>CAXDIW010000317.1:0-379000 GCA_963989415.1 Cerceris ruficornis | reverse complement strand
CGGTTGAAATCTTTGTATATATTGCTTCTATATAATCTAAGAAACATATATGCAAAGCATCTAAACAGTAACAATCGCCAATTTTTTGATCTTCAAGTTTAAGTTAACAGCGAGCCCCATTGATAATCATGAAATGGAAATTATTTGTTACTTTCTACAAGTAGAATAATGAATAGAACAGGTAGACGGTTGAAATCTTTGTATATGTTGCTTCTATATAGTCTAAGAAACCTATATGCAAAGCATCTAAACAGTAACAATCGCCAATTTTTTGATCTTCAAGTTTAAGTGAACAGCGAGCCCCATTGATAATCATGAAATGGAAATTATTTGTAACTTTCTACAAGTAGAACAATGAATAGTACAGGTAGACGGTTGAGATCATTGTATATATTGCTTCTATATAGTCTAAGAAACATATATGCATAGCGTCCAAACAGTACAATTCGCCAATTTTTTGCTCTTCAAGTTTAAGTAAACAATGAGCCCCAATGGTTAATCCTTTATCGGAAATTACTTGTAATTTTCGACAAGTAGAACAATGAATGGAACAGGTACACGGTTGAAATCTTTGTATATATTGCTTCTATATAATCTAAGAAACATATATTCAAAGCATCCAAACAGTACCATTCGCCAATTTTTTGTTCTTCAAGTTTAAGTGAACTACGAGCCCCATTGTTAATCCTTTAAATGAAATTATTTGTAAATTTCGGCAAGTAGAACAATGAATGGAATAGGTAGACGGTTGAAATCATTGTATATATTGCTTCTATATAGCCTAAGAAACATGTATGCAAATCATCCAAACAGTACAATTCGCCAATTATTTGATCTTCAAGTTTAAGTGAACTACGAGCCCCATTGTTAATACTTTAACGGAAATTATTTGTAAATTGCGACAATTAGAACAATGAATGGAATAGGTAGACGGTTGAAATCATTGTATATATTGCTTCCATATAGTCTAAGAAACATATATGCAAAGCATCCAAACAGTACAATTCGCCAATTTATTGTTCTTCAAGTTTAAGTGAACTACGAGCCCCATTGTTAATCCTTTAAAGGAAATTATTTGTAAATTTCGACAAGTAGAACAATGATTGGAACACGTAGACGGTTGAAATCATTGTATATATTGGTTCTATATAGTCCAAGAAACATATATGCAAAGCGTCCAAACAGTACAATTCGCCAATTTTTTGCTCTTCAAGTTTAAGTGAACTACGAGCCCCACTGTTAATCCTTTACAGGAAATTATTTGTAAATTTCGGCAAGTAGAACAATGAATGGAACAGGTAGACGGTTGAAATCTTTGTATATATTGCTTCTATATAATCTAAGAAACATATATGCAAAGCATCTAAACAGTAACAATCGCCAATTTTTTGATCTTCAAGTTTAAGTGAACAGCGAGCCCCATTGTTAATACTTTAACGGAAATTATTTGTAACTTTCGACAAGTAGAACAATGAATGGAACAGGTAGACGGTTGAAATCTTTGTATATATTGCGTCTATATAGTCTAAGAAACATATATGCAAAGCATCCAAACAGTACAATTCGCCAATTTTTTGTTCTTCAAGTTTAAGTGAACTACGAGCCCCATTGTTAATACTTTATCGGAAATTACTTGTAATTTTCGACAAGTAGAACAATGAATGGAACAGGTACACGGTTGAAATCTTTGTATATATTGCTTCTATATAATCTAAGAAACATATATTCAAAGCATCCAAACAGTACCATTCGCCTATTTTTTGTTCTTCAAGTTTAAGTGAACTACGAGCCCCATTGTTAATCCTTTAACTGAAATTATTTGTAAATTTCGGCAAGTAGAACAATGAATGGAATAGGTAGACGGTTGAAATCATTGTATATATTGCTTCTATATAGCCTAAGAAACATGTATGCAAAGCATCCAAACAGTACAATTCGCCAATTTCTTGTTCTTCAAGTTTAAGTAAACTACGATCCCCATTGTTAATCCCTTAACGGAAATTATTTGTAACTTTCGACAAGTAGAACAATGAATGGAACAGGTAGACGGTTGAGATCATTGTATATATTGCTTCTATATAGTCTAAGAAACATATCTGCAAATCATCCAAACAGTACAATTCGCCAATTATTTGATCTTCAAGTTTAAGTGAACTACGAGCCCCATTGTTAATACTTTAACGGAAATTATTTGTAACTTGCGACAAGTAGAACAATGAATGGAACAGGTAGACGGTTGAAATCTTTGTATATATTGCTTCTATATAGTATAAGAAACATATATGCAAAGCATCCAAACAGTACAATTCGCCAATTTTTTGTTCTTCAAGTTTAAGTGAACTGCGAGCCCCATTGTTAATCCTTTATCGGAAATTATTTGTACTTGTCGACAAGTAGAACAATGAATGGAACAGGTAGACGGTTGAAATCTTTGTATATATTGCTTCTATATAGTCTAAGAAACATATATGCAAAGCATCCAAACAGTACCATACGCCAATTTTTTGTTCTTCAAGTTTAAGTGAACAACGAGCCCCATTGTTAATCCTTCATCGGAAATTATTTGTAACTTTCGACAAGTAGAACAATGAATGGAACAGGTAGACGGTTGAAATCTTTGTATATATTGCTTCTATATAGTCTAAGAAACATATATGCAAAGCATCCAAACAGTACAATTCGCCAATTTATTGTTCTTCAAGTTTAAGTAAACTACGATCCCCATTGTTAATCCCTTAACGGAAATTATTTGTAACTTTCGACTAATAGAACAATGAATGGAACAGGTAGACGGTAGAAATCATTGTATATATTGCTTCTATATAGTCTAAGAAACATATATGCAAATCATCCAAACATTACAATTCGCCAATTATTTGATCTTCAAGTTTAAGTGAACTACGAGCCCCATTGTTAATCCTTTAAAGGAAATTATTTGTAATTTTCGACAAGTAGAACAATGATTGGAACACGTAGACGGTTGAAATCTTTGTATATATTGCTTCCATATTGTCTAAGAAACATATACGCAAAGCATCCAAACAGTACCATTCGCCAATTTTTTGTTCTTCAAGTTTAAGTGAACAATGAGCCCCATTGTTAATCCTTTAAAGGATATTATTTGTAAATTTCGGCATGTAGAACAATGAATGGAACAGGTAGACGGTTGAAGTCAATGTATATATTGCTTCTATATAGTCTAACAAACATATATGCAAAGCATCCAAACAGTACAATTCGCCAATTTTTTGCTCTTCAAGTTTAAGTGAACTACGATCCCCATTGTTAATCCTTTAACGGAAATTATTCGTAACTTTCGACAAGTAGAACAATGAATGGAACAGGTAGACGGTTGAGATCTTTGTATATATTGCTTCTATATAGTCTAAGAAACATATATGCAAAGCATCCAAACAGTACAATTCGACAATTATTTCATCTTCAAGTTTAAGTGAACAACGAGCCCCATTGTTCATACTTTAACGCAAATTATTTGTAACTTGCGACAAGTAGAACAATGAATGGAACAGGTAGACGGTTGAAATCTTTGTATATATTGCTTCTATATAGTCTAAGAAACATATATGCAAACCATCCAAACAGTACCATACGCCAATTTTTTGTTCTTCAAGTTTAAGTGAACAACGAGCCCCATTGTTAATCCTTCATCGGAAATTATTTGTAACTTTCGACAAGTAGAACAATGAATGGAACAGGTAGACGGTTGAAATCTTTGTATATATTGCTTCTATATAGTCTAAGAAACATATATGCAAAGCATCCAAACAGTACAATTCGCCAATTTATTGTTCTTCAAGTTTAAGTAAACTACGATCCCCATTGTTAATCCCTTAACGGAAATTATTTGTAACTTTCGACTAGTAGAACAATGAATGGAACAGGTAGTACGGTTGAAATCATTGTATATATTGCTTCTATATAGTCTAAGAAACATATATGCAAATCATCCAAACATTACAATTCGCCAATTATTTGATCTTCAAGTTTAAGTGAACTACGAGCCCCATTGTTAATCCTTTAAAGGAAATTATTTGTAATTTTCGACAAGTAGAACAATGATTGGAACACGTAGACGGTTGAAATCTTTGTATATATTGCTTCCATATAGTCTAAGAAACATATACGCAAAGCATCCAAACAGTACCATTCGCCAATTTTTTGTTCTTCAAGTTTAAGTGAACAATGAGCCCCATTGTTAATCCTTTAAAGGAAATTATTTGTAAATTTCGGCATGTAGAACAATGAATGGAACAGGTAGACGGTTGAAATCATTGTATATATTGCTTCTATATAGTCTAAGAAACCTATATGCAAAGCATCTAAACAGTGACATTCGCCAATTTTTTGATCTTCAAGTTTAAGTGAACAGCGAGCCCCAATGATAATCATGAAATGGAAATTATTTGTAACTTTCTACAAGTAGAACAATGAATAGTACAGGTCGACGGGAGAAAACTTTCTACATAATGCTCCTAAATAGTCTAAGAAACACATATGCAAAGCATCCAAACAGTTCAATTCGCCAATTTTTTGTTCTTCAAGTTTAAGTGAACTACGAGCCCCATTGTTAATCCTTTAAAGGAAATTATTTGTAAATTTCGGCAAGTAGAACAATGATTGGAACACGTAGACGGTTGAAATCTTTGTATATATTGCTTCTGTATAGTCTAAGAAACATATGTGCAAAGCATCCAAACTGTACCATTCGCCAATTTTTTGTTCTTCAAGTTTAAGTGAACTACCAGCGCCATTGTTAATCCTTTAACTGAAATTATTTGTAATTTTCGACAAGTAGAACAATGAATGGAACAGGTAGACTTTTGAAATCTTTGTATATATTGCTTCTATATAGTCTAAGAAACATATATGCAAAGCATCCAAACAGTACAATTCGACAATTTTTTGTTCTTCAAGTTTAGTGAACAATGAGCCCCAATGGTTAATCCTTTATCGGAAATTATTTGTAATTTTCGACAAGTAGAACAATGAATGGAACAGGTAGACGGTTGAAATCATTGTATATATTGCTTCTATATAGTCTAAGAAACCTATATGCAAAGCATCTAAACAGTGACATTCGCCAATTTTTTGATCTTCAAGTTTAAGTGAACAGCGAGCCCCAATGATAATCATGAAATGGAAATTATTTGTAACTTTCTACAAGTAGAACAATGAATAGTACAGGTCGACGGGAGAAAACTTTCTACATAATGCTCCTAAATAGTCTAAGAAACACATATGCAAAGCATCCAAACAGTTCAATTCGCCAATTTTTTGTTCTTCAAGTTTAAGTGAACTACGAGCCCCATTGTTAATCTTTTAAAGGAAATTATTTGTAAATTTCGACAAGTAGAACAATGAATGGATCAGGTAGACGGTTGAAATCATTGTATATATTGCTTCTATATAGTCTAAGAAACATATATGCAAAGCATCCAAACAGTACAATTCGACAATTTTTTGTTCTTCAAGTTTAGTGAACAATGAGCCCCAATGGTTAATCCTTTATCGGAAATTATTTGTAATTTTCGACAAGTAGAACAATGAATGGAACAGGTAGACGGTTGATATCTTTGTATATATTGCTTCTATATAATCTAAGAAACATATATGCAAAGCATCCAAACAGTACAATTCGCCAATTATTTCATCTTCATGTTTAAGTGAACTACGAGCCCCATTGTTAATACTTTAACGGAAATTATTTGTAACTTGCGACAAGTAGAACAATGAGTGGAACAGGTAGACGGTTGATATCAATGTATATATTGCTTCTATATAGTCTGAGAAACATATATGCAAAGCATCCAAACAGTACCATTCGCCAATTTTTTGTTCTTCAAATTTAAGTGAACAATGAGCCCCAATGGTTAATCCTTTATCGGAAATTATTTGTAATTTTCGACAAGTAGAACAATGAATGGAACAGGTAGACGGTTGAAATCATTGTATATATTGCTTCTATATAGTCTAAGAAACATATATGCAAAGCATCCAAACAGTACAATTCGACAATTTTTTGTTCTTCAAGTTTAAGTGAACAATGAGCCCCAATGGTTAATCCGTTATCGGAAATGATTTGTAAGTTTCGACAAGTAGAACAATGAATGGAACAGGTAGACGGTTGAAATCTTTGTATATATTGCTTCTATATAGTCTAAGAAACATATATGCAAAGCATCCAAACAGTAACATTCGCCAATTTTTTGTTCTTCAAGTTTAAGTTTACTACGAGCCGCATTGTTAATCCTTTAAAGGAAATTATTTGTAAATTTCGACAAGTAGAACAATGAATGGAACAGGTAGACTGTTGAAATCATTGTATATATTGCTTCTATATAGTCTAAGAAACATATATGCAAAGCATCCAAACAGTACAATTCGCCAATTTTTTGTTCTTCAAGTTTAAGTAAACTACGATCCCCATTGTTAATCCCTTAACGGAAATTATTTGTAACTTTCGACAAGTAGAACAATGAATGGAACAGGTAGACGGTTGAAATCATTGTATATATTGCTTCTATATAGTCTAAGAAACCTATATGCAAAGCATCCAAACAGTACAATTCGCCAATTTTTTGTTCTTCAAGTTTAAGTGAACTACGAGCCCCATTGTTAATCCTTTAACGGAAATTAATTGTAACTTTCTACAAGTAGAACAATGATTGGAACACGCAGACGGTTGAAATCTTTGTATATATTGCTTCCATATAGTCTAAGAAACATATATGCAAAGCATCCAAACAGTACCATTCGCGAATTTATTGTTCTTCAAGTTTAAGTGAACAACGAGCCCCATTGATAATCATGAAACGGAAATTATTTGTAACTTTCTACCAGTAGAACAATGAATAGAACAGGTAGACGGTTGAAATCTTTGTATATATTGCTTCTATATAGTCTAAGAAACATATATGCAAAGCATCCAAACAGTAGAATTCGCCAATTTTTTGTTCTTCAAGTTTAAGTGAACTACGAGCCCCATTGTTAATCCTTTATTGGAAATTATTTGTACTTGTCGACAAGTAGAACAATTAATGGAACAGGTAGACGGTTGAAATCTTTGTATATATTGCTTCTATATAGTCTAAGAAACATATATGCAAAGCATCCAAACAGTACCATACGCCAATTTTTTGTTCTTCAAGTTTAAGTGAACAACGAGCCCCATTGTTAATCCTTTATCGGAAATTATTTGTAACTTTCGACAAGTAGAACAATGAATGGAACAGGTAGACGGTTGAAATCTTTGTATCTATTGCTTCTATATAGTCTAAGAAACATATATGCAAAGCATCCAAACAGTACAATTCGCCAATTTATTGTTCTTCAAGTTTAAGTAAACTACGATCCCCATTGTTAATCCCTTAACGGAAATTATTTGTAACTTTCGAATAGTAGAACAATGAATGGAACAGGTAGACGGTTGAAATCTTTGTATATATTGCTTCTATATAGTCTAAGAAACATATATGCAAATCATCCAAACATTACAATTCGCCAATTATTTGATCTTCAAGTTTAAGTGAACTACGAGCCCCATTGTTAATCCTTTAACTGAAATTATTTGTACTTGTCGACAAGTAGAACAATGAATGGAACAGGTAAACGGTTGAAATCTTTGTATATATTGCTTCTATATAGTCTAACAAACATATATGCAAAGCATCCAAACAGTACAATTCGCCAATTTTTTGCTCTTCAAGTTTAAGTGAACTACGAGCCCCATTGTTAATACTTTAACGCAAATTATTTGTAACTTGCGACAAGTAGAACAATGAATGGATCAGGTAGACGGTTGAAATCATTGTATATATTGCTTCTATATAGCCTACGAAACATATATGCAAAGCATCCAAACAGTACAATTTGCCAATTTTTTGTTCTTCAAGTTTAAGTGAACTACGAGCCCCATTGTTAATACTTTAACGCAAATTATTTGTAATTTTCGACAAGTAGAACAATGAATGGATCAGGTAGACGGTTGAAATCATTGTATATATTGCTTCTATATAGCCTACGAAACATATATGCAAAGCATCCAAACAATACAATTTGCCAATTTTTTGTTCTTCAAGTTTAAGTGAACTACGAGCCCCATTGTTAATCCTTTAACGGAAATTAATTGTAACTTTCTACAAGTAGAACAATGATTGGAACACGCAAACGGTTGAAATCTTTGTATATATTGCTTCCATATAGTCTAAGAAACATATATGCAAAGCATCCAAACAGTACCATTCGCCAATTATTTCATCTTCATGTTTAAGTGAACTACGAGCCCCATTGTTAATACTTTAACGGAAATTATTTGTAACTTCCGACAAGTAGAACAATGAATGGAACAGGTAGACGGTTGAAATCAATGTATATATTGCTTCTATATAGTCTAAGAAACATATATGCAAAGCATCCAAACAGTACAATTCGCCAATTATTTCATCTTCATGTTTAAGTGAACAACGAGCCCCATTGTTAATACTTTAACGGAAATTATTTGTAACTTCCGACAAGTAGAACAATGAATGGAACAGGTAGACGGTTGAAATCAATGTATATATTGCTTCTATATAATCTACGAAACATATATGCAAAGCATCCAAACAGTACAATTCGCCAATTTTTTTTCTTGAAGTTTAAGTGAACAATTAGCCTCCAATGCTTAATCCGTTATCGGATATTATTTGTAACTTTCGACAAGTAGAACAATGAATGGAACAGGTAGACGGTTGAAATCTTTGTATATATTGCTTCTATATAATCTAAGAAACATATATGCAAAGCATCCAAACAGTACAATTCGCCAATTATTTCATCTTCATGTTTAAGTGAACAACGAGCCCCATTGTTAATACTTTAACGGAAATTATTTGTAACTTCCGACAAGTAGAACAATGAATGGAACAGGTAGACGGTTGAAATCAATGTATATATTGCTTCTATATAGTCTAAGAAACATATATGCAAAGCATCCAAACAGTACCATTCGCCAATTCTTTGTTCTTCAAGTTTAAGTTAACAATGAGCCCCATTGTTAATCCTTTATCGGAAATTATTTGTAACTTTCGACAAGTAGAACAATAAATTTATCAGGTAGACGGTTGAAATCATTGTATATATTGCTTCTATATAATCTACGAAACATATATGCAAAGCATCCAAACAGTACAATTCGCCAATTTTTTGTTCTTGAAGTTTAAGTGAACAATTAGCCTCCAATGCTTAATCCGTTATCGGATATTATTTGTAACTTTCGACAAGTAGAACAATGAATGGAACAGGTAGACGGTTGAAATCTTTGTATATATTGCTTCTATATAATCTAAGAAACATATATGCAAAGCATCCAAACAGTACAATTCGCCAATTATTTCATCTTCATGTTTAAGTGAACAACGAGCCCCATTGTTAATACTTTAACGGAAATTATTTGTAACTTCCGACAAGTAGAACAATGAATGGAACAGGTAGACGGTTGAAATCAATGTATAAATTGCTTCCTTATAGTCTAAGAAACATATATGCAAAGCATCCAAACAGTACCATTCGCCAATTTTTTGTTCTTCAAGTTTAAGTGAACAATGAGCCCCAATGGTTAATCCTTTATCGGAAATTATTTGTAATTTTCTACAAGTAGAACAATGATTGGAACACGCAGACGGTTGAAATCTTTGTATATATTGCTTCCATATAGTCTAAGAAACATATATGCAAAGCATCCAAACAGTACCATTCGCCAATTATTTCATCTTCATGTTTAAGTGAACTACGAGCCCCATTGTTAATCCTTTATCGGAAATTATTTGTAACTTTCGACAAGTAGAACAATAAATGGATCAGGTAGACGGTTGAAATCATTGTATATATTGCTTCTACATAATCTACGAAACATATATGCAAAGCATCCAAACAGTACAATTCGCCAATTTTTTGTTCTTGAAGTTTAAGTGAACAATTAGCCCCAATGCTTAATCCGTTATCGGATATTATTTGTAACTTTCGACAAGTAGAACAATGAATGGAACAGGTAGACGGTTGAAATCTTTGTATATATTGCTTCTATATAATCTAAGAAACATATATGCAAAGCATCCAAACAGTACCATTCGCCAATTATTTCATCTTCATGTTTAAGTGAACTACGAGCCCCAATGGTTAATCCTTTATCGGAAATTATTTGTAATTTTCTACAAGTAGAACAATGATTGGAACACGCAGACGGTTGAAATCTTTGTATATATTGCTTCCATATAGTCTAAGAAACATATATGCAAAGCATCCAAACAGTACCATTCGCCAATTATTTCATCTTCATGTTTAAGTGAACTACGAGCCCCATTGTTAATCCTTTATCGGAAATTATTTGTAACTTTCGACAAGTAGAACAATAAATGGATCAGGTAGACGGTTGAAATCATTGTATATATTGCTTCTACATAATCTACGAAACATATATGCAAAGCATCCAAACAGTACAATTCGCCAATTATTTCATCTTCAAGTTTAAGTGAACTACGAGACCCATTGTTAATACTTTAACGCAAATTATTTGTAACTTGCGACAAGTAGAACAATGAATGGATCAGGTAGACGGTTGAAATCATTGTATATATTGCTTCTATATAGCCTACGAAACATATATGCAAAGCATCCAAACAGTACAATTCGCCAATTTTTTGTTCTTGAAGTTTAAGTGAACAATTAGCCCCAATGCTTAATCCGTTATCGGATATTATTTGTAACTTTCGACAAGTAGAACAATGAATGGAACAGGTAGACGGTTGAAATCTTTGTATATATTGCTTCTATATAATCTAAGAAACATATATGCAAAGCATCCAAACAGTACAATTCGCCAATTATTTCATCTTCATGTTTAAGTGAACAACGAGCCCCATTGTTAATACTTTAACGAAAATTATTTGTAACTTCCGACAAGTAGAACAATGAATGGAACAGGTAGACGGTTGAAATCAATGCATATATTGCTTCTATATAGTCTAAGAAACATATATGCAAAGCATCCAAACAGTACCATTCGCAAATTTTTTGTTCTTCAAGTTTCAGTAAACTACGATCCCCATTGTTAATCCCTTAACGGAAATTATTTGTAACTTTCGAGAAGTAGAACAATGAATGGAACAGGTAGACTGTTGAAATCATTGTATATATTGCTTCTATATAGTCTAAGAAACATATATGCAAAGCATCCAAACAGTACCATTCGCCAATTTTTTGTTCTTCAAGTTTAAGTGAACTACGAGCCCCATTGTTAATCCTTTAACGGAAATTATTTGTAACTTTCGACAAGTAGAACAATGAATAGAACAGTTAGACTGTTGAAATCTTTGTGTATATTGCTTCTATATAGTCTAAGAAACATATATGCAAAGCATCCAAACAGTACCATTCGCCAAATTTTTGTTCTTCAAGTTGAAGTGAACAACGAGCCCCATTGATAATCATGAAATGGAAATTATTTCTAACTTTCTACAAGTAGAACAATGAATATTAAACGTAGACGGGTGAAATCTTTCTATATATTGCTTCTATATAGTCTAAGAAACATATATGCAAAGCATCCAAACAGTACAATTCGACAATCTTTGTTCCTCAAGTTTAGTGAACAATGAGCCCCAATGGTTAATCCTTTATCGGAAATTATTTGTAATTTTCGACAAGTAGAACAATGAATGGAACAGGTAGACGGTTGAAATCATTGTATATATTGCTTCTACATAGTCTAAGAAACATATATGCAAAGCATCCAAACAGTACAATTCGCCAATTTTTTGTTCTTCAAGTTTAGTGAACAATGAGCCCCAATGGTTAATCCTTTATTGGAAATTATTTGTAATTTTCGACAAGTAGAACAATGAATGGAACAGGTAGACGGTTGAAATCATTGTATATATTGCTTCTATATAGTCTAAGAAACATGTATGCAAAGCATCCAAACAGTACAATTCGACAATTTTTTGTTCTTCAAGTTTAGTGAACAATGAGCCCCAATGGTTAATCCTTTATCGGAAATTATTTGTAATTTTCGACAAGTAGAACAATGAATGGAACAGGTAGACGGTTGATATCATTGTATATATTGCTTCTATATAGTCTAAGAAACCTATATGCAAAGCATCTAAACTGTGACATTCGCCAATTTTTTGATCTTCAAGTTTAAGTGAACAGCGAGCCCCAATGATAATCATGAAATGGAAATTAATTGTAACTTTCTACAAGTAGAACAATGAATGGAACAGGTAGACGGTTGATATCTTTGTATATATTGCTTCTATATAATCTAAGAAACATATTTGCAAAGCATCCAAACAGTACAATTCGCCAATTATTTCATCTTCATGTTTAAGTGAACTACGAGCCCCATTGTTAATACTTTAACGGAAATTATTTATAAATTGCGACAAGTAGAACTATGAGTGGAACAGGTAGACGGTTGAAATCAATGTATATATTGCTTCTATATAGTCTAAGAAACATATATGCAAAGCATCCAAACAGTACCATTCGCCAATTTTTTGTTCTTCAAGTTTAAGTGAACAATGAGCCCCAATGGTTAATCCTTTATCGGAAATTATTTGTAATTTTCGACAAGTAGAACAATGAATGGAACAGGTAGACTTTTGAAATCTTTGTATATATTGCTTCTATATAGTCTAAGAAACATATATGCAAAGCATCCAAACAGTACAATTCGACAATTTTTTGTTCTTCAAGTTTAGTGAACAATGAGCCCCAATGGTTAATCCTTTATCGGAAATTATTTGTAATTTTCGACAAGTAGAACAATGAATGGAACAGGTAGACGGTTGAAATCATTGTATATATTGCTTCTATATAGTCTAAGAAACCTATATGCAAAGCATCTAAACAGTGACATTCGCCAATTTTTTGATCTTCAAGTTTAAGTGAACAGCGAGCCCCAATGATAATCATGAAATGGAAATTATTTGTAACTTTCTACAAGTAGAACAATGAATAGTACAGGTCGACGGGAGAAAACTTTCTACATAATGCTCCTAAATAGTCTAAGAAACACATATGCAAAGCATCCAAACAGTTCAATTCGCCAATTTTTTGTTCTTCAAGTTTAAGTGAACTACGAGCCCCATTGTTAATCCTTTAAAGGAAATTATTTGTAAATTTCGGCAAGTAGAACAATGATTGGAACACGTAGACGGTTGAAATCTTTGTATATATTGCTTCTGTATAGTCTAAGAAACATATGTGCAAAGCATCCAAACTGTACCATTCGCCAATTTTTTGTTCTTCAAGTTTAAGTGAACTACGAGCGCCATTGTTAATCCTTTAACTGAAATTATTTGTAATTTTCGACAAGTAGAACAATGAATGGAACAGGTAGACTTTTGAAATCTTTGTATATATTGCTTCTATATAGTCTAAGAAACATATATGCAAAGCATCCAAACAGTACAATTCGACAATTTTTTGTTCTTCAAGTTTAGTGAACAATGAGCCCCAATGGTTAATCCTTTATCGGAAATTATTTGTAATTTTCGACAAGTAGAACAATGAATGGAACAGGTAGACGGTTGAAATCATTGTATATATTGCTTCTATATAGTCTAAGAAACCTATATGCAAAGCATCTAAACAGTGACATTCGCCAATTTTTTGATCTTCAAGTTTAAGTGAACAGCGAGCCCCAATGATAATCATGAAATGGAAATTATTTGTAACTTTCTACAAGTAGAACAATGAATAGTACAGGTCGACGGGAGAAAACTTTCTACATAATGCTCCTAAATAGTCTAAGAAACACATATGCAAAGCATCCAAACAGTTCAATTCGCCAATTTTTTGTTCTTCAAGTTTAAGTGAACTACGAGCCCCATTGTTAATCTTTTAAAGGAAATTATTTGTAAATTTCGACAAGTAGAACAATGAATGGATCAGGTAGACGGTTGAAATCATTGTATATATTGCTTCTATATAGCCTACGAAACATATATGCAAAGCATCCAAACAGTACAATTCGCCAATTTTTTGTTCTTCAAGTTTAAGTGAACTACGAGCCCCATTGTTAATCCTTTAAAGGAAATTATTTGTAACTTGCGACAAGTAGAACAATGAGTGGAACAGGTAGACGGTTAAAATCAATGTATATATTGCGTCTATATAGTCTAAGAAACATATATGCAAAGCATCCAAACAGTACCATTCGCCAATTTTTTGTTCTTCAAGTTTAAGTGAACAATGAGCCCCATTGTTAATCCTTTATAGGAAATTATTTGTAACTTTCGACAAGTAAAACAATGAATGGAACAGGTAGACGCTTGAAATCTTTGTATATATTGCTTCTATATAGTCTAAGAAACTTATATGCAAAGCATCCAAACAGTACAACTCGACAATTTTTTGTTCTTAAAGTTTAGTGAACAATGAGCCCCAATGGTTAATCCTTTATCGGAAATTATTTGTAATTTTCGACAAGTAGAACAATGAATGGAACAGGTAGACGGTTGAAATCATTGTATATATTGCTTCTATATAGTCTAAGAAACATATATGCAAAGCATCCAAACAGTACAATTCGACAATTTTTTGTTCTTCAAGTTTAGTGAACAATGAGCCCCAATGGTTAATCCTTTATCGGAAATTATTTGTAATTTTCGACAAGTAGAACAATGAATGGAACAGGTAGACGGTTGATATCTTTGTATATATTGCTTCTATATAATCTAAGAAACATATATGCAAAGCATCCAAACAGTACAATTCGCCAATTATTTCATCTTCATGTTTAAGTGAACTACGAGCCCCATTGTTAATACTTTAACGGAAATTATTTGTAACTTGCGACAAGTAGAACAATGAGTGGAACAGGTAGACGGTTGATATCAATGTATATATTGCTTCTATATAGTCTGAGAAACATATATGCAAAGCATCCAAACAGTAGAATTCGCCAATTTTTTGTTCTTCAAGTTTAAGTGAACTACGAGCCCCATTGTTAATCCTTTATTGGAAATTATTTGTACTTGTCGACAAGTAGAACAATGAATGGAACAGGTAGACGGTTGAAATCTTTGTATATATTGCTTCTATATAGTCTAAGAAACATATATGCAAAGCATCCAAACAGTACCATACGCCAATTTTTTGTTCTTCAAGTTTAAGTGAACAACGAGCCCCATTGTTAATCCTTTATCGGAAATTATTTGTAACTTTCGACAAGTAGAACAATGAATGGAACAGGTAGACGGTTGAAATCTTTGTATATATTGCTTCTATATAGTCTAAGAAACATATATGCAAAGCATCCAAACAGTACAATTCGCCAATTTATTGTTCTTCAAGTTTAAGTAAACTACGATCCCCATTGTTAATCCCTTAACGGAAATTATTTGTAACTTTCGAATAGTAGAACAATGAATGGAACAGGTAGACGGTTGAAATCTTTGTATATATTGCTTCTATATAGTCTAAGAAACATATATGCAAATCATCCAAACATTACAATTCGCCAATTATTTGATCTTCAAGTTTAAGTGAACTACGAGCCCCATTGTTAATCCTTTAACTGAAATTATTTGTACTTGTCGACAAGTAGAACAATGAATGGAACAGGTAAACGGTTGAAATCTTTGTATATATTGCTTCTATATAGTCTAACAAACATATATGCAAAGCATCCAAACAGTACAATTCGCCAATTTTTTGCTCTTCAAGTTTAAGTGAACTACGAGCCCCATTGTTAATACTTTAACGCAAATTATTTGTAACTTGCGACAAGTAGAACAATGAATGGATCAGGTAGACGGTTGAAATCATTGTATATATTGCTTCTATATAGCCTACGAAACATATATGCAAAGCATCCAAACAGTACCATTCGCCAATTTTTTGTTCTTCAAGTTTATGTGAACTACCAGCCCCATTGTTAATCCTTTAAAGGAAATTATTTGTAAATTTCGACAAGTAGAACAATGAATGGAACAGGTAGACTGTTGAAATCATTGTATATATTGCTTCTATATAGTCTAAGAAACATATATGCATAGCGTCCAAACAGTACAATTCGCCAATTTTTTGCTCTTCAAGTTTAAGTAAACAATGAGCCCCAATGGTTAATCCTTTATCGGAAATTACTTGTAATTTTCGACAAGTAGAACAATGAATGGAACAGGTAGACGGTTGAAATCTTTGAATATATTGCTTCTATATAATCTAAGAAACATATATGCAAAGCATCCAAACAGTACCATTCGCCAATTTTTTGTTCTTCAAGTTTAAGTGAACAACGAGCCCCATTGATAATCATGAAACGGAAATTATTTGTAACTTTCTACAAGTAGAACAATGAATAGAACAGGTAGACGGTTGAAATCTTTGTATATGTTGCTTCTATATAGTCTAAGAAACCTATATGCAAAGCATCTAAACAGTAACAATCGCCAATTTTTTGATCTTCAAGTTTAAGTGAACAGCGAGCCCCATTGATAATCATGAAATGGAAATTATTTGTAACTTTCTACAAGTAGAACAATGAATAGTACAGGTAGACGGGTGAAATCTTTCTATATATTGCTTCTAAATAACCTAAGAAACATATATCCAAAGCATCCAAAGAGTACAATTCGCCAATTTTTTGTTCTTCAAGTTTAAGTGAACTACGAGCCCCAATTGTTAATCCTTTAAAGGAAATTATTTATAAATTTCGACAAGTAGAACAATGAATGGAACAGGTAGACTGTTGAAATCATTGTATATATTGCTTCTATATAGTCTAAGAAACATATATGCATAGCGTCCAAACAGTACAATACGCCAATTTTTTGCTCTTCAAGTTCAAGTAAACAATGAGCCCCAATGGTTAATCCTTTATCGGAAATTACTTGTAATTTTCGACAAGTAGAACAATGAATGGAACAGGTACACGGTTGAAATCTTTGTATATATTGCTTCTATATAATCTAAGAAACATATATGCAAAGCATCTAAACAGTAACAATCGCCAATTTTTTGATCTTCAAGTTTAAGTGAACAGCGAGCCCCATTGATAATCATGAAATGGAAATTATTTGTAACTTTCTACAAGTAGAACAATGAATAGTAGAGGTAGACGGTTGAAATCTTTGTATATATTGCTTCTAAATAGTCTAAGAAACATATATGCAAAGCATCCAAACAGTACAATTCGCCAATTTTTTGTTGTTCAAGTTTAAGTGAACTACGAGCCCCATTGTTAATCCTTTAAAGGAAATTATTTGTAAATTTCGACAAGTAGAACAATGAATGGATCAGGTAGACGGTTGAAATCTTTGTATATATTGCTACTATATATTCTAAGAAACATATATGCAAAGCATCCAAACAGTACCATTCGCCAATTTTTTTATCTTCAAGTTTAAGTGAACTACGAGCCCCATTGTTAATCCTTTAAAGGAAATTATTTGTAAATTTCAGCAAGTAGAACAATGAATGGAACAGGTAGATGGTTGAAATCCTTGTATATATTGCTTCTATATAATCTAAGAAACATATATTCAAAGCATCCAAACAGTACTATTCGCCAATTTTTTGCTCTTCAAGTTTAAGTGAACTACGAGCCCCATTGTTAATCCTTTAAAGGAAATTATTTGTAAATTTCGACAAGTAGAACAATGAATGGAACAGGTAGACTGTTGAAATCATTGTATATATTGCTTCTATATAGTCTAAGAAACATATATGCATAGCGTCCAAACAGAACAATTCGCCAATTTTTTGCTCTTCAAGTTTAAGTGAACAACGAGCCCCATTGTTAATCCTTTAAAGGAAATTATTTGTAATTTTCGACAAGTAGAACAATGAATGGAACAGGTAGACGGTTGAAATCTTTGAATATATTGCTTCTATATAATCTAAGAAACATATATGCAAAGCATCCAAACAGTACCATTCGCCAATTTTTTTATCTTCAAGTTTAAGTGAACTACGAGCCCCATTGTTAATCCTTTAAAGGAAATTATTTGTAAATTTCAGCAAGTAGAACAATGAATGGAACAGGTAGATGGTTGAAATCTTTGTATATATTGCTTCTATATAATCTAAGAAACATATATTCAAAGCATCCAAACAGTACTATTCGCCAATTTTTTGCTCTTCAAGTTTAAGTGAACTACGAGCCCCATTGTTAATCCTTTAAAGGAAATTATTTGTAAATTTCGACAAGTAGAACAATGAATGGAACAGGTAGACTGTTGAAATCATTGTATATATTGCTTCTATATAGTCTAAGAAACATATATGCATAGCGTCCAAACAGTACAATTCGCCAATTTTTTGCTCTTCAAGTTTAAGTGAACTACGAGCCCCATTGTTAATCCTTTAAAGGAAATTATTTGTAAATTTCGACAAGTAGAACAATGAATGGATCAGGTAGACGGTTGAAATCTTTGTATATATTGCTACTATATAATCTAAGAAACATATATGCAAAGCATCCAAACAGTACCATTCGCCAATTTTTTGATCTTCAAGTTTAAGTGAACTACGAGCCCCAATGGTTAATCCTTTATCGGAAATTATTTGTAATTTTCGACAAGTAGAACAATGAATGGAACAGGTAGACGGTTGAAATCTTTGTATATATTGCGTCTATATAGTCTAAGAAACATATATGAAATGCATCCAAACAGTACAATTCGCCAATTTATTGTTCTTCAAGTTTAAGTGAACAACGAGCCCCATTGTTAATCCTTTAAAGGAAATAATTTGTAAATTTCGACAAGTAGAACAATGAATGGAACAGGTAGACGGTTGAAATCTTTGTATATATTGCGTCTATATAATCTAAGAAACATATATTCAAAGCATCCAAACAGTACCATTCGCCAATTTTTTGTTCTTCAAGTTTATGTGAACTACCAGCCCCATTGTTAATCCTTTAAAGGAAATTATTTGTAAATTTCGACAAGTAGAACAATGAATGGAACAGGTAGACTGTTGAAATCATTGTATATATTGCTTCTATATAGTCTAAGAAACATATATGCATAGCGTCCAAACAGTACAATTCGCCAATTTTTTGCTCTTCAAGTTTAAGTAAACAATGAGCCCCAATGGTTAATCCTTTATCGGAAATTACTTGTAATTTTCGACAAGTAGAACAATGAATGGAACAGGTAGACGGTTGAAATCTTTGAATATATTGCTTCTATATAATCTAAGAAACATATATGCAAAGCACCCAAACAGTACCATTCGCCAATTTTTTGTTCTTCAAGTTTAAGTGAACTACGAGCCCCAATTGTTAATCCTTTAAAGGAAACTATTTATAAATTTCGACAAGTAGAACAATGAATGGAACAGGTAGACTGTTGAAATCATTGTATATATTGCTTCTATATAGTCTAAGAAACATATATGCATAGCGTCCAAACAGTACAATTCGCCAATTTTTTGCTCTTCAAGTTTAAGTAAACAATGAGCCCCAATGGTTAATCCTTTATCGGAAATTACTTGTAATTTTCGACAAGTAGAACCATGAATGGAACAGGTACACGGTTGAAATCTTTGTATATATTGCTTCTATATAATCTAAGAAACATATATTCAAAGCATCCAAACAGTACCATTCGCCTATTTTTTGTTCTTCAAGTTTAAGTGAACTACGAGCCCCATTGTTAATCCTTTAAAGGAAATTATTTGTAAATTTCGACAAGTAGAACAATGATTGGAACACGGTAGACGGTTGAAATCATTGTATATATTGGTTCTATATAGTCCAAGAAACATATATGCAAAGCGTCCAAACAGTACAATTCGCCAATTTTTTGCTCTTCAAGTTTAAGTGAACTACGAGCCCCACTGTTAATCCTTTAAAGGAAATTATTTGTAAATTTCGGCAAGTAGAACAATGAATGGAACAGGTAGACGGTTGAAATCTTTGTATATATTGCTTCTATATAGTCTAAGAAACATATATGCAAAGCATCCAAACAGTACCATACGCCAATTTTTTGTTCTTCAAGTTTAAGTGAACAACGAGCCCCATTGTTAATCCTTCATCGGAAATTATTTGTAACTTTCGACAAGTAGAACAATGAATGGAACAGGTAGACGGTTGAAATCTTTGTATATATTGCTTCTATATAGTCTAAGAAACATATATGCAAAGCATCCAAACAGTACAATTCGCCAATTTATTGTTCTTCAAGTTTAAGTAAACTACGATCCCCATTGTTAATCCCTTAACGGAAATTATTTGTAACTTTCGACTAATAGAACAATGAATGGAACAGGTAGACGGTAGAAATCATTGTATATATTGCTTCTATATAGTCTAAGAAACATATATGCAAATCATCCAAACATTACAATTCGCCAATTATTTGATCTTCAAGTTTAAGTGAACTACGAGCCCCATTGTTAATCCTTTAAAGGAAATTATTTGTAATTTTCGACAAGTAGAACAATGATTGGAACACGTAGACGGTTGAAATCTTTGTATATATTGCTTCCATATTGTCTAAGAAACATATACGCAAAGCATCCAAACAGTACCATTCGCCAATTTTTTGTTCTTCAAGTTTAAGTGAACAATGAGCCCCATTGTTAATCCTTTAAAGGATATTATTTGTAAATTTCGGCATGTAGAACAATGAATGGAACAGGTAGACGGTTGAAGTCAATGTATATATTGCTTCTATATAGTCTAACAAACATATATGCAAAGCATCCAAACAGTACAATTCGCCAATTTTTTGCTCTTCAAGTTTAAGTGAACTACGATCCCCATTGTTAATCCTTTAACGGAAATTATTCGTAACTTTCGACAAGTAGAACAATGAATGGAACAGGTAGACGGTTGAGATCTTTGTATATATTGCTTCTATATAGTCTAAGAAACATATATGCAAAGCATCCAAACAGTACAATTCGACAATTATTTCATCTTCAAGTTTAAGTGAACAACGAGCCCCATTGTTCATACTTTAACGCAAATTATTTGTAACTTGCGACAAGTAGAACAATGAATGGAACAGGTAGACGGTTGAAATCTTTGTATATATTGCTTCTATATAGTCTAAGAAACATATATGCAAACCATCCAAACAGTACCATACGCCAATTTTTTGTTCTTCAAGTTTAAGTGAACAACGAGCCCCATTGTTAATCCTTCATCGAAAATTATTTGTAACTTTCGACAAGTAGAACAATGAATGGAACAGGTAGACGGTTGAAATCTTTGTATATATTGCTTCTATATAGTCTAAGAAACATATATGCAAAGCATCCAAACAGTACAATTCGCCAATTTATTGTTCTTCAAGTTTAAGTAAACTACGATCCCCATTGTTAATCCCTTAACGGAAATTATTTGTAACTTTCGACTAGTAGAACAATGAATGGAACAGGTAGTACGGTTGAAATCATTGTATATATTGCTTCTATATAGTCTAAGAAACATATATGCAAATCATCCAAACATTACAATTCGCCAATTATTTGATCTTCAAGTTTAAGTGAACTACGAGCCCCATTGTTAATCCTTTAAAGGAAATTATTTGTAATTTTCGACAAGTAGAACAATGATTGGAACACGTAGACGGTTGAAATCTTTGTATATATTGCTTCCATATAGTCTAAGAAACATATACGCAAAGCATCCAAACAGTACCATTCGCCAATTTTTTGTTCTTCAAGTTTAAGTGAACAATGAGCCCCATTGTTAATCCTTTAAAGGAAATTATTTGTAAATTTCGGCATGTAGAACAATGAATGGAACAGGTAGACGGTTGAAATCAATGTATATATTGCTTCTATATAGTCTAACAAACATATATGCAAAGCATCCAAACAGTACAATTCGCCAATTTTTTGCTCTTCAAGTTTAAGTGAACTACGATCCCCATTGTTAATCCTTTAACGGAAATTATTCGTAACTTTCGACAAGTAGAACAATGAATGGAACAGGTAGACGGTTGAAATCCTTCTATATGTTGCATCTATATAGTCTAAGTAACATATATGCAAAGCATCCAAACAGTACAGTTCGCCAATTTTTTGCTCTTCAAGTTTAAGTGAACTACGAGCCCCATTGTTAATCCTTTAAAGGAAATTATTTGTAAATTTCGGCAAGTAGAACAATGATTGGAACACGTAGACGGTTGAAATCTTTGTATATATTGCTTCTGTATAGTCTAAGAAACATATGTGCAAAGCATCCAAACTGTACCATTCGCCAATTTTTTGTTCTTCAAGTTTAAGTGAACTACGAGCGCCATTGTTAATCCTTTAACTGAAATTATTTGTAATTTTCGACAAGTAGAACAATGAATGGAACAGGTAGACTTTTGAAATCTTTGTATATATTGCTTCTATATAGTCTAAGAAACATATATGCAAAGCATCCAAACAGTACAATTCGACAATTTTTTGTTCTTCAAGTTTAGTGAACAATGAGCCCCAATGGTTAATCCTTTATCGGAAATTATTTGTAATTTTCGACAAGTAGAACAATGAATGGAACAGGTAGACGGTTGAAATCATTGTATATATTGCTTCTATATAGTCTAAGAAACCTATATGCAAAGCATCTAAACAGTGACATTCGCCAATTTTTTGATCTTCAAGTTTAAGTGAACAGCGAGCCCCAATGATAATCATGAAATGGAAATTATTTGTAACTTTCTACAAGTAGAACAATGAATAGTACAGGTCGACGGGAGAAAACTTTCTACATAATGCTCCTAAATAGTCTAAGAAACACATATGCAAAGCATCCAAACAGTTCAATTCGCCAATTTTTTGTTCTTCAAGTTTAAGTGAACTACGAGCCCCATTGTTAATCCTTTAAAGGAAATTATTTGTAAATTTCGGCAAGTAGAACAATGATTGGAACACGTAGACGGTTGAAATCTTTGTATATATTGCTTCTGTATAGTCTAAGAAACATATGTGCAAAGCATCCAAACTGTACCATTCGCCAATTTTTTGTTCTTCAAGTTTAAGTGAACTACGAGCGCCATTGTTAATCCTTTAACTGAAATTATTTGTAATTTTCGACAAGTAGAACAATGAATGGAACAGGTAGACTTTTGAAATCTTTGTATATATTGCTTCTATATAGTCTAAGAAACATATATGCAAAGCATCCAAACAGTACAATTCGACAATTTTTTGTTCTTCAAGTTTAGTGAACAATGAGCCCCAATGGTTAATCCTTTATCGGAAATTATTTGTAATTTTCGACAAGTAGAACAATGAATGGAACAGGTAGACGGTTGAAATCATTGTATATATTGCTTATATATAGTCTAAGAAACCTATATGCAAAGCATCTAAACAGTGACATTCGCCAATTTTTTGTTCTTCAAGTTTAAGTGAACAATGAGCCCCATTGTTAATCCTTTATAGGAAATTATTTGTAACTTTCGACAAGTAAAACAATGAATGGAACAGGTAGACGCTTGAAATCTTTGTATATATTGCTTCTATATAGTCTAAGAAACATATATGCAAAGCATCCAAACAGTACAACTCGACAATTTTTTGTTCTTAAAGTTTAGTGAACAATGAGCCCCAATGGTTAATCCTTTATCGGAAATTATTTGTAATTTTCGACAAGTAGAACAATGAATGGAACAGGTAGACGGTTGAAATCATTGTATATATTGCTTCTATATAGTCTAAGAAACATATATGCAAAGCATCCAAACAGTACAATTCGACAATTTTTTGTTCTTCAAGTTTAAGTGAACTACGAGCCCCATTGTTAATCCTTTAAAGGAAATTATTTGTAAATTTCGACAAGTAGAACAATGAATGGATCAGGTAGACGGTTGAAATCATTGTATATATTGCTTCTATATAGCCTACGAAACATATATGCAAAGCATCCAAACAGTACAATTCGCCAATTTTTTGTTCTTCAAGTTTAAGTGAACTACGAGCCCCATTGTTAATCCTTTAAAGGAAATTATTTGTAACTTGCGACAAGTAGAACAATGAGTGGAACAGGTAGACGGTTAAAATCAATGTATATATTGCGTCTATATAGTCTAAGAAACATATATGCAAAGCATCCAAACAGTACCATTCGCCAATTTTTTGTTCTTCAAGTTTAAGTGAACAATGAGCCCCATTGTTAATCCTTTATAGGAAATTATTTGTAACTTTCGACAAGTAAAACAATGAATGGAACAGGTAGACGCTTGAAATCTTTGTATATATTGCTTCTATATAGTCTAAGAAACATATATGCAAAGCATCCAAACAGTACAACTCGACAATTTTTTGTTCTTAAAGTTTAGTGAACAATGAGCCCCAATGGTTAATCCTTTATCGGAAATTATTTGTAATTTTCGACAAGTAGAACAATGAATGGAACAGGTAGACGGTTGAAATCATTGTATATATTGCTTCTATATAGTCTAAGAAACATATATGCAAAGCATCCAAACAGTACAATTCGACAATTTTTTGTTCTTCAAGTTTAGTGAACAATGAGCCCCAATGGTTAATCCTTTATCGGAAATTATTTGTAATTTTCGACAAGTAGAACAATGAATGGAACAGGTAGACGGTTGATATCTTTGTATATATTGCTTCTATATAATCTAAGAAACATATATGCAAAGCATCCAAACAGTACAATTCGCCAATTATTTCATCTTCATGTTTAAGTGAACTACGAGCCCCATTGTTAATACTTTAACGGAAATTATTTGTAACTTGCGACAAGTAGAACAATGAGTGGAACAGGTAGACGGTTGATATCAATGTATATATTGCTTCTATATAGTCTGAGAAACATATATGCAAAGCATCCAAACAGTACCATTCGCCAATTTTTTGTTCTTCAAATTTAAGTGAACAATGAGCCCCAATGGTTAATCCTTTATCGGAAATTATTTGTAATTTTCGACAAGTAGAACAATGAATGGAACAGGTAGACGGTTGAAATCATTGTATATATTGCTTCTATATAGTCTAAGAAACATATATGCAAAGCATCCAAACAGTACAATTCGACAATTTTTTGTTCTTCAAGTTTAAGTGAACAATGAGCCCCAATGGTTAATCCGTTATCGGAAATGATTTGTAAGTTTCGACAAGTAGAACAATGAATGGAACAGGTAGACGGTTGAAATCTTTGTATATATTGCTTCTATATAGTCTAAGAAACATATATGCAAAGCATCCAAACAGTAACATTCGCCAATTTTTTGTTCTTCAAGTTTAAGTTTACTACGAGCCGCATTGTTAATCCTTTAAAGGAAATTATTTGTAAATTTCGACAAGTAGAACAATGAATGGAACAGGTAGACTGTTGAAATCATTGTATATATTGCTTCTATATAGTCTAAGAAACATATATGCAAAGCATCCAAACAGTACAATTCGCCAATTTTTTGTTCTTCAAGTTTAAGTAAACTACGATCCCCATTGTTAATCCCTTAACGGAAATTATTTGTAACTTTCGACAAGTAGAACAATGAATGGAACAGGTAGACGGTTGAAATCATTGTATATATTGCTTCTATATAGTCTAAGAAACATATATGCAAAGCATCCAAACAGTACAATTCGCCAATTTTTTGTTCTTCAAGTTTAAGTGAACTACGAGCCCCATTGTTAATCCTTTAACGGAAATTAATTGTAACTTTCTACAAGTAGAACAATGATTGGAACACGCAGACGGTTGAAATCTTTGTATATATTGCTTCCATATAGTCTAAGAAACATATATGCAAAGCATCCAAACAGTACCATTCGCGAATTTATTGTTCTTCAAGTTTAAGTGAACAACGAGCCCCATTGATAATCATGAAACGGAAATTATTTGTAACTTTCTACCAGTAGAACAATGAATAGAACAGGTAGACGGTTGAAATCTTTGTATATATTGCTTCTATATAGTCTAAGAAACATATATGCAAAGCATCCAAACAGTAGAATTCGCCAATTTTTTGTTCTTCAAGTTTAAGTGAACTACGAGCCCCATTGTTAATCCTTTATTGGAAATTATTTGTACTTGTCGACAAGTAGAACAATGAATGGAACAGGTAGACGGTTGAAATCTTTGTATATATTGCTTCTATATAGTCTAAGAAACATATATGCAAAGCATCCAAACAGTACCATACGCCAATTTTTTGTTCTTCAAGTTTAAGTGAACAACGAGCCCCATTGTTAATCCTTTATCGGAAATTATTTGTAACTTTCGACAAGTAGAACAATGAATGGAACAGGTAGACGGTTGAAATCTTTGTATATATTGCTTCTATATAGTCTAAGAAACATATATGCAAAGCATCCAAACAGTACAATTCGCCAATTTATTGTTCTTCAAGTTTAAGTAAACTACGATCCCCATTGTTAATCCCTTAACGGAAATTATTTGTAACTTTCGAATAGTAGAACAATGAATGGAACAGGTAGACGGTTGAAATCTTTGTATATATTGCTTCTATATAGTCTAAGAAACATATATGCAAATCATCCAAACATTACAATTCGCCAATTATTTGATCTTCAAGTTTAAGTGAACTACGAGCCCCATTGTTAATCCTTTAACTGAAATTATTTGTACTTGTCGACAAGTAGAACAATGAATGGAACAGGTAAACGGTTGAAATCTTTGTATATATTGCTTCTATATAGTCTAACAAACATATATGCAAAGCATCCAAACAGTACAATTCGCCAATTTTTTGCTCTTCAAGTTTAAGTGAACTACGAGCCCCATTGTTAATACTTTAACGCAAATTATTTGTAACTTGCGACAAGTAGAACAATGAATGGATCAGGTAGACGGTTGAAATCATTGTATATATTGCTTCTATATAGCCTACGAAACATATATGCAAAGCATCCAAACAGTACAATTTGCCAATTTTTTGTTCTTCAAGTTTAAGTGAACTACGAGCCCCATTGTTAATACTTTAACGCAAATTATTTGTAATTTTCGACAAGTAGAACAATGAATGGATCAGGTAGACGGTTGAAATCATTGTATATATTGCTTCTATATAGCCTACGAAACATATATGCAAAGCATCCAAACAATACAATTTGCCAATTTTTTGTTCTTCAAGTTTAAGTGAACTACGAGCCCCATTGTTAATCCTTTAACGGAAATTAATTGTAACTTTCTACAAGTAGAACAATGATTGGAACACGCAAACGGTTGAAATCTTTGTATATATTGCTTCCATATAGTCTAAGAAACATATATGCAAAGCATCCAAACAGTACCATTCGCCAATTATTTCATCTTCATGTTTAAGTGAACTACGAGCCCCATTGTTAATACTTTAACGGAAATTATTTGTAACTTCCGACAAGTAGAACAATGAATGGAACAGGTAGACGGTTGAAATCAATGTATATATTGCTTCTATATAGTCTAAGAAACATATATGCAAAGCATCCAAACAGTACAATTCGCCAATTATTTCATCTTCATGTTTAAGTGAACAACGAGCCCCATTGTTAATACTTTAACGGAAATTATTTGTAACTTCCGACAAGTAGAACAATGAATGGAACAGGTAGACGGTTGAAATCAATGTATATATTGCTTCTATATAGTCTAAGAAACATATATGCAGAGCATCCAAACAGTACCATTCGCCAATTCTTTGTTCTTCAAGTTTAAGTGAACAATGAGCCCCATTGTTAATCCTTTATCGGAAATTATTTGTAACTTTCGACAAGTAGAACAATAAATGGATCAGGTAGACGGTTGAAATCATTGTATATATTGCTTCTATATAATCTACGAAACATATATGCAAAGCATCCAAACAGTACAATTCGCCAATTTTTTTTCTTGAAGTTTAAGTGAACAATTAGCCTCCAATGCTTAATCCGTTATCGGATATTATTTGTAACTTTCGACAAGTAGAACAATGAATGGAACAGGTAGACGGTTGAAATCTTTGTATATATTGCTTCTATATAATCTAAGAAACATATATGCAAAGCATCCAAACAGTATAATTCGCCAATTATTTCATCTTCATGTTTAAGTGAACAACGAGCCCCATTGTTAATACTTTAACGGAAATTATTTGTAACTTCCGACAAGTAGAACAATGAATGGAACAGGTAGACGGTTGAAATCAATGTATAAATTGCTTCCTTATAGTCTAAGAAACATATATGCAAAGCATCCAAACAGTACCATTCGCCAATTTTTTGTTCTTCAAGTTTAAGTGAACAATGAGCCCCAATGGTTAATCCTTTATCGGAAATTATTTGTAATTTTCTACAAGTAGAACAATGATTGGAACACGCAGACGGTTGAAATCTTTGTATATATTGCTTCCATATAGTCTAAGAAACATATATGCAAAGCATCCAAACAGTACCATTCGCCAATTATTTCATCTTCATGTTTAAGTGAACTACGAGCCCCATTGTTAATCCTTTATCGGAAATTATTTGTAACTTTCGACAAGTAGAACAATAAATGGATCAGGTAGACGGTTGAAATCATTGTATATATTGCTTCTACATAATCTACGAAACATATATGCAAAGCATCCAAACAGTACAATTCGCCAATTTTTTGTTCTTGAAGTTTAAGTGAACAATTAGCCCCAATGCTTAATCCGTTATCGGATATTATTTGTAACTTTCGACAAGTAGAACAATGAATGGAACAGGTAGACGGTTGAAATCTTTGTATATATTGCTTCTATATAATCTAAGAAACATATATGCAAAGCATCCAAACAGTACAATTCGCCAATTATTTCATCTTCATGTTTAAGTGAACAACGAGCCCCATTGTTAATACTTTAACGGAAATTATTTGTAACTTCCGACAAGTAGAACAATGAATGGAACAGGTAGACGGTTGAAATCAATGTATATATTGCTTCTATACAGTCTAAGAAACATATATGCAAAGCATCCAAACAGTACCATTCGCCAATTTTTTGTTCTTCAAGTTTCAGTAAACTACGATCCCCATTGTTAATCCCTTAACGGAAATTATTTGTAACTTTCGACAAGTAGAACAATGAATGGAACAGGTAGACGGTTGAAAACATTGTATATATTGCTTCTATATAGTCTAAGAAACATATATGCAAAGCATCCAAATAGTACAATTCGACAATTTATTGTTCTTCAAGTTTAAGTGAACAATGAGCCCCAATGGTTAATCCTTTATCGGAAATTATTTGTAATTTTCGACAAGTAGAACAATGAATGGAACAGGTAGACGGTTGAAATCTTTGTATATATTGCTTCTATATAATCTAAGAAACATATATGCAAAGCATCCAAACAGTACAATTCGCCAATTATTTCATCTTCATGTTTAAGTGAACAACGAGCCCCATTGTTAATACTTTAACGGAAATTATTTGTAACTTCCGACAAGTAGCACAATGAATGGAACAGGTAGACGGTTGAAATCAATGTATATATTGCTTCTATATAGTCTAAGAAACATATATGCAAAGCATCCAAACAGTACCATTCGCCAATTCTTTGTTCTTCAAGTTTAAGTTAACAATGAGCCCCATTGTTAATCCTTTATCGGAAATTATTTGTAACTTTCGACAAGTAGAACAATAAATTTATCAGGTAGACGGTTGAAATCATTGTATATATTGCTTCTATATAATCTACGAAACATATATGCAAAGCATCCAAACAGTACAATTCGCCAATTTTTTGTTCTTGAAGTTTAAGTGAACAATTAGCCTCCAATGCTTAATCCGTTATCGGATATTATTTGTAACTTTCGACAAGTAGAACAATGAATGGAACAGGTAGACGGTTGAAATCTTTGTATATATTGCTTCTATATAATCTAAGAAACATATATGCAAAGCATCCAAACAGTACAATTCGCCAATTATTTCATCTTCATGTTTAAGTGAACAACGAGCCCCATTGTTAATACTTTAACGGAAATTATTTGTAACTTCCGACAAGTAGAACAATGAATGGAACAGGTAGACGGTTGAAATCAATGTATAAATTGCTTCCTTATAGTCTAAGAAACATATATGCAAAGCATCCAAACAGTACCATTCGCCAATTTTTTGTTCTTCAAGTTTAAGTGAACAATGAGCCCCAATGGTTAATCCTTTATCGGAAATTATTTGTAATTTTCTACAAGTAGAACAATGATTGGAACACGCAGACGGTTGAAATCTTTGTATATATTGCTTCCATATAGTCTAAGAAACATATATGCAAAGCATCCAAACAGTACCATTCGCCAATTATTTCATCTTCATGTTTAAGTGAACTACGAGCCCCATTGTTAATCCTTTATCGGAAATTATTTGTAACTTTCGACAAGTAGAACAATAAATGGATCAGGTAGACGGTTGAAATCATTGTATATATTGCTTCTACATAATCTACGAAACATATATGCAAAGCATCCAAACAGTACAATTCGCCAATTTTTTGTTCTTGAAGTTTAAGTGAACAATTAGCCCCAATGCTTAATCCGTTATCGGATATTATTTGTAACTTTCGACAAGTAGAACAATGAATGGAACAGGTAGACGGTTGAAATCTTTGTATATATTGCTTCTATATAATCTAAGAAACATATATGCAAAGCATCCAAACAGTACCATTCGCCAATTATTTCATCTTCATGTTTAAGTGAACTACGAGCCCCAATGGTTAATCCTTTATCGGAAATTATTTGTAATTTTCTACAAGTAGAACAATGATTGGAACACGCAGACGGTTGAAATCTTTGTATATATTGCTTCCATATAGTCTAAGAAACATATATGCAAAGCATCCAAACAGTACCATTCGCCAATTATTTCATCTTCATGTTTAAGTGAACTACGAGCCCCATTGTTAATCCTTTATCGGAAATTATTTGTAACTTTCGACAAGTAGAACAATAAATGGATCAGGTAGACGGTTGAAATCATTGTATATATTGCTTCTACATAATCTACGAAACATATATGCAAAGCATCCAAACAGTACAATTCGCCAATTATTTCATCTTCAAGTTTAAGTGAACTACGAGACCCATTGTTAATACTTTAACGCAAATTATTTGTAACTTGCGACAAGTAGAACAATGAATGGATCAGGTAGACGGTTGAAATCATTGTATATATTGCTTCTATATAGCCTACGAAACATATATGCAAAGCATCCAAACAGTACAATTCGCCAATTTTTTGTTCTTGAAGTTTAAGTGAACAATTAGCCCCAATGCTTAATCCGTTATCGGATATTATTTGTAACTTTCGACAAGTAGAACAATGAATGGAACAGGTAGACGGTTGAAATCTTTGTATATATTGCTTCTATATAATCTAAGAAACATATATGCAAAGCATCCAAACAGTACAATTCGCCAATTATTTCATCTTCATGTTTAAGTGAACAACGAGCCCCATTGTTAATACTTTAACGAAAATTATTTGTAACTTCCGACAAGTAGAACAATGAATGGAACAGGTAGACGGTTGAAATCAATGTATATATTGCTTCTATATAGTCTAAGAAACATATATGCAAAGCATCCAAACAGTACCATTCGCAAATTTTTTGTTCTTCAAGTTTCAGTAAACTACGATCCCCATTGTTAATCCCTTAACGGAAATTATTTGTAACTTTCGACAAGTAGAACAATGAATGGAACAGGTAGACTGTTGAAATCATTGTATATATTGCTTCTATATAGTCTAAGAAACATATATGCAAAGCATCCAAACAGTACCATTCGCCAATTTTTTGTTCTTCAAGTTTAAGTGAACTACGAGCCCCATTGTTAATCCTTTAACGGAAATTATTTGTAACTTTCGACAAGTAGAACAATGAATAGAACAGTTAGACTGTTGAAATCTTTGTGTATATTGCTTCTATATAGTCTAAGAAACATATATGCAAAGCATCCAAACAGTACCATTCGCCAAATTTTTGTTCTTCAAGTTGAAGTGAACAACGAGCCCCATTGATAATCATGAAATGGAAATTATTTCTAACTTTCTACAAGTAGAACAATGAATATTAAACGTAGACGGGTGAAATCTTTCTATATATTGCTTCTATATAGTCTAAGAAACATATATGCAAAGCATCCAAACAGTACAATTCGACAATCTTTGTTCCTCAAGTTTAGTGAACAATGAGCCCCAATGGTTAATCCTTTATCGGAAATTATTTGTAATTTTCGACAAGTAGAACAATGAATGGAACAGGTAGACGGTTGAAATCATTGTATATATTGCTTCTACATAGTCTAAGAAACATATATGCAAAGCATCCAAACAGTACAATTCGCCAATTTTTTGTTCTTCAAGTTTAGTGAACAATGAGCCCCATTGGTTAATCCTTTATTGGAAATTATTTGTAATTTTCGACAAGTAGAACAATGAATGGAACAGGTAGACCGTTGAAATCATTGTATATATTGCTTCTATATAGTCTAAGAAACATGTATGCAAAGCATCCAAACAGTACAATTCGACAATTTTTTGTTCTTCAAGTTTAGTGAACAATGAGCCCCAATGGTTAATCCTTTATCGGAAATTATTTGTAATTTTCGACAAGTAGAACAATGAATGGAACAGGTAGACGGTTGATATCATTGTATATATTGCTTCTATATAGTCTAAGAAACCTATATGCAAAGCATCTAAACTGTGACATTCGCCAATTTTTTGATCTTCAAGTTTAAGTGAACAGCGAGCCCCAATGATAATCATGAAATGGAAATTAATTGTAACTTTCTACAAGTAGAACAATGAATGGAACAGGTAGACGGTTGATATCTTTGTATATATTGCTTCTATATAATCTAAGAAACATATTTGCAAAGCATCCAAACAGTACAATTCGCCAATTATTTCATCTTCATGTTTAAGTGAACTACGAGCCCCATTGTTAATACTTTAACGGAAATTATTTATAAATTGCGACAAGTAGAACTATGAGTGGAACAGGTAGACGGTTGAAATCAATGTATATATTGCTTCTATATAGTCTAAGAAACATATATGCAAAGCATCCAAACAGTACCATTCGCCAATTTTTTGTTCTTCAAGTTTAAGTGAACAATGAGCCCCAATGGTTAATCCTTTATCGGAAATTATTTGTAATTTTCGACAAGTAGAACAATGAATGGAACAGGTAGACTTTTGAAATCTTTGTATATATTGCTTCTATATAGTCTAAGAAACATATATGCAAAGCATCCAAACAGTACAATTCGACAATTTTTTGTTCTTCAAGTTTAGTGAACAATGAGCCCCAATGGTTAATCCTTTATCGGAAATTATTTGTAATTTTCGACAAGTAGAACAATGAATGGAACAGGTAGACGGTTGAAATCATTGTATATATTGCTTCTATATAGTCTAAGAAACCTATATGCAAAGCATCTAAACAGTGACATTCGCCAATTTTTTGATCTTCAAGTTTAAGTGAACAGCGAGCCCCAATGATAATCATGAAATGGAAATTATTTGTAACTTTCTACAAGTAGAACAATGAATAGTACAGGTCGACGGGAGAAAACTTTCTACATAATGCTCCTAAATAGTCTAAGAAACACATATGCAAAGCATCCAAACAGTTCAATTCGCCAATTTTTTGTTCTTCAAGTTTAAGTGAACTACGAGCCCCATTGTTAATCCTTTAAAGGAAATTATTTGTAAATTTCGGCAAGTAGAACAATGATTGGAACACGTAGACGGTTGAAATCTTTGTATATATTGCTTCTGTATAGTCTAAGAAACATATGTGCAAAGCATCCAAACTGTACCATTCGCCAATTTTTTGTTCTTCAAGTTTAAGTGAACTACGAGCGCCATTGTTAATCCTTTAACTGAAATTATTTGTAATTTTCGACAAGTAGAACAATGAATGGAACAGGTAGACTTTTGAAATCTTTGTATATATTGCTTCTATATAGTCTAAGAAACATATATGCAAAGCATCCAAACAGTACAATTCGACAATTTTTTGTTCTTCAAGTTTAGTGAACAATGAGCCCCAATGGTTAATCCTTTATCGGAAATTATTTGTAATTTTCGACAAGTAGAACAATGAATGGAACAGGTAGACGGTTGAAATCATTGTATATATTGCTTCTATATAGTCTAAGAAACCTATATGCAAAGCATCTAAACAGTGACATTCGCCAATTTTTTGATCTTCAAGTTTAAGTGAACAGCGAGCCCCAATGATAATCATGAAATGGAAATTATTTGTAACTTTCTACAAGTAGAACAATGAATAGTACAGGTCGACGGGAGAAAACTTTCTACATAATGCTCCTAAATAGTCTAAGAAACACATATGCAAAGCATCCAAACAGTTCAATTCGCCAATTTTTTGTTCTTCAAGTTTAAGTGAACTACGAGCCCCATTGTTAATCTTTTAAAGGAAATTATTTGTAAATTTCGACAAGTAGAACAATGAATGGATCAGGTAGACGGTTGAAATCATTGTATATATTGCTTCTATATAGCCTACGAAACATATATGCAAAGCATCCAAACAGTACAATTCGCCAATTTTTTGTTCTTCAAGTTTAAGTGAACTACGAGCCCCATTGTTAATCCTTTAAAGGAAATTATTTGTAACTTGCGACAAGTAGAACAATGAGTGGAACAGGTAGACGGTTAAAATCAATGTATATATTGCGTCTATATAGTCTAAGAAACATATATGCAAAGCATCCAAACAGTACCATTCGCCAATTTTTTGTTCTTCAAGTTTAAGTGAACAATGAGCCCCATTGTTAATCCTTTATAGGAAATTATTTGTAACTTTCGACAAGTAAAACAATGAATGGAACAGGTAGACGCTTGAAATCTTTGTATATATTGCTTCTATATAGTCTAAGAAACTTATATGCAAAGCATCCAAACAGTACAACTCGACAATTTTTTGTTCTTAAAGTTTAGTGAACAATGAGCCCCAATGGTTAATCCTTTATCGGAAATTATTTGTAATTTTCGACAAGTAGAACAATGAATGGAACAGGTAGACGGTTGAAATCATTGTATATATTGCTTCTATATAGTCTAAGAAACATATATGCAAAGCATCCAAACAGTACAATTCGACAATTTTTTGTTCTTCAAGTTTAGTGAACAATGAGCCCCAATGGTTAATCCTTTATCGGAAATTATTTGTAATTTTCGACAAGTAGAACAATGAATGGAACAGGTAGACGGTTGATATCTTTGTATATATTGCTTCTATATAATCTAAGAAACATATATGCAAAGCATCCAAACAGTACAATTCGCCAATTATTTCATCTTCATGTTTAAGTGAACTACGAGCCCCATTGTTAATACTTTAACGGAAATTATTTGTAACTTGCGACAAGTAGAACAATGAGTGGAACAGGTAGACGGTTGATATCAATGTATATATTGCTTCTATATAGTCTGAGAAACATATATGCAAAGCATCCAAACAGTAGAATTCGCCAATTTTTTGTTCTTCAAGTTTAAGTGAACTACGAGCCCCATTGTTAATCCTTTATTGGAAATTATTTGTACTTGTCGACAAGTAGAACAATGAATGGAACAGGTAGACGGTTGAAATCTTTGTATATATTGCTTCTATATAGTCTAAGAAACATATATGCAAAGCATCCAAACAGTACCATACGCCAATTTTTTGTTCTTCAAGTTTAAGTGAACAACGAGCCCCATTGTTAATCCTTTATCGGAAATTATTTGTAACTTTCGACAAGTAGAACAATGAATGGAACAGGTAGACGGTTGAAATCTTTGTATATATTGCTTCTATATAGTCTAAGAAACATATATGCAAAGCATCCAAACAGTACAATTCGCCAATTTATTGTTCTTCAAGTTTAAGTAAACTACGATCCCCATTGTTAATCCCTTAACGGAAATTATTTGTAACTTTCGAATAGTAGAACAATGAATGGAACAGGTAGACGGTTGAAATCTTTGTATATATTGCTTCTATATAGTCTAAGAAACATATATGCAAATCATCCAAACATTACAATTCGCCAATTATTTGATCTTCAAGTTTAAGTGAACTACGAGCCCCATTGTTAATCCTTTAACTGAAATTATTTGTACTTGTCGACAAGTAGAACAATGAATGGAACAGGTAAACGGTTGAAATCTTTGTATATATTGCTTCTATATAGTCTAACAAACATATATGCAAAGCATCCAAACAGTACAATTCGCCAATTTTTTGCTCTTCAAGTTTAAGTGAACTACGAGCCCCATTGTTAATACTTTAACGCAAATTATTTGTAACTTGCGACAAGTAGAACAATGAATGGATCAGGTAGACGGTTGAAATCATTGTATATATTGCTTCTATATAGCCTACGAAACATATATGCAAAGCATCCAAACAGTACAATTTGCCAATTTTTTGTTCTTCAAGTTTAAGTGAACTACGAGCCCCATTGTTAATACTTTAACGCAAATTATTTGTAATTTTCGACAAGTAGAACAATGAATGGATCAGGTAGACGGTTGAAATCATTGTATATATTGCTTCTATATAGCCTACGAAACATATATGCAAAGCATCCAAACAATACAATTTGCCAATTTTTTGTTCTTCAAGTTTAAGTGAACTACGAGCCCCATTGTTAATCCTTTAACGGAAATTAATTGTAACTTTCTACAAGTAGAACAATGATTGGAACACGCAAACGGTTGAAATCTTTGTATATATTGCTTCCATATAGTCTAAGAAACATATATGCAAAGCATCCAAACAGTACCATTCGCCAATTATTTCATCTTCATGTTTAAGTGAACTACGAGCCCCATTGTTAATACTTTAACGGAAATTATTTGTAACTTCCGACAAGTAGAACAATGAATGGAACAGGTAGACGGTTGAAATCAATGTATATATTGCTTCTATATAGTCTAAGAAACATATATGCAAAGCATCCAAACAGTACAATTCGCCAATTATTTCATCTTCATGTTTAAGTGAACAACGAGCCCCATTGTTAATACTTTAACGGAAATTATTTGTAACTTCCGACAAGTAGAACAATGAATGGAACAGGTAGACGGTTGAAATCAATGTATATATTGCTTCTATATAGTCTAAGAAACATATATGCAGAGCATCCAAACAGTACCATTCGCCAATTCTTTGTTCTTCAAGTTTAAGTGAACAATGAGCCCCATTGTTAATCCTTTATCGGAAATTATTTGTAACTTTCGACAAGTAGAACAATAAATGGATCAGGTAGACGGTTGAAATCATTGTATATATTGCTTCTATATAATCTACGAAACATATATGCAAAGCATCCAAACAGTACAATTCGCCAATTTTTTTTCTTGAAGTTTAAGTGAACAATTAGCCTCCAATGCTTAATCCGTTATCGGATATTATTTGTAACTTTCGACAAGTAGAACAATGAATGGAACAGGTAGACGGTTGAAATCTTTGTATATATTGCTTCTATATAATCTAAGAAACATATATGCAAAGCATCCAAACAGTACAATTCGCCAATTATTTCATCTTCATGTTTAAGTGAACAACGAGCCCCATTGTTAATACTTTAACGGAAATTATTTGTAACTTCCGACAAGTAGAACAATGAATGGAACAGGTAGACGGTTGAAATCAATGTATAAATTGCTTCCTTATAGTCTAAGAAACATATATGCAAAGCATCCAAACAGTACCATTCGCCAATTTTTTGTTCTTCAAGTTTAAGTGAACAATGAGCCCCAATGGTTAATCCTTTATCGGAAATTATTTGTAATTTTCTACAAGTAGAACAATGATTGGAACACGCAGACGGTTGAAATCTTTGTATATATTGCTTCCATATAGTCTAAGAAACATATATGCAAAGCATCCAAACAGTACCATTCGCCAATTATTTCATCTTCATGTTTAAGTGAACTACGAGCCCCATTGTTAATCCTTTATCGGAAATTATTTGTAACTTTCGACAAGTAGAACAATAAATGGATCAGGTAGACGGTTGAAATCATTGTATATATTGCTTCTACATAATCTACGAAACATATATGCAAAGCATCCAAACAGTACAATTCGCCAATTTTTTGTTCTTGAAGTTTAAGTGAACAATTAGCCCCAATGCTTAATCCGTTATCGGATATTATTTGTAACTTTCGACAAGTAGAACAATGAATGGAACAGGTAGACGGTTGAAATCTTTGTATATATTGCTTCTATATAATCTAAGAAACATATATGCAAAGCATCCAAACAGTACAATTCGCCAATTATTTCATCTTCATGTTTAAGTGAGCAACGAGCCCCATTGTTAATACTTTAACGGAAATTATTTGTAACTTCCGACAAGTAGAACAATGAATGGAACAGGTAGACGGTTGAAATCAATGTATATATTGCTTCTATATAGTCTAAGAAACATATATGCAAAGCATCCAAACAGTACCATTCGCCAATTTTTTGTTCTTCAAGTTTCAGTAAACTACGATCCCCATTGTTAATCCCTTAACGGAAATTATTTGTAACTTTCGACAAGTAGAACAATGAATGGAACAGGTAGACGGTTGAAAACATTGTATATATTGCTTCTATATAGTCTAAGAAACATATATGCAAAGCATCCAAATAGTACAATTCGACAATTTATTGTTCTTCAAGTTTAAGTGAACAATGAGCCCCAATGGTTAATCCTTTATCGGAAATTATTTGTAATTTTCGACAAGTAGAACAATGAATGGAACAGGTAGACGGTTGAAATCTTTGTATATATTGCTTCTATATAATCTAAGAAACATATATGCAAAGCATCCAAACAGTACAATTCGCCAATTATTTCATCTTCATGTTTAAGTGAACAACGAGCCCCATTGTTAATACTTTAACGGAAATTATTTGTAACTTCCGACAAGTAGCACAATGAATGGAACAGGTAGACGGTTGAAATCAATGTATATATTGCTTCTATATAGTCTAAGAAACATATATGCAAAGCATCCAAACAGTACCATTCGCCAATTCTTTGTTCTTCAAGTTTAAGTTAACAATGAGCCCCATTGTTAATCCTTTATCGGAAATTATTTGTAACTTTCGACAAGTAGAACAATAAATTTATCAGGTAGACGGTTGAAATCATTGTATATATTGCTTCTATATAATCTACGAAACATATATGCAAAGCATCCAAACAGTACAATTCGCCAATTTTTTGTTCTTGAAGTTTAAGTGAACAATTAGCCTCCAATGCTTAATCCGTTATCGGATATTATTTGTAACTTTCGACAAGTAGAACAATGAATGGAACAGGTAGACGGTTGAAATCTTTGTATATATTGCTTCTATATAATCTAAGAAACATATATGCAAAGCATCCAAACAGTACAATTCGCCAATTATTTCATCTTCATGTTTAAGTGAACAACGAGCCCCATTGTTAATACTTTAACGGAAATTATTTGTAACTTCCGACAAGTAGAACAATGAATGGAACAGGTAGACGGTTGAAATCAATGTATAAATTGCTTCCTTATAGTCTAAGAAACATATATGCAAAGCATCCAAACAGTACCATTCGCCAATTTTTTGTTCTTCAAGTTTAAGTGAACAATGAGCCCCAATGGTTAATCCTTTATCGGAAATTATTTGTAATTTTCTACAAGTAGAACAATGATTGGAACACGCAGACGGTTGAAATCTTTGTATATATTGCTTCCATATAGTCTAAGAAACATATATGCAAAGCATCCAAACAGTACCATTCGCCAATTATTTCATCTTCATGTTTAAGTGAACTACGAGCCCCATTGTTAATCCTTTATCGGAAATTATTTGTAACTTTCGACAAGTAGAACAATAAATGGATCAGGTAGACGGTTGAAATCATTGTATATATTGCTTCTACATAATCTACGAAACATATATGCAAAGCATCCAAACAGTACAATTCGCCAATTTTTTGTTCTTGAAGTTTAAGTGAACAATTAGCCCCAATGCTTAATCCGTTATCGGATATTATTTGTAACTTTCGACAAGTAGAACAATGAATGGAACAGGTAGACGGTTGAAATCTTTGTATATATTGCTTCTATATAATCTAAGAAACATATATGCAAAGCATCCAAACAGTACCATTCGCCAATTATTTCATCTTCATGTTTAAGTGAACTACGAGCCCCAATGGTTAATCCTTTATCGGAAATTATTTGTAATTTTCTACAAGTAGAACAATGATTGGAACACGCAGACGGTTGAAATCTTTGTATATATTGCTTCCATATAGTCTAAGAAACATATATGCAAAGCATCCAAACAGTACCATTCGCCAATTATTTCATCTTCATGTTTAAGTGAACTACGAGCCCCATTGTTAATCCTTTATCGGAAATTATTTGTAACTTTCGACAAGTAGAACAATAAATGGATCAGGTAGACGGTTGAAATCAATGTATATATTGCTTCTACATAATCTACGAAACATATATGCAAAGCATCCAAACAGTACAATTCGCCAATTATTTCATCTTCAAGTTTAAGTGAACTACGAGACCCATTGTTAATACTTTAACGCAAATTATTTGTAACTTGCGACAAGTAGAACAATGAATGGATCAGGTAGACGGTTGAAATCATTGTATATATTGCTTCTATATAGCCTACGAAACATATATGCAAAGCATCCAAACAGTACAATTCGCCAATTTTTTGTTCTTGAAGTTTAAGTGAACAATTAGCCCCAATGCTTAATCCGTTATCGGATATTATTTGTAACTTTCGACAAGTAGAACAATGAATGGAACAGGTAGACGGTTGAAATCTTTGTATATATTGCTTCTATATAATCTAAGAAACATATATGCAAAGCATCCAAACAGTACAATTCGCCAATTATTTCATCTTCATGTTTAAGTGAACAACGAGCCCCATTGTTAATACTTTAACGAAAATTATTTGTAACTTCCGACAAGTAGAACAATGAATGGAACAGGTAGACGGTTGAAATCAATGTATATATTGCTTCTATATAGTCTAAGAAACATATATGCAAAGCATCCAAACAGTACCATTCGCAAATTTTTTGTTCTTCAAGTTTCAGTAAACTACGATCCCCATTGTTAATCCCTTAACGGAAATTATTTGTAACTTTCGACAAGTAGAACAATGAATGGAACAGGTAGACTGTTGAAATCATTGTATATATTGCTTCTATATAGTCTAAGAAACATATATGCAAAGCATCCAAACAGTACCATTCGCCAATTTTTTGTTCTTCAAGTTTAAGTGAACTACGAGCCCCATTGTTAATCCTTTAACGGAAATTATTTGTAACTTTCGACAAGTAGAACAATGAATAGAACAGTTAGACTGTTGAAATCTTTGTGTATATTGCTTCTATATAGTCTAAGAAACATATATGCAAAGCATCCAAACAGTACCATTCGCCAAATTTTTGTTCTTCAAGTTGAAGTGAACAACGAGCCCCATTGATAATCATGAAATGGAAATTATTTCTAACTTTCTACAAGTAGAACAATGAATATTAAACGTAGACGGGTGAAATCTTTCTATATATTGCTTCTATATAGTCTAAGAAACATATATGCAAAGCATCCAAACAGTACAATTCGACAATCTTTGTTCCTCAAGTTTAGTGAACAATGAGCCCCAATGGTTAATCCTTTATCGGAAATTATTTGTAATTTTCGACAAGTAGAACAATGAATGGAACAGGTAGACGGTTGAAATCATTGTATATATTGCTTCTACATAGTCTAAGAAACATATATGCAAAGCATCCAAACAGTACAATTCGCCAATTTTTTGTTCTTCAAGTTTAGTGAACAATGAGCCCCAATGGTTAATCCTTTATTGGAAATTATTTGTAATTTTCGACAAGTAGAACAATGAATGGAACAGGTAGACGGTTGAAATCATTGTATATATTGCTTCTATATAGTCTAAGAAACATGTATGCAAAGCATCCAAACAGTACAATTCGACAATTTTTTGTTCTTCAAGTTTAGTGAACAATGAGCCCCAATGGTTAATCCTTTATCGGAAATTATTTGTAATTTTCGACAAGTAGAACAATGAATGGAACAGGTAGACGGTTGATATCATTGTATATATTGCTTCTATATAGTCTAAGAAACCTATATGCAAAGCATCTAAACTGTGACATTCGCCAATTTTTTGATCTTCAAGTTTAAGTGAACAGCGAGCCCCAATGATAATCATGAAATGGAAATTAATTGTAACTTTCTACAAGTAGAACAATGAATGGAACAGGTAGACGGTTGATATCTTTGTATATATTGCTTCTATATAATCTAAGAAACATATTTGCAAAGCATCCAAACAGTACAATTCGCCAATTATTTCATCTTCATGTTTAAGTGAACTACGAGCCCCATTGTTAATACTTTAACGGAAATTATTTATAAATTGCGACAAGTAGAACTATGAGTGGAACAGGTAGACGGTTGAAATCAATGTATATATTGCTTCTATATAGTCTAAGAAACATATATGCAAAGCATCCAAACAGTACCATTCGCCAATTTTTTGTTCTTCAAGTTTAAGTGAACAATGAGCCCCAATGGTTAATCCTTTATCGGAAATTATTTGTAATTTTCGACAAGTAGAACAATGAATGGAACAGGTAGACTTTTGAAATCTTTGTATATATTGCTTCTATATAGTCTAAGAAACATATATGCAAAGCATCCAAACAGTACAATTCGACAATTTTTTGTTCTTCAAGTTTAGTGAACAATGAGCCCCAATGGTTAATCCTTTATCGGAAATTATTTGTAATTTTCGACAAGTAGAACAATGAATGGAACAGGTAGACGGTTGAAATCATTGTATATATTGCTTCTATATAGTCTAAGAAACCTATATGCAAAGCATCTAAACAGTGACATTCGCCAATTTTTTGATCTTCAAGTTTAAGTGAACAGCGAGCCCCAATGATAATCATGAAATGGAAATTATTTGTAACTTTCTACAAGTAGAACAATGAATAGTACAGGTCGACGGGAGAAAACTTTCTACATAATGCTCCTAAATAGTCTAAGAAACACATATGCAAAGCATCCAAACAGTTCAATTCGCCAATTTTTTGTTCTTCAAGTTTAAGTGAACTACGAGCCCCATTGTTAATCCTTTAAAGGAAATTATTTGTAAATTTCGGCAAGTAGAACAATGATTGGAACACGTAGACGGTTGAAATCTTTGTATATATTGCTTCTGTATAGTCTAAGAAACATATGTGCAAAGCATCCAAACTGTACCATTCGCCAATTTTTTGTTCTTCAAGTTTAAGTGAACTACGAGCGCCATTGTTAATCCTTTAACTGAAATTATTTGTAATTTTCGACAAGTAGAACAATGAATGGAACAGGTAGACTTTTGAAATCTTTGTATATATTGCTTCTATATAGTCTAAGAAACATATATGCAAAGCATCCAAACAGTACAATTCGACAATTTTTTGTTCTTCAAGTTTAGTGAACAATGAGCCCCAATGGTTAATCCTTTATCGGAAATTATTTGTAATTTTCGACAAGTAGAACAATGAATGGAACAGGTAGACGGTTGAAATCATTGTATATATTGCTTCTATATAGTCTAAGAAACATATATGCAAAGCATCCAAACAGTACAATTCGACAATTTTTTGTTCTTCAAGTTTAAGTGAACAATGAGCCCCAATGGTTAATCCGTTATCGGAAATGATTTGTAAGTTTCGACAAGTAGAACAATGAATGGAACAGGTAGACGGTTGAAATCTTTGTATATATTGCTTCTATATAGTCTAAGAAACATATATGCAAAGCATCCAAACAGTAACATTCGCCAATTTTTTGTTCTTCAAGTTTAAGTTTACTACGAGCCGCATTGTTAATCCTTTAAAGGAAATTATTTGTAAATTTCGACAAGTAGAACAATGAATGGAACAGGTAGACTGTTGAAATCATTGTATATATTGCTTCTATATAGTCTAAGAAACATATATGCAAAGCATCCAAACAGTACAATTCGCCAATTTTTTGTTCTTCAAGTTTAAGTAAACTACGATCCCCATTGTTAATCCCTTAACGGAAATTATTTGTAACTTTCGACAAGTAGAACAATGAATGGAACAGGTAGACGGTTGAAATCATTGTATATATTGCTTCTATATAGTCTAAGAAACATATATGCAAAGCATCCAAACAGTACAATTCGCCAATTTTTTGTTCTTCAAGTTTAAGTGAACTACGAGCCCCATTGTTAATCCTTTAACGGAAATTAATTGTAACTTTCTACAAGTAGAACAATGATTGGAACACGCAGACGGTTGAAATCTTTGTATATATTGCTTCCATATAGTCTAAGAAACATATATGCAAAGCATCCAAACAGTACCATTCGCGAATTTATTGTTCTTCAAGTTTAAGTGAACAACGAGCCCCATTGATAATCATGAAACGGAAATTATTTGTAACTTTCTACCAGTAGAACAATGAATAGAACAGGTAGACGGTTGAAATCTTTGTATATATTGCTTCTATATAGTCTAAGAAACATATATGCAAAGCATCCAAACAGTAGAATTCGCCAATTTTTTGTTCTTCAAGTTTAAGTGAACTACGAGCCCCATTGTTAATCCTTTATTGGAAATTATTTGTACTTGTCGACAAGTAGAACAATGAATGGAACAGGTAGACGGTTGAAATCTTTGTATATATTGCTTCTATATAGTCTAAGAAACATATATGCAAAGCATCCAAACAGTACCATACGCCAATTTTTTGTTCTTCAAGTTTAAGTGAACAACGAGCCCCATTGTTAATACTTTAACGGAAATTATTTGTAACTTGCGACAAGTAGAACAATGAGTGGAACAGGTAGACGGTTGATATCAATGTATATATTGCTTCTATATAGTCTGAGAAACATATATGCAAAGCATCCAAACAGTACCATTCGCCAATTTTTTGTTCTTCAAATTTAAGTGAACAATGAGCCCCAATGGTTAATCCTTTATCGGAAATTATTTGTAATTTTCGACAAGTAGAACAATGAATGGAACAGGTAGACGGTTGAAATCATTGTATATATTGCTTCTATATAGTCTAAGAAACATATATGCAAAGCATCCAAACAGTACAATTCGACAATTTTTTGTTCTTCAAGTTTAAGTGAACAATGAGCCCCAATGGTTAATCCGTTATCGGAAATGATTTGTAAGTTTCGACAAGTAGAACAATGAATGGAACAGGTAGACGGTTGAAATCTTTGTATATATTGCTTCTATATAGTCTAAGAAACATATATGCAAAGCATCCAAACAGTAACATTCGCCAATTTTTTGTTCTTCAAGTTTAAGTTTACTACGAGCCGCATTGTTAATCCTTTAAAGGAAATTATTTGTAAATTTCGACAAGTAGAACAATGAATGGAACAGGTAGACTGTTGAAATCATTGTATATATTGCTTCTATATAGTCTAAGAAACATATATGCAAAGCATCCAAACAGTACAATTCGCCAATTTTTTGTTCTTCAAGTTTAAGTAAACTACGATCCCCATTGTTAATCCCTTAACGGAAATTATTTGTAACTTTCGACAAGTAGAACAATGAATGGAACAGGTAGACGGTTGAAATCATTGTATATATTGCTTCTATATAGTCTAAGAAACATATATGCAAAGCATCCAAACAGTACAATTCGCCAATTTTTTGTTCTTCAAGTTTAAGTGAACTACGAGCCCCATTGTTAATCCTTTAACGGAAATTAATTGTAACTTTCTACAAGTAGAACAATGATTGGAACACGCAGACGGTTGAAATCTTTGTATATATTGCTTCCATATAGTCTAAGAAACATATATGCAAAGCATCCAAACAGTACCATTCGCGAATTTATTGTTCTTCAAGTTTAAGTGAACAACGAGCCCCATTGATAATCATGAAACGGAAATTATTTGTAACTTTCTACCAGTAGAACAATGAATAGAACAGGTAGACGGTTGAAATCTTTGTATATATTGCTTCTATATAGTCTAAGAAACATATATGCAAAGCATCCAAACAGTACCATACGCCAATTTTTTGTTCTTCAAGTTTAAGTGAACAACGAGCCCCATTGTTAATCCTTTATCGGAAATTATTTGTAACTTTCGACAAGTAGAACAATGAATGGAACAGGTAGACGGTTGAAATCTTTGTATATATTGCTTCTATATAGTCTAAGAAACATATATGCAAAGCATCCAAACAGTACAATTCGCCAATTTATTGTTCTTCAAGTTTAAGTAAACTACGATCCCCATTGTTAATCCCTTAACGGAAATTATTTGTAACTTTCGAATAGTAGAACAATGAATGGAACAGGTAGACGGTTGAAATCTTTGTATATATTGCTTCTATATAGTCTAAGAAACATATATGCAAATCATCCAAACATTACAATTCGCCAATTATTTGATCTTCAAGTTTAAGTGAACTACGAGCCCCATTGTTAATCCTTTAACTGAAATTATTTGTACTTGTCGACAAGTAGAACAATGAATGGAACAGGTAAACGGTTGAAATCTTTGTATATATTGCTTCTATATAGTCTAACAAACATATATGCAAAGCATCCAAACAGTACAATTCGCCAATTTTTTGCTCTTCAACTTTAAGTGAACTACGAGCCCCATTGTTAATACTTTAACGCAAATTATTTGTAACTTGCGACAAGTAGAACAATGAATGGATCAGGTAGACGGTTGAAATCATTGTATATATTGCTTCTATATAGCCTACGAAACATATATGCAAAGCATCCAAACAGTACAATTTGCCAATTTTTTGTTCTTCAAGTTTAAGTGAACTACGAGCCCCATTGTTAATACTTTAACGCAAATTATTTGTAATTTTCGACAAGTAGAACAATGAATGGATCAGGTAGACGGTTGAAATCATTGTATATATTGCTTCTATATAGCCTACGAAACATATATGCAAAGCATCCAAACAATACAATTTGCCAATTTTTTGTTCTTCAAGTTTAAGTGAACTACGAGCCCCATTGTTAATCCTTTAACGGAAATTAATTGTAACTTTCTACAAGTAGAACAATGATTGGAACACGCAAACGGTTGAAATCTTTGTATATATTGCTTCCATATAGTCTAAGAAACATATATGCAAAGCATCCAAACAGTACCATTCGCCAATTATTTCATCTTCATGTTTAAGTGAACTACGAGCCCCATTGTTAATACTTTAACGGAAATTATTTGTAACTTCCGACAAGTAGAACAATGAATGGAACAGGTAGACGGTTGAAATCAATGTATATATTGCTTCTATATAGTCTAAGAAACATATATGCAAAGCATCCAAACAGTACAATTCGCCAATTATTTCATCTTCATGTTTAAGTGAACAACGAGCCCCATTGTTAATACTTTAACGGAAATTATTTGTAACTTCCGACAAGTAGAACAATGAATGGAACAGGTAGACGGTTGAAATCAATGTATATATTGCTTCTATATAGTCTAAGAAACATATATGCAGAACATCCAAACAGTACCATTCGCCAATTCTTTGTTCTTCAAGTTTAAGTGAACAATGAGCCCCATTGTTAATCCTTTATCGGAAATTATTTGTAACTTTCGACAAGTAGAACAATAAATGGATCAGGTAGACGGTTGAAATCATTGTATATATTGCTTCTATATAATCTACGAAACATATATGCAAAGCATCCAAACAGTACAATTCGCCAATTTTTTTTCTTGAAGTTTAAGTGAACAATTAGCCTCCAATGCTTAATCCGTTATCGGATATTATTTGTAACTTTCGACAAGTAGAACAATGAATGGAACAGGTAGACGGTTGAAATCTTTGTATATATTGCTTCTATATAATCTAAGAAACATATATGCAAAGCATCCAAACAGTACAATTCGCCAATTATTTCATCTTCATGTTTAAGTGAACAACGAGCCCCATTGTTAATACTTTAACGGAAATTATTTGTAACTTCCGACAAGTAGAACAATGAATGGAACAGGTAGACGGTTGAAATCAATGTATAAATTGCTTCCTTATAGTCTAAGAAACATATATGCAAAGCATCCAAACAGTACCATTCGCCAATTTTTTGTTCTTCAAGTTTAAGTGAACAATGAGCCCCAATGGTTAATCCTTTATCGGAAATTATTTGTAATTTTCTACAAGTAGAACAATGATTGGAACACGCAGACGGTTGAAATCTTTGTATATATTGCTTCCATATAGTCTAAGAAACATATATGCAAAGCATCCAAACAGTACCATTCGCCAATTATTTCATCTTCATGTTTAAGTGAACTACGAGCCCCATTGTTAATCCTTTATCGGAAATTATTTGTAACTTACGACAAGTAGAACAATAAATGGATCAGGTAGACGGTTGAAATCATTGTATATATTGCTTCTACATAATCTACGAAACATATATGCAAAGCATCCAAACAGTACAATTCGCCAATTTTTTGTTCTTGAAGTTTAAGTGAACAATTAGCCCCAATGCTTAATCCGTTATCGGATATTATTTGTAACTTTCGACAAGTAGAACAATGAATGGAACAGGTAGACGGTTGAAATCTTTGTATATATTGCTTCTATATAATCTAAGAAACATATATGCAAAGCATCCAAACAGTACAATTCGCCAATTATTTCATCTTCATGTTTAAGTGAACAACGAGCCCCATTGTTAATACTTTAACGGAAATTATTTGTAACTTCCGACAAGTAGAACAATGAATGGAACAGGTAGACGGTTGAAATCAATGTATATATTGCTTCTATATAGTCTAAGAAACATATATGCAAAGCATCCAAACAGTACCATTCGCCAATTTTTTGTTCTTCAAGTTTCAGTAAACTACGATCCCCATTGTTAATCCCTTAACGGAAATTATTTGTAACTTTCGACAAGTAGAACAATGAATGGAACAGGTAGACGGTTGAAAACATTATATATATTGCTTCTATATAGTCTAAGAAACATATATGCAAAGCATCCAAATAGTACAATTCGACAATTTATTGTTCTTCAAGTTTAAGTGAACAATGAGCCCCAATGGTTAATCCTTTATCGGAAATTATTTGTAATTTTCGACAAGTAGAACAATGAATGGAACAGGTAGACGGTTGAAATCTTTGTATATATTGCTTCTATATAATCTAAGAAACATATATGCAAAGCATCCAAACAGTACAATTCGCCAATTATTTCATCTTCATGTTTAAGTGAACAACGAGCCCCATTGTTAATACTTTAACGGAAATTATTTGTAACTTCCGACAAGTAGCACAATGAATGGAACAGGTAGACGGTTGAAATCAATGTATATATTGCTTCTATATAGTCTAAGAAACATATATGCAAAGCATCCAAACAGTACAATTCGACAATTTATTGTTCTTCAAGTTTAAGTGAACAATGAGCCCCAATGGTTAATCCTTTATCGGAAATTATTTGTAATTTTCGACAAGTAGAACAATGAATGGAACAGGTAGACGGTTGAAATCTTTGTATATATTGCTTCTATATAATCTAAGAAACATATATGCAAAGCATCCAAACAGTACAATTCGCCAATTATTTCATCTTCATGTTTAAGTGAACAACGAGCCCCATTGTTAATACTTTAACGGAAATTATTTGTAACTTCCGACAAGTAGCACAATGAATGGAACAGGTAGACGGTTGAAATCAATGTATATATTGCTTCTATATAGTCTAAGAAACATATATGCAAAGCATCCAAACAGTACCATTCGCCAATTCTTTGTTCTTCAAGTTTAAGTTAACAATGAGCCCCATTGTTAATCCTTTATCGGAAATTATTTGTAACTTTCGACAAGTAGAACAATAAATTTATCAGGTAGACGGTTGAAATCATTGTATATATTGCTTCTATATAATCTACGAAACATATATGCAAAGCATCCAAACAGTACAATTCGCCAATTTTTTGTTCTTGAAGTTTAAGTGAACAATTAGCCTCCAATGCTTAATCCGTTATCGGATATTATTTGTAACTTTCGACAAGTAGAACAATGAATGGAACAGGTAGACGGTTGAAATCTTTGTATATATTGCTTCTATATAATCTAAGAAACATATATGCAAAGCATCCAAACAGTACAATTCGCCAATTATTTCATCTTCATGTTTAAGTGAACAACGAGCCCCATTGTTAATACTTTAACGGAAATTATTTGTAACTTCCGACAAGTAGAACAATGAATGGAACAGGTAGACGGTTGAAATCAATGTATAAATTGCTTCCTTATAGTCTAAGAAACATATATGCAAAGCATCCAAACAGTACCATTCGCCAATTTTTTGTTCTTCAAGTTTAAGTGAACAATGAGCCCCAATGGTTAATCCTTTATCGGAAATTATTTGTAATTTTCTACAAGTAGAACAATGATTGGAACACGCAGACGGTTGAAATCTTTGTATATATTGCTTCCATATAGTCTAAGAAACATATATGCAAAGCATCCAAACAGTACCATTCGCCAATTATTTCATCTTCATGTTTAAGTGAACTACGAGCCCCATTGTTAATCCTTTATCGGAAATTATTTGTAACTTTCGACAAGTAGAACAATAAATGGATCAGGTAGACGGTTGAAATCATTGTATATATTGCTTCTACATAATCTACGAAACATATATGCAAAGCATCCAAACAGTACAATTCGCCAATTTTTTGTTCTTGAAGTTTAAGTGAACAATTAGCCCCAATGCTTAATCCGTTATCGGATATTATTTGTAACTTTCGACAAGTAGAACAATGAATGGAACAGGTAGACGGTTGAAATCTTTGTATATATTGCTTCTATATAATCTAAGAAACATATATGCAAAGCATCCAAACAGTACCATTCGCCAATTATTTCATCTTCATGTTTAAGTGAACTACGAGCCCCAATGGTTAATCCTTTATCGGAAATTATTTGTAATTTTCTACAAGTAGAACAATGATTGGAACACGCAGACGGTTGAAATCTTTGTATATATTGCTTCCATATAGTCTAAGAAACATATATGCAAAGCATCCAAACAGTACCATTCGCCAATTATTTCATCTTCATGTTTAAGTGAACTACGAGCCCCATTGTTAATCCTTTATCGGAAATTATTTGTAACTTTCGACAAGTAGAACAATAAATGGATCAGGTAGACGGTTGAAATCATTGTATATATTGCTTCTACATAATCTACGAAACATATATGCAAAGCATCCAAACAGTACAATTCGCCAATTATTTCATCTTCAAGTTTAAGTGAACTACGAGACCCATTGTTAATACTTTAACGCAAATTATTTGTAACTTGCGACAAGTAGAACAATGAATGGATCAGGTAGACGGTTGAAATCATTGTATATATTGCTTCTATATAGCCTACGAAACATATATGCAAAGCATCCAAACAGTACAATTCGCCAATTTTTTGTTCTTGAAGTTTAAGTGAACAATTAGCCCCAATGCTTAATCCGTTATCGGATATTATTTGTAACTTTCGACAAGTAGAACAATGAATGGAACAGGTAGACGGTTGAAATCTTTGTATATATTGCTTCTATATAATCTAAGAAACATATATGCAAAGCATCCAAACAGTACAATTCGCCAATTATTTCATCTTCATGTTTAAGTGAACAACGAGCCCCATTGTTAATACTTTAACGAAAATTATTTGTAACTTCCGACAAGTAGAACAATGAATGGAACAGGTAGACGGTTGAAATCAATGTATATATTGCTTCTATATAGTCTAAGAAACATATATGCAAAGCATCCAAACAGTACCATTCGCAAATTTTTTGTTCTTCAAGTTTCAGTAAACTACGATCCCCATTGTTAATCCCTTAACGGAAATTATTTGTAACTTTCGACAAGTAGAACAATGAATGGAACAGGTAGACTGTTGAAATCATTGTATATATTGCTTCTATATAGTCTAAGAAACATATATGCAAAGCATCCAAACAGTACCATTCGCCAATTTTTTGTTCTTCAAGTTTAAGTGAACTACGAGCCCCATTGTTAATCCTTTAACGGAAATTATTTGTAACTTTCGACAAGTAGAACAATGAATAGAACAGTTAGACTGTTGAAATCTTTGTGTATATTGCTTCTATATAGTCTAAGAAACATATATGCAAAGCATCCAAACAGTACCATTCGCCAAATTTTTGTTCTTCAAGTTGAAGTGAACAACGAGCCCCATTGATAATCATGAAATGGAAATTATTTCTAACTTTCTACAAGTAGAACAATGAATATAAAACGTAGACGGGTGAAATCTTTCTATATATTGCTTCTATATAGTCTAAGAAACATATATGCAAAGCATCCAAACAGTACAATTCGACAATCTTTGTTCCTCAAGTTTAGTGAACAATGAGCCCCAATGGTTAATCCTTTATCGGAAATTATTTGTAATTTTCGACAAGTAGAACAATGAATGGAACAGGTAGACGGTTGAAATCATTGTATATATTGCTTCTACATAGTCTAAGAAACATATATGCAAAGCATCCAAACAGTACAATTCGCCAATTTTTTGTTCTTCAAGTTTAGTGAACAATGAGCCCCAATGGTTAATCCTTTATTGGATATTATTTGTAATTTTCGACAAGTAGAACAATGAATGGAACAGGTAGACGGTTGAAATCATTGTATATATTGCTTCTATATAGTCTAAGAAACATGTATGCAAAGCATCCAAACAGTACAATTCGACAATTTTTTGTTCTTCAAGTTTAGTGAACAATGAGCCCCAATGGTTAATCCTTTATCGGAAATTATTTGTAATTTTCGACAAGTAGAACAATGAATGGAACAGGTAGACGGTTGATATCATTGTATATATTGCTTCTATATAGTCTAAGAAACCTATATGCAAAGCATCTAAACTGTGACATTCGCCAATTTTTTGATCTTCAAGTTTAAGTGAACAGCGAGCCCCAATGATAATCATGAAATGGAAATTAATTGTAACTTTCTACAAGTAGAACAATGAATGGAACAGGTAGACGGTTGATATCTTTGTATATATTGCTTCTATATAATCTAAGAAACATATTTGCAAAGCATCCAAACAGTACAATTCGCCAATTATTTCATCTTCATGTTTAAGTGAACTACGAGCCCCATTGTTAATACTTTAACGGAAATTATTTATAAATTGCGACAAGTAGAACTATGAGTGGAACAGGTAGACGGTTGAAATCAATGTATATATTGCTTCTATATAGTCTAAGAAACATATATGCAAAGCATCCAAACAGTACCATTCGCCAATTTTTTGTTCTTCAAGTTTAAGTGAACAATGAGCCCCAATGGTTAATCCTTTATCGGAAATTATTTGTAATTTTCGACAAGTAGAACAATGAATGGAACAGGTAGACGGTTGAAATCATTGTATATATTGCTTCTATATAGTCTAAGAAACATATATGCAAAGCATCCAAACAGTACAATTCGACAATTTTTTGTTCTTCAAGTTTAAGTGAACAATGAGCCCCAATGGTTAATCCGTTATCGGAAATGATTTGTAACTTTCGACAAGTAGAACAATGAATGGAACAGGTAGACGGTTGAAATCTTTGTATATATTGCTTCTATATAATCTAAGAAACATATATGCAAAGCATCCAAACAGTACAATTCGCCAATTATTTCATCTTCATGTTTAAGTGAACAACGAGCCCCATTGTTAATACTTTAACGGAAATTATTTGTAACTTCCGACAAGTAGCACAATGAATGGAACAGGTAGACGGTTGAAATCAATGTATATATTGCTTCTATATAGTCTAAGAAACATATATGCAAAGCATCCAAACAGTACCATTCGCCAATTCTTTGTTCTTCAAGTTTAAGTGAACAATGAGCCCCAATGGTTAATCCGTTATCGGAAATGATTTGTAACTTTCGACAAGTAGAACAATGAATGGAACAGGTAGACGATTGAAATCTATGTATATATTGCTTCTATATAGTCTAAGAAACATATATGCAAAGCATCCAAATAGTACAATTCGACAATTTATTGTTCTTCAAGTTTAAGTGAACTACGAGCCCCATTGTTAATCCTTTAAAGGAAATTATTTGTAAATTTCGACAAGTAGAACAATGAATGGAACAGGTAGACTGTTGAAATCATTGTATATATTGCTTCTATATAGTCTAAGAAACATATATGCAAAGCATCCAAACAGTACAATTCGCCAATTTTTTGTTCTTCAAGTTTAGTGAACAATGAGCCCCAATGGTTAATCCTTTATCGGAAATTATTTGTAACTTTCGACTAGTAGAACAATGAATGGAACAGGTAGACCGTTGAAATCATTGTATATATTGCTTCTATATAGTCTAAGAAACATATATGCAAAGCATCCAAACAGTACAATTCGCCAATTTTTTGTTCTTCAAGTTTAAGTAAACTACGATCCCCATTGTTAATCCCTTAACGGAAATTATTTGTAAATTTCGACAAGTAGAACAATGAATGGAACAGGTAGACGGTTGAAATCATTATATATATTGCTTCTATATAGTCTAAGAAACATATATGCAAAGCATCCAAACAGTACAATTCGCCAATTTTTTGTTCTTCAAGTTTAAGTGAACTACGAGCCCCATTGTTAATCCTTTAACGGAAATTAATTGTAACTTTCTACAAGTAGAACAATGATTGGAACACGCAGACGGTTGAAATCTTTGTATATATTGCTTCCATATAGTCTAAGAAACATATATGCAAAGCATCCAAACAGTACCATTCGCGAATTTATTGTTCTTCAAGTTTAAGTGAACAACGAGCCCCATTGATAATCATGAAACGGAAATTATTTGTAACTTTCTACCAGTAGAACAATGAATAGAACAGGTAGACGGTTGAAATCTTTGTATATATTGCTTCTATATAGTCTAAGAAACATATATGCAAAGCATCCAAACAGTACAATTCGCCAATTTTTTGTTCTTCAAGTTTAAGTGAACTACGAGCCCCATTGTTAATCCTTTATTGGAAATTATTTGTACTTGTCGACAAGTAGAACAATGAATGGAACAGGTAGACGGTTGAAATCTTTGTATATATTGCTTCTATATAATCTAAGAAACATATATGCAAAGCATCCAAACAGTACAATTCGCCAATTATTTCATCTTCATGTTTAAGTGAACAACGAGCCCCATTGTTAATACTTTAACGGAAATTATTTGTAACTTCCGACAAGTAGAACAATGAATGGAACAGGTAGACTTTTGGAATCAATGTATATATTGCTTCTATATAGTCTAAGAAACATATATGCAATGCATCCAAACAGTACCATTCGCCAATTATTTCATCTTCATGTTTAAGTGAACTACGAGCCCCATTGTTAATACTTTAACGGAAATTATTTGTAACTTCCGACAAGTAGAACAATGAATGGATCAGGTAGACGGTTGGAATCAATGTATATATTGCTTCTATTTAGTCTAAGAAACATATATGCAGAGCATCCAAACAGTACCATTCGCCAATTCTTTGTTCTTCAAGTTTAAGTGAACAATGAGCCCCATTGTTAATCCTTTATCGGAAATTATTTGTAACTTTCGACAAGTAGCACAATAAATGGATCAGGTAGACGGTTGAAATCATTGTATATATTGCTTCTATATAATCTACGAAACATATATGCAAAGCATCCAAACAGTACAATTCGCCAATTTTTTGTTCTTCAAGTTTAAGTGAACAATTAGCCCCAATGCTTAATCCGTTATCGGATATTATTTGTAACTTTCGACAAGTAGAACAATGAATGGAACAGGTAGACGGTTGAAATCTTTGTATATATTGCTTCTATATAATCTAAGAAACATATATGCAAAGCATCCAAACAGTACAATTCGCCAATTATTTCATCTTCATGTTTAAGTGAACAACGAGCCCCATTGTTAATACTTTAACGGAAATTATTTGTAACTTCCGACAAGTAGAACAATGAATGGAACAGGTAGACGGTTGAAATCAATGTATATATTGCTTCCTTATAGTCTAAGAAACATATATGCAAAGCATCAAAACAGTACCATTCGCCAATTCTTTGTTCTTCAAGTTTAAGTGAACAATGAGCCCCATTGTTAATCCTTTATCGGAAATTATTTGTAACTTTAGACAAGTAGAACAATAAATGGATCAGGTAGACGGTTGAAATCATTGTATATATTGCTTCTACATAATCTACGAAACATATATGCAAAGCATCTAAACAGTACAATTCGCCAATTATTTCATCTTCATGTTTAAGTGAACTACGAGACCCATTGTTAATACTTTAACGCAAATTATTTGTAACTTGCGACAAGTAGAACAATGAATGGATCAGGTAGACGGTTGAAATCATTGTATATATTGCTTCTATATAGCCTACGAAACATATATGCAAAGCATCCAAACAGTACAATTTGCCAATTTTTTGTTCTTCAAGTTTAAGTGAACTACGAGCCCCATTGTTAATACTTTAACGCAAATTATTTGTAACTTGCGACAAGTAGAACAATGAATGGATCAGGTAGACGGTTGAAATCATTGTATATATTGCTTCTATATAGCCTACGAAACATATATGCAAAGCATCCAAACAGTACAATTTGCCAATTTTTTGTTCTTCAAGTTTAAGTGAACTACGAGCCCCATTGTTAATCCTTTAACGGAAATTAATTGTAACTTTCTACAAGTAGAACAATGATTGGAACACGCAAACGGTTGAAATCTTTGTATATATTGCTTCCATATAGTCTAAGAAACATATATGCAAAGCATCCAAACAGTACAATTTGCCAATTTTTTGTTCTTCAAGTTTAAGTGAACTACGAGCCCCATTGTTAATACTTTAACGCAAATTATTTGTAAATTGCGACAAGTAGAACAATGAATGGATCAGGTAGACGGTTGAAATCATTGTATATATTGCTTCTATATAGCCTACGAAACATATATGCAAAGCATCCAAACAATACAATTTGCCAATTTTTTGTTCTTCAAGTTTAAGTGAACTACGAGCCCCATTGTTAATCCTTTAACGGAAATTAATTGTAACTTTCTACAAGTAGAACAATGATTGGAACACGCAAACGGTTGAAATCTTTGTATATATTGCTTCCATATAGTCTAAGAAACATATATGCAAAGCATCCAAACAGTACCATTCGCCAATTATTTCATCTTCATGTTTAAGTGAACTACGAGCCCCATTGTTAATACTTTAACGGAAATTATTTGTAACTTCCGACAAGTAGAACAATGAATGGAACAGGTAGACGGTTGAAATCAATGTATATATTGCTTCTATATAGTCTAAGAAACATATATGCAAAGCATCCAAACAGTACAATTCGCCAATTATTTCATCTTCATGTTTAAGTGAACAACGAGCCCCATTGTTAATACTTTAACGGAAATTATTTGTAACTTCCGACAAGTAGAACAATGAATGGAACAGGTAGACGGTTGAAATCAATGTATATATTGCTTCTATATAGTCTAAGAAACATATATGCAGAGCATCCAAACAGTACCATTCGCCAATTCTTTGTTCTTCAAGTTTAAGTGAACAATGAGCCCCATTGTTAATCCTTTATCGGAAATTATTTGTAACTTTCGACAAGTAGAACAATAAATGGATCAGGTAGACGGTTGAAATCATTGTATATATTGCTTCTATATAATCTACGAAACATATATGCAAAGCATCCAAACAGTACAATTCGCCAATTTTTTGTTCTTGAAGTTTAAGTGAACAATTAGCCTCCAATGCTTAATCCGTTATCGGATATTATTTGTAACTTTCGACAAGTAGAACAATGAATGGAACAGGTAGACGGTTGAAATCTTTGTATATATTGCTTCTATATAATCTAAGAAACATATATGCAAAGCATCCAAACAGTACAATTCGCCAATTATTTCATCTTCATGTTTAAGTGAACAACGAGCCCCATTGTTAATACTTTAACGGAAATTATTTGTAACTTCCGACAAGTAGAACAATGAATGGAACAGGTAGACGGTTGAAAACATTGTATATATTGCTTCTATATAGTCTAAGAAACATATATGCAAAGCATCCAAATAGTACAATTCGACAATTTATTGTTCTTCAAGTTTAAGTGAACAATGAGCCCCAATGGTTAATCCTTTATCGGAAATTATTTGTAATTTTCGACAAGTAGAACAATGAATGGAACAGGTAGACGGTTGAAATCAATGTATATATTGCTTCTATATAGTCTAAGAAACATATATGCAGAGCATCCAAACAGTACCATTCGCCAATTCTTTGTTCTTCAAGTTTAAGTGAACAATGAGCCCCATTGTTAATCCTTTATCGGAAATTATTTGTAACTTTCGACAAGTAGAACAATAAATGGATCAGGTAGACGGTTGAAATCATTGTATATATTGCTTCTATATAATCTACGAAACATATATGCAAAGCATCCAAACAGTACAATTCGCCAATTTTTTGTTCTTGAAGTTTAAGTGAACAATTAGCCTCCAATGCTTAATCCGTTATCGGATATTATTTGTAACTTTCGACAAGTAGAACAATGAATGGAACAGGTAGACGGTTGAAATCTTTGTATATATTGCTTCTATATAATCTAAGAAACATATATGCAAAGCATCCAAACAGTACAATTCGCCAATTATTTCATCTTCATGTTTAAGTGAACAACGAGCCCCATTGTTAATACTTTAACGGAAATTATTTGTAACTTCCGACAAGTAGAACAATGAATGGAACAGGTAGACGGTTGAAATCAATGTATATATTGCTTCCTTATAGTCTAAGAAACATATATGCAAAGCATCCAAACAGTACCATTCGCCAATTTTTTGTTCTTCAAGTTTAAGTGAACAATGAGCCCCAATGGTTAATCCTTTATCGGAAATTATTTGTAATTTTCTACAAGTAGAACAATGATTGGAACACGCAGACGGTTGAAATCTTTGTATATATTGCTTCCATATAGTCTAAGAAACATATATGCAAAGCATCCAAACAGTACCATTCGCCAATTATTTCATCTTCATGTTTAAGTGAACTACGAGCCCCATTGTTAATCCTTTATCGGAAATTATTTGTAACTTTCGACAAGTAGAACAATAAATGGATCAGGTAGACGGTTGAAATCATTGTATATATTGCTTCTACATAATCTACGAAACATATATGCAAAGCATCCAAACAGTACAATTCGCCAATTATTTCATCTTCAAGTTTAAGTGAACTACGAGACCCATTGTTAATACTTTAACGCAAATTATTTGTAACTTGCGACAAGTAGAACAATGAATGGATCAGGTAGACGGTTGAAATCATTGTATATATTGCTTCTATATAGCCTACGAAACATATATGCAAAGCATCCAAACAGTACAATTCGCCAATTTTTTGTTCTTGAAGTTTAAGTGAACAATTAGCCCCAATGCTTAATCCGTTATCGGATATTATTTGTAACTTTCGACAAGTAGAACAATGAATGGAACAGGTAGACGGTTGAAATCTTTGTATATATTGCTTCTATATAATCTAAGAAACATATATGCAAAGCATCCAAACAGTACAATTCGCCAATTATTTCATCTTCATGTTTAAGTGAACAACGAGCCCCATTGTTAATACTTTAACGGAAATTATTTGTAACTTCCGACAAGTAGAACAATGAATGGAACAGGTAGACGGTTGAAATCAATGTATATATTGCTTCTATATAGTCTAAGAAACATATATGCAAAGCATCCAAACAGTACCATTCGCCAATTTTTTGTTCTTCAAGTTTCAGTAAACTACGATCCCCATTGTTAATCCCTTAACGGAAATTATTTGTAACTTTCGACAAGTAGAACAATGAATGGAACAGGTAGACGGTTGAAAACATTGTATATATTGCTTCTATATAGTCTAAGAAACATATATGCAAAGCATCCAAATAGTACAATTCGACAATTTATTGTTCTTCAAGTTTAAGTGAACAATGAGCCCCAATGGTTAATCCTTTATCGGAAATTATTTGTAATTTTCGACAAGTAGAACAATGAATGGAACAGGTAGACGGTTGAAATCTTTGTATATATTGCTTCTATATAATCTAAGAAACATATATGCAAAGCATCCAAACAGTACAATTCGCCAATTATTTCATCTTCATGTTTAAGTGAACAACGAGCCCCATTGTTAATACTTTAACGGAAATTATTTGTAACTTCCGACAAGTAGCACAATGAATGGAACAGGTAGACGGTTGAAATCAATGTATATATTGCTTCTATATAGTCTAAGAAACATATATGCAAAGCATCCAAACAGTACCATTCGCCAATTCTTTGTTCTTCAAGTTTAAGTTAACAATGAGCCCCATTGTTAATCCTTTATCGGAAATTATTTGTAACTTTCGACAAGTAGAACAATAAATTTATCAGGTAGACGGTTGAAATCATTGTATATATTGCTTCTATATAATCTACGAAACATATATGCAAAGCATCCAAACAGTACAATTCGCCTATTTTTTGTTCTTCAAGTTTAAGTGAACAATTAGCCCCAATGCTTAATCCGTTATCGGATATTATTTGTAACTTTCGACAAGTAGAACAATGAATGGAACAGGTAGACGGTTGAAATCATTGTATATATTGCTTCTATATAGTCTAAGAAACATATATGCAAAGCATCCAAACAGTACAATTCGACAATTTTTTGTTCTTCAAGTTTAGTGAACAATGAGCCCCAATGGTTAATCCTTTATCGGAAATTATTTGTAATTTTCTACAAGTAGAACAATGATTGGAACACGCAGACGGTTGAAATCTTTGTATATATTGCTTCCATATAGTCTAAGAAACATATATGCAAAGCATCCAAACTGTACCATTCGCCAATTATTTCATCTTCATGTTTAAGTGAACTACGAGCCCCATTGTTAATCCTTTATCGGAAATTATTTGTAACTTTCGACAAGTAGAACAATAAATGGATCAGGTAGACGGTTGAAATCATTGTATATATTGCTTCTACATAATCTACGAAACATATATGCAAAGCATCCAAACAGTACAATTCGCCAATTATTTCATCTTCAAGTTTAAGTGAACTACGAGACCCATTGTTAATACTTTAACGCAAATTATTTGTAACTTGCGACAAGTAGAACAATGAATGGATCAGGTAGACGGTTGAAATCATTGTATATATTGCTTCTATATAGCCTACGAAACATATATGCAAAGCATCCAAACAGTACAATTCGCCAATTTTTTGTTCTTGAAGTTTAAGTGAACAATTAGCCCCAATGCTTAATCCGTTATCGGATATTATTTGTAACTTTCGACAAGTAGAACAATGAATGGAACAGGTAGACGGTTGAAATCTTTGTATATATTGCTTCTATATAATCTAAGAAACATATATGCAAAGCATCCAAACAGTACAATTCGCCAATTGTTTCATCTTCATGTTTAAGTGAACAACGAGCCCCATTGTTAATACTTTAACGGAAATTATTTGTAACTTCCGACAAGTAGAACAATGAATGGAACAGGTAGACGGTTGAAATCAATGTATATATTGCTTCTATATAGTCTAAGAAACATATATGCAAAGCATCCAAACAGTACCATTCGCCAATTTTTTGTTCTTCAAGTTTCAGTAAACTACGATCCCCATTGTTAATCCCTTAACGGAAATTATTTGTAACTTTCGACAAGTAGAACAATGAATGGAACAGGTAGACTGTTGAAATCATTGTATATATTGCTTCTATATAGTCTAAGAAACATATATGCAAAGCATCCAAACAGTACCATTCGCCAATTTTTTGTTCTTCAAGTTTAAGTGAACTACGAGCCCCATTGTTAATCCTTTAACGGAAATTATTTGTAACTTTCGACAAGTAGAACAATGAATAGAACAGTTAGACTGTTGAAATCTTTGTGTATATTGCTTCTATATAGTCTAAGAAACATATATGCAAAGCATCCAAACAGTACCATTCGCCAAATTTTTGTTCTTCAAGTTGAAGTGAACAACGAGCCCCATTGATAATCATGAAATGGAAATTATTTCTAACTTTCTACAAGTAGAACAATGAATATTAAACGTAGACGGGTGAAATCTTTCTATATATTGCTTCTATATAGTCTAAGAAACATATATGCAAAGCATCCAAACAGTACAATTCGACAATCTTTGTTCTTCAAGTTTAGTGAACAATGAGCCCCAATGGTTAATCCTTTATCGGAAATTATTTGTAATTTTCGACAAGTAGAACAATGAATGGAACAGGTAGACGGTTGAAATCATTGTATATATTGCTTCTATATAGTCTAAGAAACATATATGCAAAGCATCCAAACAGTACAATTCGCCAATTTTTTGTTCTTCAAGTTTAGTGAACAATGAGCCCCAATGGTTAATCCTTTATCGGAAATTATTTGTAATTTTCGACAAGTAGAACAATGAATGGAACAGGTAGACGGTTGATATCATTGTATATATTGCTTCTATATAGTCTAAGAAACCTATATGCAAAGCATCTAAACTGTGACATTCGCCAATTTTTTGATCTTCAAGTTTAAGTGAACAGCGAGCCCCAATGATAATCATGAAATGGAAATTAATTGTAACTTTCTACAAGTAGAACAATGAATGGAACAGGTAGATGGTTGATATCTTTGTATATATTGCTTCTATATAATCTAAGAAACATATTTGCAAAGCATCCAAACAGTACAATTCGCCAATTATTTCATCTTCATGTTTAAGTGAACTACGAGCCCCATTGTTAATCCTTTAACGGAAATTATTTGTAACTTTCGGCATGTAGAACAATGAATGGAACAGGTAGACGGTTGAAATCAATGTATATATTGCTTCTATATAGTCTAACAAACATATATGCAAAGCATCCAAACAGTACAATTCGACAATTTTTTGTTCTTCAAGTTTAAGTGAACAATGAGCCCCAATGGTTAATCCGTTATCGGAAATGATTTGTAAGTTTCGACAAGTAGAACAATGAATGGAACAGGTAGACGGTTGAAATCTTTGTATATATTGCTTCTATATAGTCTAAGAAACATATATGCAAAGCATCCAAACAGTAACATTCGCCAATTTTTTGTTCTTCAAGTTTAAGTGAACTACGAGCCCCATTGTTAATCCTTTAAAGGAAATTATTTGTAAATTTCGACAAGTAGAACAATGAATGGAACAGGTAGACTGTTGAAATCATTGTATATATTGCTTCTATATAGTCTAAGAAACATATATGCAAAGCATCCAAACAGTACAATTCGCCAATTTTTTGTTCTTCAAGTTTAAGTAAACTACGATCCCCATTGTTAATCCCTTAACGGAAATTATTTGTAACTTTCGACAAGTAGAACAATGAATGGAACAGGTAGACGGTTGAAATCATTGTATATATTGCTTCTATATAGTCTAAGAAACATATATGCAAAGCATCCAAACAGTACAATTCGCCAATTTTTTGTTCTTCAAGTTTAAGTGAACTACGAGCCCCATTGTTAATCCTTTAACGGAAATTAATTGTAACTTTCTACAAGTAGAACAATGATTGGAACACGCAGACGGTTGAAATCTTTGTATATATTGCTTCCATATAGTCTAAGAAACATATATGCAAAGCATCCAAACAGTACCATTCGCCAATTATTTCATCTTCATGTTTAAGTGAACTACGAGCCCCATTGTTAATACTTTAACGGAAATTATTTGTAACTTCCGACAAGTAGAACAATGAATGGAACAGGTAGACGGTTGAAATCAATGTATATATTGCTTCTATATAGTCTAAGAAACATATATGCAAAGCATCCAAACAGTACCATTCGCCAATTTTTTGTTCTTCAAGTTTCAGTAAACTACGATCCCCATTGTTAATCCCTTAACGGAAATTATTTGTAACATTCGACAAGTAGAACAATGAATGGAACAGGTAGACGGTTGAAAACATTGTATATATTGCTTCTATATAGTCTAAGAAACATATATGCAAAGCATCCAAATAGTACAATTCGACAATTTATTGTTCTTCAAGTTTAACTGAACAATGAGCCCCAATGGTTAATCCTTTATCGGAAATTATTTGTAATTTTCGACAAGTAGAACAATGAATGGAACAGGTAGACGGTTGAAATCTTTGTATATATTGCTTCTATATAATCTAAGAAACATATATGCAAAGCATCCAAACAGTACAATTCGCCAATTATTTCATCTTCATGTTTAAGTGAACAACGAGCCCCATTGTTAATACTTTAACGGAAATTATTTGTAACTTCCGACAAGTAGCACAATGAATGGAACAGGTAGACGGTTGAAATCAATGTATATATTGCTTCTATATAGTCTAAGAAACATATATGCAAAGCATCCAAACAGTACCATTCGCCAATTCTTTGTTCTTCAATTTTAAGTGAACAATGAGCCCCATTGTTAATCCTTTATCGGAAATTATTTGTAACTTTCGACAAGTAGAACAATAAATTTATCAGGTAGACGGTTGAAATCATTGTATATATTGCTTCTATATAATCTACGAAACATATATGCAAAGCATCCAAACAGTACAATTCGCCAATTTTTTGTTCTTCAAGTTTAAGTGAACAATTAGCCCCAATGGTTAATCCTTTATCGGAAATTATTTGTAATTTTCGACAAGTAGAACAATGAATGGAACAGGTAGACTGTTGAAATCATTGTATATATTGCTTCTATATAGTCTAAGAAACATATATGCAAAGCATCCAAACAGTACAATTCGCCAATTTTTTGTTCTTCAAGTTTAAGTAAACTACGATCCCCATTGTTAATCCCTTAACGGAAATTATTTGTAACTTTCGACAAGTAGAACAATGAATGGAACAGGTAGACGGTTGAAATCATTGTATATATTGCTTCTATATAGTCTAAGAAACATATATGCAAAGCATCCAAACAGTACAATTCGCCAATTTTTTGTTCTTCAAGTTTAAGTGAACTACGAGCCCCATTGTTAATCCTTTAACGGAAATTAATTGTAACTTTCTACAAGTAGAACAATGATTGGAACACGCAGACGGTTGAAATCTTTGTATATATTGCTTCCATATAGTCTAAGAAACATATATGCAAAGCATCCAAACAGTACCATTCGCCAATTATTTCATCTTCATGTTTAAGTGAACTACGAGCCCCATTGTTAATACTTTAACGGAAATTATTTGTAACTTCCGACAAGTAGAACAATGAATGGAACAGGTAGACGGTTGAAATCAATGTATATATTGCTTCTATATAGTCTAAGAAACATATATGCAAAGCATCCAAACAGTACCATTCGCCAATTTTTTGTTCTTCAAGTTTCAGTAAACTACGATCCCCATTGTTAATCCCTTAACGGAAATTATTTGTAACATTCGACAAGTAGAACAATGAATGGAACAGGTAGACGGTTGAAAACATTGTATATATTGCTTCTATATAGTCTAAGAAACATATATGCAAAGCATCCAAATAGTACAATTCGACAATTTATTGTTCTTCAAGTTTAACTGAACAATGAGCCCCAATGGTTAATCCTTTATCGGAAATTATTTGTAATTTTCGACAAGTAGAACAATGAATGGAACAGGTAGACGGTTGAAATCTTTGTATATATTGCTTCTATATAATCTAAGAAACATATATGCAAAGCATCCAAACAGTACAATTCGCCAATTATTTCATCTTCATGTTTAAGTGAACAACGAGCCCCATTGTTAATACTTTAACGGAAATTATTTGTAACTTCCGACAAGTAGCACAATGAATGGAACAGGTAGACGGTTGAAATCAATGTATATATTGCTTCTATATAGTCTAAGAAACATATATGCAAAGCATCCAAACAGTACCATTCGCCAATTCTTTGTTCTTCAATTTTAAGTGAACAATGAGCCCCATTGTTAATCCTTTATCGGAAATTATTTGTAACTTTCGACAAGTAGAACAATAAATTTATCAGGTAGACGGTTGAAATCATTGTATATATTGCTTCTATATAATCTACGAAACATATATGCAAAGCATCCAAACAGTACAATTCGCCAATTTTTTGTTCTTCAAGTTTAAGTGAACAATTAGCCCCAATGGTTAATCCTTTATCGGAAATTATTTGTAATTTTCGACAAGTAGAACAATGAATGGAACAGGTAGACGGTTGAAATCATTGTATATATTGCTTCTATATAGTCTAAGAAACATATATGCAAAGCATCCAAACAGTACAATTCGACAATTTTTTGTTCTTCAAGTTTAGTGAACAATGAGCCCCAATGGTTAATCCTTTATCGGAAATTATTTGTAATTTTCTACAAGTAGAACAATGATTGGAACACGCAGACGGTTGAAATCTTTGTATATATTGCTTCCATATAGTCTAAGAAACATATATGCAAAGCATCCAAACAGTACCATTCGCCAATTATTTCATCTTCATGTTTAAGTGAACTACGAGCCCCATTGTTAATCCTTTATCGGAAATTATTTGTAACTTTCAACAAGTAGAACAATAAATGGATCAGGTAGACGGTTGAAATCATTGTATATATTGCTTCTACATAATCTACGAAACATATATGCAAAGCATCCAAACAGTACAATTCGCCAATTATTTCATCTTCAAGTTTAAGTGAACTACGAGACCCATTGTTAATACTTTAACGCAAATTATTTGTAACTTGCGACAAGTAGAACAATGAATGGATCAGGTAGACGGTTGAAATCATTGTATATATTGCTTCTATATAGCCTACGAAACATATATGCAAAGCATCCAAACAGTACAATTCGCCAATTTTTTGTTCTTGAAGTTTAAGTGAACAATTAGCCCCAATGCTTAATCCGTTATCGGATATTATTTGTAACTTTCGACAAGTAGAACAATGAATGGAACAGGTAGACGGTTGAAATCTTTGTATATATTGCTTCTATATAATCTAAGAAACATATATGCAAAGCATCCAAACAGTACAATTCGCCAATTATTTCATCTTCATGTTTAAGTGAACAACGAGCCCCATTGTTAATACTTCAACGGAAATTATTTGTAACTTCCGACAAGTAGCACAATGAATGGAACAGGTAGACGGTTGAAATCAATGTATATATTGCTTCTATATAGTCTAAGAAACATATATGCAAAGCATCCAAACAGTACCATTCGCCAATTCTTTGTTCTTCAAGTTTAAGTTAACAATGAGCCCCATTGTTAATCCTTTATCGGAAATTATTTGTAACTTTCGACAAGTAGAACAATAAATTTATCAGGTAGACGGTTGAAATCATTGTATATATTGCTTCTATATAATCTACGAAACATATATGCAAAGCATCCAAACAGTACAATTCGCCTATTTTTTGTTCTTCAAGTTTAAGTGAACAATTAGCCCCAATGCTTAATCCGTTATCGGATATTATTTGTAACTTTCGACAAGTAGAACAATGAATGGAACAGGTAGACGGTTGAAATCATTGTATATATTGCTTCTATATAGTCTAAGAAACATATATGCAAAGCATCCAAACAGTACAATTCGACAATTTTTTGTTCTTCAAGTTTAGTGAACAATGAGCCCCAATGGTTAATCCTTTATCGGAAATTATTTGTAATTTTCTACAAGTAGAACAATGATTGGAACACGCAGACGGTTGAAATCTTTGTATATATTACTTCCATATAGTCTAAGAAACATATATGCAAAGCATCCAAACAGTACCATTCGCCAATTATTTCATCTTCATGTTTAAGTGAACTACGAGCCCCATTGTTAATCCTTTATCGGAAATTATTTGTAACTTTCGACAAGTAGAACAATAAATGGATCAGGTAGACGGTTGAAATCATTGTATATATTGCTTCTACATAATCTACGAAACATATATGCAAAGCATCCAAACAGTACAATTCGCCAATTATTTCATCTTCAAGTTTAAGTGAACTACGAGACCCATTGTTAATACTTTAACGCAAATTATTTGTAACTTGCGACAAGTAGAACAATGAATGGATCAGGTAGACGGTTGAAATCATTGTATATATTGCTTCTATATAGCCTACGAAACATATATGCAAAGCATCCAAACAGTACAATTCGCCAATTTTTTGTTCTTGAAGTTTAAGTGAACAATTAGCCCCAATGCTTAATCCGTTATCGGATATTATTTGTAACTTTCGACAAGTAGAACAATGAATGGAACAGGTAGACGGTTGAAATCTTTGTATATATTGCTTCTATATAATCTAAGAAACATATATGCAAAGCATCCAAACAGTACAATTCGCCAATTATTTCATCTTCATGTTTAAGTGAACAACGAGCCCCATTGTTAATACTTGAACGGAAGTTATTTGTAACTTCCGACAAGTAGAACAATGAATGGAACAGGTAGACGGTTGAAATCAATGTATATATTGCTTCTATATAGTCTAAGAAACATATATGCAAAGCATCCAAACAGTACCATTCGCCAATTTTTTGTTCTTCAAGTTTCAGTAAACTACGATCCCCATTGTTAATCCCTTAACGGAAATTATTTGTAACTTTCGACAAGTAGAACAATGAATGGAACAGGTAGACTGTTGAAATCATTGTATATATTGCTTCTATATAGTCTAAGAAACATATATGCAAAGCATCCAAACAGTACCATTCGCCAATTTTTTGTTCTTCAAGTTTAAGTGAACTACGAGCCCCATTGTTAATCCTTTAAAGGAAATTATTTGTAAATTTCGACAAGTAGAACAATGAATGGAACAGGTAGACTGTTGAAATCATTGTATATATTGCTTCTATATAGTCTAAGAAACATATATGCAAAGCATCCAAACAGTACAATTCGACAATCTTTGTTCTTCAAGTTTAGTGAACAATGAGCCCCAATGGTTAATCCTTTATCGGAAATTATTTGTAATTTTCGACAAGTAGAACAATGAATGGAACAGGTAGACGGTTGAAATCATTGTATATATTGCTTCTACATAATCTACGAAACATATATGCAAAGCATCCAAACAGTACAATTCGCCAATTATTTCATCTTCAAGTTTAAGTGAACTACGAGACCCATTGTTAATACTTTAACGCAAATTATTTGTAACTTGCGACAAGTAGAACAATGAATGGATCAGGTAGACGGTTGAAATCATTGTATATATTGCTTCTATATAGCCTACGAAACATATATGCAAAGCATCCAAACAGTACAATTCGCCAATTTTTTGTTCTTGAAGTTTAAGTGAACAATTAGCCCCAATGCTTAATCCGTTATCGGATATTATTTGTAACTTTCGACAAGTAGAACAATGAATGGAACAGGTAGACGGTTGAAATCTTTGTATATATTGCTTCTATATAATCTAAGAAACATATATGCAAAGCATCCAAACAGTACAATTCGCCAATTATTTCATCTTCATGTTTAAGTGAACAACGAGCCCCATTGTTAATACTTCAACGGAAATTATTTGTAACTTCCGACAAGTAGCACAATGAATGGAACAGGTAGACGGTTGAAATCAATGTATATATTGCTTCTATATAGTCTAAGAAACATATATGCAAAGCATCCAAACAGTACCATTCGCCAATTCTTTGTTCTTCAAGTTTAAGTTAACAATGAGCCCCATTGTTAATCCTTTATCGGAAATTATTTGTAACTTTCGACAAGTAGAACAATAAATTTATCAGGTAGACGGTTGAAATCATTGTATATATTGCTTCTATATAATCTACGAAACATATATGCAAAGCATCCAAACAGTACAATTCGCCTATTTTTTGTTCTTCAAGTTTAAGTGAACAATTAGCCCCAATGCTTAATCCGTTATCGGATATTATTTGTAACTTTCGACAAGTAGAACAATGAATGGAACAGGTAGACGGTTGAAATCATTGTATATATTGCTTCTATATAGTCTAAGAAACATATATGCAAAGCATCCAAACAGTACAATTCGACAATTTTTTGTTCTTCAAGTTTAGTGAACAATGAGCCCCAATGGTTAATCCTTTATCGGAAATTATTTGTAATTTTCTACAAGTAGAACAATGATTGGAACACGCAGACGGTTGAAATCTTTGTATATATTGCTTCCATATAGTCTAAGAAACATATATGCAAAGCATCCAAACAGTACCATTCGCCAATTATTTCATCTTCATGTTTAAGTGAACTACGAGCCCCATTGTTAATCCTTTATCGGAAATTATTTGTAACTTTCGACTAGTAGAACAATAAATGGATCAGGTAGACGGTTGAAATCATTGTATATATTGCTTCTACATAATCTACGAAACATATATGCAAAGCATCCAAACAGTACAATTCGCCAATTATTTCATCTTCAAGTTTAAGTGAACTACGAGACCCATTGTTAATACTTTAACGCAAATTATTTGTAACTTGCGACAAGTAGAACAATGAATGGATCAGGTAGACGGTTGAAATCATTGTATATATTGCTTCTATATAGCCTACGAAACATATATGCAAAGCATCCAAACAGTACAATTCGCCAATTTTTTGTTCTTGAAGTTTAAGTGAACAATTAGCCCCAATGCTTAATCCGTTATCGGATATTATTTGTAACTTTCGACAAGTAGAACAATGAATGGAACAGGTAGACGGTTGAAATCTTTGTATATATTGCTTCTATATAATCTAAGAAACATATATGCAAAGCATCCAAACAGTACAATTCGCCAATTATTTCATCTTCATGTTTAAGTGAACAACGAGCCCCATTGTTAATACTTTAACGGAAGTTATTTGTAACTTCCGACAAGTAGAACAATGAATGGAACAGGTAGACGGTTGAAATCAATGTATATATTGCTTCTATATAGTCTAAGAAACATATATGCAAAGCATCCAAACAGTACCATTCGCCAATTTTTTGTTCTTCAAGTTTCAGTAAACTACGATCCCCATTGTTAATCCCTTAACGGAAATTATTTGTAACTTTCGACAAGTAGAACAATGAATGGAACAGGTAGACTGTTGAAATCATTGTATATATTGCTTCTATATAGTCTAAGAAACATATATGCAAAGCATCCAAACAGTACCATTCGCCAATTTTTTGTTCTTCAAGTTTAAGTGAACTACGAGCCCCATTGTTAATCCTTTAAAGGAAATTATTTGTAAATTTCGACAAGTAGAACAATGAATGGAACAGGTAGACTGTTGAAATCATTGTATATATTGCTTCTATATAGTCTAAGAAACATATATGCAAAGCATCCAAACAGTACAATTCGCCAATTTTTTGTTCTTCAAGTTTAAGTAAACTACGATCCCCATTGTTAATCCCTTAACGGAAATTATTTGTAACTTTCGACAAGTAGAACAATGAATGGAACATGTAGACGGTTGAAATCATTGTATATATTGCTTCTATATAGTCTAAGAAACATATATGCAAAGCATCCAAACAGTACAATTCGACAATCTTTGTTCTTCAAGTTTAGTGAACAATGAGCCCCAATGGTTAATCCTTTATCGGAAATTATTTGTAATTTTCGACAAGTAGAACAATGAATGGAACAGGTAGACGGTTGAAATCATTGTATATATTGCTTCTATATAGTCTAAGAAACATATATGCAAAGCATCCAAACAGTACAATTCGCCAATTTTTTGTTCTTCAAGTTTAGTGAACAATGAGCCCCAATGGTTAATCCTTTATCGGAAATTATTTGTAATTTTCGACAAGTAGAACAATGAATGGAACAGGTAGACGGTTGAAATCATTGTATATATTGCTTCTATATAGTCTAAGAAACATATATGCAAAGCATCCAAACAGTACAATTCGACAATTTTTTGTTCTTCAAGTTTAGTGAACAATGAGCCCCAATGGTTAATCCTTTATCTGAAATTATTTGTAATTTTCGACAAGTAGAACAATGAATGGAATAGGTAGACGGTTGATATCATTGTATATATTGCTTCTATATAGTCTAAGAAACCTATATGCAAAGCATCTAAACTGTGACATTCGCCAATTTTTTGATCTTCAAGTTTAAGTGAACAGCGAGCCCCAATGATAATCATGAAATGGAAATTATTTGTAACTTTCTACAAGTAGAACAATGAATGGAACAGGTAGACGATTGATATCTTTGTATATATTGCTTCTATATAGTCTAAGAAACATATATGCAAAGCATCCAAACAGTACCATTCGCCAATTTTTTGTTCTTCAAGTTTAAGTGAACTACGAGCCCCATTGTTAATCCTTTAAAGGAAATTATTTGTAAATTTCGACAAGTAGAACAATGAATGGAACAGGTAGACTGTTGAAATCATTGTATATATTGCTTCTATATAGTCTAAGAAACATATATGCAAAGCATCCAAACAGTACAATTCGCCAATTTTTTGTTCTTCAAGTTTAAGTAAACTACGATCCCCATTGTTAATCCCTTAACGGAAATTATTTGTAACTTTCGACAAGTAGAACAATGAATGGAACATGTAGACGGTTGAAATCATTGTATATATTGCTTCTATATAGTCTAAGAAACATATATGCAAAGCATCCAAACAGTACAATTCGACAATCTTTGTTCTTCAAGTTTAGTGAACAATGAGCCCCAATGGTTAATTCTTTATCGGAAATTATTTGTAATTTTCGACAAGTAGAACAATGAATGGAACAGGTAGACGGTTGAAATCATTGTATATATTGCTTCTATATAGTCTAAGAAACATATATGCAAAGCATCCAAACAGTACAATTCGCCAATTTTTTGTTCTTCAAGTTTAGTGAACAATGAGCCCCAATGGTTAATCCTTTATCGGAAATTATTTGTAATTTTCGACAAGTAGAACAATGAATGGAACAGGTAGACGGTTGAAATCATTGTATATATTGCTTCTATATAGTCTAAGAAACATATATGCAAAGCATCCAAACAGTACAATTCGACAATTTTTTGTTCTTCAAGTTTAGTGAACAATGAGCCCCAATGGTTAATCCTTTATCTGAAATTATTTGTAATTTTCGACAAGTAGAACAATGAATGGAATAGGTAGACGGTTGATATCATTGTATATATTGCTTCTATATAGTCTAAGAAACCTATATGCAAAGCATCTAAACTGTGACATTCGCCAATTTTTTGATCTTCAAGTTTAAGTGAACAGCGAGCCCCAATGATAATCATGAAATGGAAATTATTTGTAACTTTCTACAAGTAGAACAATGAATGGAACAGGTAGACGATTGATATCTTTGTATATATTGCTTCTATATAGTCTAAGAAACATATATGCAAAGCATCCAAACAGTACCATTCGCCAATTTTTTGTTCTTCAAGTTTCAGTAAACTACGATCCCCATTGTTAATCCCTTAACGGAAATTATTTGTAACTTTCGACAAGTAGAACAATGAATGGAACAGGTAGACGGTTGAAAACATTGTATATATTGCTTCTATATAGTCTAAGAAACATATATGCAAAGCATCCAAACAGTACAATTCGACAATTTTTTGTTCTTCAAGTTTAGTGAACAATGAGCCCCAATGGTTAATCCTTTATCGGAAATTATTTGTAATTTTCGACAAGTAGAACAATGAATGGAACATGTAGACGGTTGAAATCATTGTATATATTGCTTCTATATAGTCTAAGAAACATATATGCAAAGCATCCAAACAGTACAATTCGACAATTTTTTGTTCTTCAAGTTTAAGTGAACAATGAGCCCCAATGGTTAATCCGTTATCGGAAATGATTTGTAACTTTCGACAAGTAGAACAATGAATGGAACAGGTAGACGATTGAAATCTATGTATATATTGCTTCTATATAGTCTAAGAAACATATATGCAAAGCATCCAAACAGTACCATTCGCCAATTTTTTGTTCTTCAAGTTTAAGTGAACTACGAGCCCCATTGTTAATCCTTTAAAGGAAATTATTTGTAAATTTCGACAAGTAGAACAATGAATGGAACAGGTGGACTGTTGAAATCATTGTATATATTGCTTCTATATAGTCTAAGAAACATATATGCAAAGCATCCAAACAGTACAATTCGCCAATTTTTTGTTCTTCAAGTTTAAGTAAACTACGATCCCCATTGTTAATCCCTTAACGGAAATTATTTGTAACTTTCGACAAGTAGAACAATGAATGGAACAGGTAGACGGTTGAAATCATTGTATATATTGCTTCTATATAGTATAAGAAACATATATGCAAAGCATCCAAACAGTACAATGCGACAATCTTTGTTCTTCAAGTTTAGTGAACAATGAGCCCCAATGGTTAATCCTTTATCGGAAATTATTTGTAATTTTCGACAAGTAGAACAATGAATGGAACAGGTAGACGTTTGAAATCTTTGTATATATTGCTTCTATATAGTCTAAGAAACATATATGCAAGGCATCCAAACAGTACAATTCGACAATTTTTTGTTCTTCAAGTTTAGTGAACAATGAGCCCCAATGGTTAATCCTTTATCGGAAATTATTTGTAATTTTCGACAAGTAGAACAATGAATGGAACAGGTAGACGGTTGAAATCTTTGTATATATTGCTTCTAGATATTCTAAGAAACATATATGCAAAGCATCCAAACAGTACAATTCGCCAATTATTTCATCTTCAAGTTTAAGTGAAATACGAGACCCATTGTTAATACTTTAACGCAAATTATTTGTAACTTGCGACAAGTAGAACAATGAGTGGAACAGGTAGACGGCTGAAATCAATGTATATATTGCTTCTATATAGTCTAAGAAACATATATGCAAAGCATCCAAACAGTACCATTCGCCAATTTTTTGTTCTTCAAGTTTAAGTGAACAATGAGCCCCATTGTTAATCCTTTATAGGAAATTATTTGTAACTTTCGACAAGTAGAACAATGAATGGAACTGGTAGACGGTTGAAATCTTTTTATATATTGCTTCTATATAGTCTAAGAAACATATATGCAAAGCATCCAAATAGTACCAATCGCCAATTTTTTGTTCTTCAATTTTAAGTGAACAATGAGGCCCATTGATAATCATGAAACGGAAATTATTTGTAACTTTCGACAAGAAGAACAATGAATAGAACAGGTAGACGGTTGAAATCTTTGTATATGTTGCTTCTATATAGTCTAAGAAACCTATATGCAAAGCATCTAAACAGTGACATTCGCCAATTTTTTGATCTTCAAGTTTAAGTGAACAGCGAGCCCCAATGATAATCATGAAATGGAAATTATTTGTAACTTTCTACAAGTAGAACAATGAATAGTACAGGTAGACGGGTGAAATCGTTCTACATATTGCCTCTAAATAGTCTAAGAAACACATATACAAAGCATCCAAACAGTTCAATTCGCCAATTTTTTGTTCTTCAAGTTTAAGTGAACTACGAGCCCCCATTGTTAATCCTTTAATGGAAATTATTTGTAAATTTCGACAAGTAGAACAATGAATGGATCAGGTAGACGGTCGAAATCATTGTATATATTGCTTCTATATAGCCTACGAAACATATATGCAAAGCATCCAAACAGTACAATTCGCCAATTTTTTGTTCTTCAAGTTTAAGTGAACTACGAGCCCCATTGTTAATCCTTTAAAGGAAATTATTTGTAAATTTCGACAAGTAGAACAATGAATGGAACAGGTAGACGGTTGAAATCTTTGTATATATTGCTTCTATATAGTCTAAGAAACATATATGCAAAGCATCCAAACAGTACAATTCGCCAATTTTTTGTTCTTCAAGTTTAGTGAACAATGAGCCCCAATGGTTAATCCTTTATCGGAAATTATTTGTAATTTTCGACAAGTAGAACAATGAATGGAACAGGTAGACGGTTGAAATCATTGTATATATTGCTTCTATATAGTCTAAGAAACCTATATGCAAAGCATCTAAACAGTGACATTCGCCAATTTTTTGATCTTCAAGTTTAAGTGAACAGCGAGCCCCAATGATAATCATGAAATGGAAATTATTTGTAACTTTCTACAAGTAGAACAATGAATAGTACAGGTAGACGGGTGACATCTTTCTACATATTGCTTCTAAATAGTCTAAGAAACACATATGCAAAGCATCCAAACAGTTCAATTCGCCAATTTTTTGTTCTTCAAGTTTAAGTGAACTACGAGCCCCATTGTTAATCCTTTAACGGAAATTAATTGTAACTTTCTACAAGTAGAACAATGATTGGAACACGCAGACGGTTGAAATCTTTGTATATATTGCTTCCATATAGTCTAAGAAACATATATGCAAAGCATCCAAACAGTACCATTCGCCAATTATTTCATCTTCATGTTTAAGTGAACTACGAGCCCCATTGTTAATACTTTAACGGAAATTATTTGTAACTTCCGACAAGTAGAACAATGAATGGAACAGGTAGACGGTTGAAATCAATGTATATATTGCTTCTATATAGTCTAAGAAACATATATGCAAAGCATCCAAACAGTACCATTCGCCAATTTTTTGTTCTTCAAGTTTCAGTAAACTACGATCCCCATTGTTAATCCCTTAACGGAAATTATTTGTAACATTCGACAAGTAGAACAATGAATGGAACAGGTAGACGGTTGAAAACATTGTATATATTGCTTCTATATAGTCTAAGAAACATATATGCAAAGCATCCAAACAGTACAATTCGCCAATTTTTTGTTCTTCAAGTTTATGTGAACTACGAGCCCCATTGTTAATCCTTTAAACGAAATTATTTGTAAATTTCGACAAGTAGAACAATGAATGGATCAGGTAGACGGTTGAAATCATTGTATATATTGCTTCTATATAGCCTACGAAACATATATGCAAAGCATCCAAACAGTACAATTCGCCAATTTTTTGTTCTTCAAGTTTATGTGAACTACGAGCCCCATTGTTAATCCTTTAAAGGAAATTATTTGTAAATTTCGACAAGTAGAACAATGAATGGAACAGGTAGACGGTTGAAATCTTTGTATATATTGCTTCTATATAGTCTAAGAAACATATATGCAAAGCATCCAAACAGTACAATTCGCCAATTTTTTGTTCTTCAAGTTTAAGTAAACTACGATCCCCATTGTTAATCCCTTAACGGAAATTATTTGTAACTTTCGACAAGTAGAACAATGAATGGAACAGGTAGACGGTTGAAATCATTGTATATATTGCTTCTATATAGTCTAAGAAACATATATGCAAAGCATCCAAACAGTACAATTCGACAATTTATTGTTCTTCAAGTTTAAGTGAACAATGAGCCCCAATGGTTAATCCTTTATCGGAAATTATTTGTAATTTTCGACAAGTAGAACAATGAATGGAACAGGTAGACGGTTGAAATCTTTGTATATATTGCTTCTATATAGTCTAAGAAACATATATGCAAAGCATCCAAACAGTACAATTCGACAATTTTTTGTTCTTCAAGTTTAGTGAACAATGAGCCCCAATGGTTAATCCTTTATCGGAAATTATTTGTAATTTTCTACAAGTAGAACAATGATTGGAACACGCAGACGGTTGAAATCTTTGTATATATTGCTTCCATATAGTCTAAGAAACATATATGCAAAGCATCCAAACAGTACCATTCGCCAATTATTTCATCTTCATGTTTAAGTGAACTACGAGCCCCATTGTTAATCCTTTATCGGAAATTATTTGTAACTTTCAACAAGTAGAACAATAAATGGATCAGGTAGACGGTTGAAATCATTGTATATATTGCTTCTACATAATCTACGAAACATATATGCAAAGCATCCAAACAGTACAATTCGCCAATTATTTCATCTTCAAGTTTAAGTGAACTACGAGACCCATTGTTAATACTTTAACGCAAATTATTTGTAACTTGCGACAAGTAGAACAATGAATGGATCAGGTAGACGGTTGAAATCATTGTATATATTGCTTCTATATAGCCTACGAAACATATATGCAAAGCATCCAAACAGTACAATTCGCCAATTTTTTGTTCTTGAAGTTTAAGTGAACAATTAGCCCCAATGCTTAATCCGTTATCGGATATTATTTGTAACTTTCGACAAGTAGAACAATGAATGGAACAGGTAGACGGTTGAAATCTTTGTATATATTGCTTCTATATAATCTAAGAAACATATATGCAAAGCATCCAAACAGTACATTTCGCCAATTATTTCATCTTCATGTTTAAGTGAACAACGAGCCCCATTGTTAATACTTCAACGGAAATTATTTGTAACTTCCGACAAGTAGCACAATGAATGGAACAGGTAGACGGTTGAAATCAATGTATATATTGCTTCTATATAGTCTAAGAAACATATATGCAAAGCATCCAAACAGTACCATTCGCCAATTCTTTGTTCTTCAAGTTTAAGTTAACAATGAGCCCCATTGTTAATCCTTTATCGGAAATTATTTGTAACTTTCGACAAGTAGAACAATAAATTTATCAGGTAGACGGTTGAAATCATTGTATATATTGCTTCTATATAGTCTAAGAAACATATATGCAAAGCATCCAAACAGTACAATTCGACAATTTTTTGTTCTTCAAGTTTAAGTGAACAATGAGCCCCAATGGTTAATCCGTTATCGGAAATGATTTGTAACTTTCGACAAGTAGAACAATGAATGGAACAGGTAGACGGTTGAAATCTTTGTATATATTGCTTCTATATAGTCTAAGAAACCTATATGCAAAGCATCCAAACAGTACCATTCGCCAATTTTTTGTTCTTCAAGTTTAAGTGAACTATGAGCCCCATTGTTATTCCTTTAAAGGAAATTATTTGTAAATTTCGACAAGTAGAACAATGAATGGAACAGGTAGACTGTTGAAATCATTGTATAAATTGCTTCTATATAGTCTAAGAAACATATATGCAAAGCATCCAAACAGTACAATTCGCCAATTTTTTGTTCTTCAAGTTTAGTGAACAATGAGCCCCAATGGTTAATCCTTTATCGGAAATTATTTGTAATTTTCGACAAGTAGAACAATGAATGGAACAGGTAGACGGTTGAAATCATTGTATATATTGCTTCTATATAGTCTAAGAAACATATATGCAAAGCATCCAAACAGTACAATTCGACAATTTTTTGTTCTTCAAGTTTAGTGAACAATGAGCCCCAATGGTTAATCCCTTATCGGAAATTATTTGTAATTTTCGACAAGTAGAACAATGAATGGAACAGGTAGACGGTTGATATCATTGTATATATTGCTTCTATATAGTCTAAGAAACATATATGCAAAGCATCCAAACAGTACAATTCGCCAATTATTTCATCTTCAAGTTTAAGTGAACTACGAGACCCATTGTTAATACTTTAACGCAAATTATTTGTAACTTGCGACAAGTAGAACAATGAGTGGAACAGGTAGACGGTTGAAATCTTTTTATATATTGCTTCTATATAGTCTAAGAAACATATATGCAAAGCATCCAAATAGTACCAGTCGCCAATTTTTTGTTCTTCAATTTTAAGTGAACAATGAGGCCCATTGATAATCATGAAACGGAAATTATTTGTAACTTTCGACAAGAAGAACAATGAATAGAACAGGTAGACGGTTGAAATCTTTGTATATATTGCTTCTATATATTCTAAGAAACATATATGCAAAGCATCCAAACAGTACAATTCGCCAATTATTTCATCTTCAAGTTTAAGTGAAATACGAGACCCATTGTTAATACTTTAACGCAAATTATTTGTAACTTGCGACAAGTAGAACAATGAGTGGAACAGGTAGACGGCTGAAATCAATGTATATATTGCTTCTATATAGTCTAAGAAACATATATGCAAAGCATCCAAACAGTACCATTCGCCAATTTTTTGTTCTTCAAGTTTAAGTGAACAATGAGCCCCATTGTTAATCCTTTATAGGAAATTATTTGTAACTTTCGACAAGTAGAACAATGAATGGAACTGGTAGACGGTTGAAATCTTTTTATATATTGCTTCTATATAGTCTAAGAAACATATATGCAAAGCATCCAAATAGTACCAATCGCCAATTTTTTGTTCTTCAATTTTAAGTGAACAATGAGGCCCATTGATAATCATGAAACGGAAATTATTTGTAACTTTCGACAAGAAGAACAATGAATAGAACAGGTAGACGGTTGAAATCTTTGTATATGTTGCTTCTATATAGTCTAAGAAACCTATATGCAAAGCATCTAAACAGTGACATTCGCCAATTTTTTGATCTTCAAGTTTAAGTGAACAGCGAGCCCCAATGATAATCATGAAATGGAAATTATTTGTAACTTTCTACAAGTAGAACAATGAATAGTACAGGTAGACGGGTGAAATCGTTCTACATATTGCCTCTAAATAGTCTAAGAAACACATATACAAAGCATCCAAACAGTTCAATTCGCCAATTTTTTGTTCTTCAAGTTTAAGTGAACTACGAGCCCCCATTGTTAATCCTTTAAAGGAAATTATTTGTAAATTTCGACAAGTAGAACAATGAATGGATCAGGTAGACGGTCGAAATCATTGTATATATTGCTTCTATATAGCCTACGAAACATATATGCAAAGCATCCAAACAGTACAATTCGCCAATTTTTTGTTCTTCAAGTTTAAGTGAACTACGAGCCCCATTGTTAATCCTTTAAAGGAAATTATTTGTAAATTTCGACAAGTAGAACAATGAATGGAACAGGTAGACGGTTGAAATCTTTGTATATATTGCTTCTATATAGTCTAAGAAACATATATGCAAAGCATCCAAACAGTACAATTCGCCAATTTTTTGTTCTTCAAGTTTAAGTGAACAATGAGCCCCAATGGTTAATCCTTTATCGGAAATTATTTGTAACTTTCGACAAGTAGAACAATGAATGGAACAGGTAGACGCTTGAAATCTTTGTATATATTGCTTCTATATAGTCTAAGAAACATATATGCAAAGCATCCAAACAGTACAATTCGACAATTTTTTGTTCTTCAAGTTTAAGTGAACAATGAGCCCCAATGGTTAATCCGTTATCGGAAATGATTTGTAACTTTCGACAAGTAGAACAATGAATGGAACAGGTAGACGGTTGAAATCTTTGTATATATTGCTTCTATATAGTCTAAGAAACATATATGCAAAGCATCCAAACAGTACCATTCGCCAATTTTTTGTTCTTCAAGTTTAAGTGAACTACGAGCCCCATTGTTAATCCTTTAAAGGAAATTATTTGTAAATTTCGACAAGTAGAACAATGAATGGAACTGGTAGACGGTTGAAATCTTTTTATATATTGCTTCTATATAGTCTAAGAAACATATATGCAAAGCATCCAAATAGTACCAATCGCCAATTTTTTGTTCTTCAATTTTAAGTGAACAATGAGGCCCATTGATAATCATGAAACGGAAATTATTTGTAACTTTCGACAAGAAGAACAATGAATAGAACAGGTAGACGGTTGAAATCTTTGTATATGTTGCTTCTATATAGTCTAAGAAACCTATATGCAAAGCATCTAAACAGTGACATTCGCCAATTTTTTGATCTTCAAGTTTAAGTGAACAGCGAGCCCCAATGATAATCATGAAATGGAAATTATTTGTAACTTTCTACAAGTAGAACAATGAATAGTACAGGTAGACGGGTGAAATCGTTCTACATATTGCCTCTAAATAGTCTAAGAAACACATATACAAAGCATCCAAACAGTTCAATTCGCCAATTTTTTGTTCTTCAAGTTTAAGTGAACTACGAGCCCCCATTGTTAATCCTTTAAAGGAAATTATTTGTAAATTTCGACAAGTAGAACAATGAATGGATCAGGTAGACGGTCGAAATCATTGTATATATTGCTTCTATATAGCCTACGAAACATATATGCAAAGCATCCAAACAGTACAATTCGCCAATTTTTTGTTCTTCAAGTTTAAGTGAACTACGAGCCCCATTGTTAATCCTTTAAAGGAAATTATTTGTAAATTTCGACAAGTAGAACAATGAATGGAACAGGTAGACGGTTGAAATCTTTGTATATATTGCTTCTATATAGTCTAAGAAACATATATGCAAAGCATCCAAACAGTACAATTCGCCAATTTTTTGTTCTTCAAGTTTAAGTGAACAATGAGCCCCAATGGTTAATCCTTTATCGGAAATTATTTGTAACTTTCGACAAGTAGAACAATGAATGGAACAGGTAGACGCTTGAAATCTTTGTATATATTGCTTCTATATAGTCTAAGAAACATATATGCAAAGCATCCAAACAGTACAATTCGACAATTTTTTGTTCTTCAAGTTTAAGTGAACAATGAGCCCCAATGGTTAATCCGTTATCGGAAATGATTTGTAACTTTCGACAAGTAGAACAATGAATGGAACAGGTAGACGGTTGAAATCTTTGTATATATTGCTTCTATATAGTCTAAGAAACATATATGCAAAGCATCCAAACAGTACCATTCGCCAATTTTTTGTTCTTCAAGTTTAAGTGAACTACGAGCCCCATTGTTAATCCTTTAAAGGAAATTATTTGTAAATTTCGACAAGTAGAACAATGAATGGAACAGGTAGACTGTTGAAATCATTGTATATATTGCTTCTATATAGTCTAAGAAACATATATGCAAAGCATCCAAACACTACAATTCGCCAATTTTTTGTTCTTCAAGTTTAAGTAAACTACGATCCCCATTGTTAATCCCTTAACGGAAATTATTTGTAACTTTCGAAAAGTAGAACAATGAATGGAACAGGTAGACGGTTGAAATCATTGTATATATTGCTTCTATATAGTCTAAGAAACATATATGCAAAGCATCCAAACAGTACAATTCGACAATCTTTGTTCTTCAAGTTTAGTGAACAATGAGCCCCAATGGTTAATCCTTTATCGGAAATTATTTGTAATTTTCGACAAGTAGAACAATGAATGGAACAGGTAGACGGTTGATATCATTGTATATATTGCTTCTATATAGTCTAAGAAACCTATATGCAAAGCATCCAAACAGTACCATTCGCCAATTTTTTGTTCTTCAAGTTTAAGTGAACTATGAGCCCCATTGTTATTCCTTTAAAGGAAATTATTTGTAAATTTCGACAAGTAGAACAATGAATGGAACAGGTAGACTGTTGAAATCATTGTATAAATTGCTTCTATATAGTCTAAGAAACATATATGCAAAGCATCCAAACAGTACAATTCGCCAATTTTTTGTTCTTCAAGTTTAGTGAACAATGAGCCCCAATGGTTAATCCTTTATCGGAAATTATTTGTAATTTTCGACAAGTAGAACAATGAATGGAACAGGTAGACGGTTGAAATCATTGTATATATTGCTTCTATATAGTCTAAGAAACATATATGCAAAGCATCCAAACAGTACAATTCGACAATTTTTTGTTCTTCAAGTTTAGTGAACAATGAGCCCCAATGGTTAATCCCTTATCGGAAATTATTTGTAATTTTCGACAAGTAGAACAATGAATGGAACAGGTAGACGGTTGATATCATTGTATATATTGCTTCTATATAGTCTAAGAAACCTATATGCAAAGCATCTAAACAGTGACATTCGCCAATTTTTTGATCTTCAAGTTTAAGTGAACAGCGAGCCCCAATGATAATCATGAAATGGAAATTATTTGTAACTTTCTACAAGTAGAACAATGAATAGTACAGGTAGACGGGTGACATCTTTCTACATATTGCTTCTAAATAGTCTAAGAACCACATATGCAAAGCATCCAAACAGTTCAATTCGCCAATTTTTTGTTCTTCAAGTTTAAGTGAACTACGAGCCCCATTGTTAATCCTTTAAAGGAAATTATTTGTAAATTTCGACAAGTAGAACAATGAATGGATCAGGTAGACGGTTGAAATCATTGTATATATTGCTTCTATATAGCCTACGAAACATATATGCAAAGCATCCAAACAGTACAATTCGCCAATTTTTTGTTCTTCAAGTTTAAGTAAACTACGATCCCCATTGTTAATCCCTTAACGTAAATTATTTGTAACTTTCGACAAGTAGAACAATGAATGGAACAGGTAGACGGTTGAAATCATTGTATATATTGCTTCTATATAGTCTAAGAAACATATATGCAAAGCATCCAAACAGTACAATTCGACAATTTTTTGTTCTTCAAGTTTAGTGAACAATGAGCCCCAATGGTTAATCCGTTATCGGAAATGATTTGTAACTTTCGACAAGTAGAACAATGAATGGAACAGGTAGACGGTTGGAATCATTGTATATATTGCTTCTATATAGCCTACGAAACATATATGCAAAGCATCCAAACAGTACAATTCGCCAATTTTTTGTTCTTCAAGTTTAAGTGAACTACGAGCCCCATTGTTAATCCTTTAAAGGAAATTATTTGTAAATTTCGACAAGTAGAACAATGAATGGAACAGGTAGACGGTTGAAATCTTTGTATATATTGCTTCTATATAGTCTAAGAAACATATATGCAAAGCATCCAAACAGTACGATTCGCCAATTTTTTGTTCTTCAAGTTTAAGTGAACTATGAGCTCCATTGTTAATCCTTTAAAGGAAATTATTTGTAAATTTCGACAAGTAGAACAATGAATGGAACAGGTAGACTGTTGAAATCATTGTATATATTGCTTCTATATAGTCTAAGAAACATATATGCAAAGCATCTAAACAGTACAATTCGCCAATTTTTTGTTCTTCAAGTTTAAGAGAACAATGAGCCCCAATGGTTAATCCTTTATCGGAAATTATTTGTAACTTTCGACAAGTAGAACAATGAATGGAACAGGTAGGCGGGTGCAATCTTTGTATATATTACTTCTATATAGTCTAAGAAACATATATGCAAAGCATCCAAACAGTACCATTCGCCAATTTATAGTTCTTCAAGTTTAAGTGAACAACGAGCCCCATTGTTAATCCTTTAACGGAAATTATTTGTAACTTTCGACAAGAAGAACAATGAATGGAACAGGTACACGATTGAAATCTTTGTATACATTGCTTCTATATGGTCTAAGAGACAAATATGCAAAGCTTCCAAACAGTACCATTCGCCAATTTATTGTTCTTCAAGTTTAAGTGAACTACGCGCCCCATTGTTAATCATTTAACGGAAATTATTTGTAAATTTCTACAAGTAAAACAATGAATGGAACAGGTAGACTGTTGAAATCTATGTATATATTGCTTCTATATAGTCTAGGAAACCTATATGCAAATCATCCAAACAGTAACATTCGCCAATTTTTTGTTCTTCAAGTTTAAGCGAACTACTAGCCCCATTGTTAATCCTTTAACGGAAATTATTTGTAACTTTCGACAAGTAGAACAATGAATGGAACAGGTAGACGCTTGAAATCTTTGTATATATTGCTTCTATATAGTCTAAGAAACATATATGCAAAGCATCCAAACAGAACAATTCGCCAATTTTTTGTTCTTCAAGTTTAAGTGAACAATGAGCCCCAATGGTTAATCCGTTATCGGAAATGATTTGTAACTTTCGACAAGTAGAACAATGAATGGAACAGGTAGACGGTTGGAATCATTGTATATATTGCTTCTATATAGCCTACGAAACATATATGCAAAGCATCCAAACAGTACAATTCGCCAATTTTTTGTTCTTCAAGTTTAAGTGAACTACGAGCCCCATTGTTAATCCTTTAAAGGAAATTATTTGTAAATTTCGACAAGTAGAACAATGAATGGAACAGGTAGACGGTTGAAATCTTTGTATATATTGCTTCTATATAGTCTAAGAAACATATATGCAAAGCATCCAAACAGTACGATTCGCCAATTTTTTGTTCTTCAAGTTTAAGTGAACTATGAGCTCCATTGTTAATCCTTTAAAGGAAATTATTTGTAAATTTCGACAAGTAGAACAATGAATGGAACAGGTAGACTGTTGAAATCATTGTATATATTGCTTCTATATAGTCTAAGAAACATATATGCAAAGCATCTAAACAGTACAATTCGCCAATTTATTGTTCTTCAAGTTTAAGAGAACAATGAGCCCCAATGGTTAATCCTTTATCGGAAATTATTTGTAACTTTCGACAAGTAGAACAATGAATGGAACAGGTAGGCGGGTGCAATCTTTGTATATATTACTTCTATATAGTCTAAGAAACATATATGCAAAGCATCCAAACAGTACCATTCGCCAATTTATAGTTCTTCAAGTTTAAGTGAACAACGAGCCCCATTGTTAATCCTTTAACGGAAATTATTTGTAACTTTCGACAAGAAGAACAATGAATGGAACAGGTACACGTTTGAAATCTTTGTATACATTGCTTCTATATGGTCTAAGAGACAAATATGCAAAGCTTCCAAACAGTACCATTCGCCAATTTATTGTTCTTCAAGTTTAAGTGAACTACGCGCCCCATTGTTAATCATTTAACGGAAATTATTTGTAAATTTCTACAAGTAAAACAATGAATGGAACAGGTAGACTGTTGAAATCTATGTATATATTGCTTCTATATAGTCTAGGAAACCTATATGCAAATCATCCAAACAGTAACATTCGCCAATTTTTTGTTCTTCAAGTTTAAGCGAACTACTAGCCCCATTGTTAATCCTTTAACGGAAATTATTTGTAACTTTCGACAAGTAGAACAATGAATGGAACAGGTAGGCGCTTGAAATCTTTGTATATATTGCTTCTATATAGTCTAAGAAACATATATGCAAAGCATCCAAACAGAACAATTCGCCAATTTTTTGTTCTTCAAGTTTAAGTGAACAATGAGCCCCAATGGTTAATCCTTTATCGGAAATTATTTGTAACTTTCGACAAGTAGAACAATGAATGGAACAGGTAGACGGTTGAAATCTTTGAATATATTACTTCTATATAGTCTAAGAAACATATATGCAAAGCATCCAAACAGTACCATTCGCCAATTTATTGTTCTTCAAGTTTAAGTGAACTACGAGCCCCATTGTTAATGCTTTAACGGAAATTATTTGTAATCTTCGACAAGTAGAACAATGATTGGAACACGTAGACGGTTGAAATCTTTGTATATGTTGCTTCTATATAGTCTAATAAACCTATATGCAAAGCATCAAAACAGTGACATTCGCCAATTTTTTGTTCTTCAAGTTTAAGTGAACAATGAGCCCCAATGGTTAATCCTTTATCGGAAATTATTTGTAACTTTCGACAAGTAGAACAATGAATGGAACAGGTAGACGGTTGAAATCTTTGAACATATTACTTCTATATAGTCTAAGAAACATATATGCAAAGCATCCAAACAGTACCATTCGCCAATTTATTGTTCTTCAAGTTTAAGTGAACTACGAGCCCCATTGTTAATGCTTTAAAGGAAATTATTTGTAAACTTCGACAAGTAGAACAATGAATGGAACAGGTAGACGCTTGAAATCTTTGTATATGTTGCTTCTATATAGTCTAAGAAACATTTATGCAAAGCATCCAAACAATACAATTCGACAATTATTTCATCTTCAAGTTTAAGTGAACAACGAGCCCCATTGTTCATACTTTAACGCAAATTATTTGTAACTTGCGACAAGTAGAACAATGAGTGGAACAGGTAGACGGTTGAAATCAATGTATATATTGCTTCTATATAGTCTAAGAAAGATATATGCAAAGCATCCAAACAGTACAATTCGACACTTTTTTGTTCTTCAAGTTTAGTGAACAATGAGCCCCAATGGTTAATCCTTTATCGGAAATTATTTGTAACTTTCGACAAGTAGAACAATGAATGGAACAGGTAGACGGTTGATATCTTTGTATATATTGCTTCTATATAATCTGAGAAACATATATGCAAAGCATCCAAACAGTACAATTCGCCAATTATTTCATCTTCAATTTTAAGTGAACTACGAGACCCATTGTTAATACTTTAACGCAAATTATTTGTAGCTTGCGACAAGTAGAACAATGAGTGGAACAGGTAGACGGTTGAAATCAATGTATATATTTCTTCTATATAGTCTAAGAAACATATATGCAAAGCATCCAAACAGTACCATTCGCCAATTTTTTGTTCTTCAAGTTTAAGTGAACAATGAGCCCCATTGTTAATCCTTTATAAGAAATTATTTGTAACTTTCGACAAGTAGAACAATGAATGGAACTGGTAGACGGTTGAAATCTATTTATATATTGCTTCTATATAGTCTTAGAAACATATATGCAAAGCATCCAAACAGTACCAGTCGCCAATTTTTTGTTCTTCAATTTTAAGTGAACAACGAGGCCCATTGATAATCATGAAACGGAAATTATTTGTAACTTTCGACAAGAAGAACAATGAATGGAACACGCAGACGGTTGAAATCTTTGTATATATTGCTTCCATATAGTCTAAGAAACATATATGCAAAGCATCCAAACAGTACCATTCGCCAATTATTTCATCTTCATGTTTAAGTGAACTACGAGCCCCATTGTTAATACTTTAACGGAAATTATTTGTAACTTCCGTCAAGTAGAACAATGAATGGAACAGGTAGACGGTTGAAATCAATGTATATATTGCTTCTATATAGTCTAAGAAACATATATGCAAAGCATCCAAACAGTACCATTCGCCAATTTTTTGTTCTTCAAGTTTAAGTAAACTACGATCCCCATTGTTAATCCCTTAACGGAAATTATTTGTAACTTTCGACAAGTAGAACAATGAATGGAACAGGTAGACGGTTGAAATCATTGTATATATTGCTTCTATATAGTCTAAGAAACATATATGCAAAGCATCCAAATAGTACAATTCGACAATTTATTGTTCTTCAAGTTTAAGTGAACAATGAGCCCCAATGGTTAATCCTTTATCGGAAATTATTTGTAATTTTCGACAAGTAGAACAATGAATGGAACAGGTAGACGGTTGAAATCTTTGTATATATTGCTTCTATATAATCTAAGAAACATATATGCAAAGCATCCAAACAGTACAATTCGCCAATTATTTCATCTTCATGTTTAAGTGAACAACGAGCCCCATTGTTAATACTTTAACGGAAATTATTTGTAACTTCCGACAAGTAGAACAATGAATGGAACAGGTAGACGGTTGAAATCAATGTATATATTGCTTCTATATAGTCTAAGAAACATATATGCAAAGCATCCAAACAGTACCATTCGCCAATTCTTTGTTCTTCAAGTTTAAGTGAACAATGAGCCCCATTGTTAATCCTTTATCGGAAATTATTTGTAACTTTCGACAAGTAGAACAATGAATGGATCAGGTAGACGGTTGAAATCATTGTATATATTGCTTCTATATAGTCTAAGAAACATATATGCAAAGCATCCAAACAGTACAATTCGCCAATTTTTTGTTCTTCAAGTTTAAGTAAACTACGATCCCCATTGTTAATCCCTTAACGGAAATTATTTGTAACTTTCTACAAGTAGAACAATGAATAGTACAGGTAGACGGGTGAAATCTTTCTATATATTGCTTCTATATAGTCTACGAAACATATACGCAAAGCATCCAGACAGAACAATTCGCCAATTTTTTGTTCTTCAAGTTTAAGTGAACTACGAGCCTCATTGTTAATACTTTAACGGAAATTATTTGTAACTTTCGACAAGTAGAACAATGAATGGAACAGGTAGACGATTGAGATCTTTGTATATATTGCTTCAATATAGTCTAAGAAACATATATGCAAAGCATCCAAACAGTACCATTCGCCAATTTTTTGATCTTCAAGTTTAAGTGAACTACGAGCCCCATTGTTAATCCTTTAAAGGAAATTATTTGTAACTTTCTACAAGTAGAACAATGAATAGAACAGGTAGACAGGTGAAATCTTTCTATATATTGCTTCTATATAGTCTATGAAACTTATATGCAAAGCATCCGAACAGTACAATTCGCCAATTTTTTTTCTTCAAGTTTAAGTGAACTACGAGCCCCATTGTTAATCCTTTAACGGAAATTATTTGTAAATTTCGACAAGTAGAACAATGAATGGAACAGGTAGACGATTGAAATCATTGTATATATTGCTTCTATATAGTCTAAGAAACCTATATGCAAAGCATCTAAACAGTAACATTCGCCAATTTTTTGATCTTCATGTTTAAGTGAACAACGAACCCCATTGATAAATATGAAATGGAAATTATTTGTAACTTTCTACAAGTAGAACAATGAATAGTACAGGTAGACGGGTGAAATCTTACTATATATTGCTTCTATGTAGTCTAAGAAACATATATGCAAAGAATCCAAACAGTACAATTCGCCAATTTTTTGTTCTTCAAGTATAAGTGAACAATGAGCCCCAATGGTTAATCCTTTATCGGAAATTATTTGTAATTTTCGACAAGTAGAACAATGAATGGAACACGTAGACGGTTGAAATCTTTCTATATATTGCTTCTATATAGTCTATGAAACTTATATGCAAAGCATCCGAACAGTACAATTCGCCAAATTTTTCTTCAAGTTTAAGTGAACTACGAGCCCCATTGTTAATCCTATAACGGAAATTAATTGTAACATTCTACAAGTAGAACAATGAATGGAACAGGTAGACGGTTGAAATCGTTGTATATATTGCTTCTATATAGTCTAAGAAACATATATGCAAAGCATCCAAACAGTACAATTCGACAATTTTTTGTTCTTCAAGATTAAGTGAACAATGAGCCCCATTGTTAATCCTTTATCGGAAATTATTTGTAACTTTCTACAAGTAGAACAATGAATAGAACAGGTAGACAGGTGAAATCTTTGTATATATTGCTTCTATATAGCCTAAGAAACATATATGCAAAGCATCCAAACAGTACAATTCGCCAATTTTTTGTTCTTCAAGTTTAAGTGAACTACGAGCCCCATTGTTATTACTTTAACGGAAATTATTTGTAAATTTCGACAAATAGAACAATGATTGGAACACGTAGACGGTTGAAACCTTTGTATATATTGCTTCCATATAGTCTAAGAAACATGTACGCAAAGCATCCAAGCAGTACCATTCGCCAATTTTTTGCTCTTCAAGTTTAAGTGAACTACGAGCCCCATTGTTAATCCTTTAAAGGAAATTATTTGTAAATTTCGGCAAGTAGAGCAATGAATGGAACAGGTAGACGGTTGAAATCTTTGTATATATTGCTTCTATATAGTCTAAGAAACATAAATGCAACGCATCCAAACAGTATAATTCGCCAATTTTTTGTTCTTCAAGTTTAAGTGAACTACGAGCCCCATTGTTAATCCTTTAAAGTAAATTATTTGTAAATTTCGACAAGTAGAACAATGATTGGAACACGTAGAAGGTTGAAATCTTTGTATATATTGCTTCCATATAGTCTAAGAAACATACCTGCAAAGCATCCAAACAGTACCATTCGAGAATTTATTGTTCTTCATGATTAAGTGAACAACGAGCCCCATTGATAATCATGAAAGGGAAATTATTTGTAACTGTCTTTTTTTTTTTTTTTTTATTTACAATATACAATAATAAACAATTACATAAAGATACGATAACTGGGTACCAAGATTAACTTTCACCCCAGTCATTAGTAAATTAAGTTTTTAACAAATTAACGCGATTGTTTATAGTTTAGAAGAATGATAGGAAAATTATAAAAACCTGTCTCATCATAGAAGACTTGAAGTAATATACAATAAGTACAAGGCTAGAGACTAAGTAACAAATGAATGATTCGCTTATGTTTATACTTCTTATAGTTAAGGTCAACCTGAGAATAATTTCCTATGGAATTAATAGCTTTATCTTTACTTTTATGGCACGTTTGGTAAAAGCGTATGGAGAATTTTTGTATGTAATCACTTATGTAGCTTATACCTTGATCTTTATGAATTAATGATATATTAGTATATTTAGCGCAAAGTGCATTATTATTTTCCACCATTTTAATAATCCCCTGTCACTGAATCGTGAGGAGTGAGCAGGAATCACTGGATATCGTTGTCCGTTGAAACGAGCAACTTATAAATTGTGCTAAAAACGAATGGCATTTCCGACTAATCCACGTACAAGAGGATGGTTGGACGTTTCGCAACGGTGTCGTGTTTCCTATCGTTTAGGTCTGATTTCTCTTTGAGTACCGTATCACTATGTTTATTTGAGAGTCGTGAAACGACAGTGGCTCGATTTGATTAAAATTTCACGTTCCATCGATGCTTGTTTTTCGCAGTTATTAACATCGCGATCACCGAATACATTACACAGTCGATTTACATTATTCTGCATCAGATGTAATTAAAATTTACACTTAAATAAATACCAGCATAATTCTCCACTTCCGTGCAATTACTTTCCCCGTGCAACGGCGACCCGTGATATCTACAAAGACGACTGTTTAAAACGAATCTCCCTTTCTCGAGATATCCAATCGTTGAATTAATAAACGTCAAAGAGTACAATCGGAAGGTGTACAATGAGAAAAATAAAAGGGAAGAGCACACGGAAAATCCTAATACTCTTCATCGAGATATGTCTCTCTCTCTCTCTCTTTATCACTTTGCATCTCTCCTCTCTGTTATTCGCATATTTCATATTTTCACGAATTGATCGCGGATCGGCAATGGAAGAAAAAAGCCGCACGTATGCACGGTGCGGCAAAAAGCGTTTTATTAAACCGAGCTCACGGCGACCTTCGACAATGTGATTACTGCGTTTCAATAAATTTTTTGCGTTTCGTCAAACTTTCGTTGATTGGCATTCCTATTAATTTGTTCCGATGCTAGGAAATGCGTGTAGAGGAGGAGCACAGAGAGAAAACTGGGGAGGACAGAAACGTTGCGCGGAACAAAGAGTACGATATTTCCGCTTCCTACTCGATTTTTACCTCGCTTTTCCAAACATTTCCTGCTAAATGGTGAGAGGAAAGCCGATGAAAGTCATCGTACAGAGAATTCGCTGTTTGCGCGTATTGAAATCGAAAAACTTTGATCTATCGCGTTAGATTCGTGGATAGAAGTGGAGGCTCGACGATGCTCTCGGTTGAACGGTGCGAAATATCGTTGGCTGACAAAGCGACGATGCAAAAACCGGGGTAATTTGACCTCCAATGCCATTTTCGCCAATGAAAGGGAGTAAATGCTCAGAAGACATTCTCTCTTCGACTGATAATTGCTTTACGGTGGCCACGTTGGGGAGAAATCATAGTTAACGAAGTTCCATCGATTTTCCCTCGGACCATACAGCGAATGTGAGAAAATTGACGGGAGCGTCATCAAAATATTAAATACTGAATATATAATATTATTTTCGCGCTTATTCGAAGCCCTGATAAATGGGATAGTCGTAAAAAATATAGAGAATAATTTCGAATTATTGTTATCGTGTTATCGTAAAATTTGAATATTTGTTATGCAGCCTCGAAAATTTATTATGCAGCTGGTTAGACGGTGAAAGCTCTTTTGTTGATGTTTCCTAATATATCGCGTAGAGGTTGTGCAAAATTATTATTCTTTCGTCGGTCGAGGTTGTCAAGTATTTGCATACTAGTAAAATATACATGCGAATGGAGAATTTTGTATTGCAAATTCCATGGTAAACGTGTGGATCCAAGCACTTGACCTTTACAAAAAAGCCTCCGGCGATCTGTTGTGCAACATTCGTAAATGTGCTTCGGAAGCATTGTGTATCGATTTGCAAATGTCAGGGAATAAAGGACGTATGTAATGGAGTGCGTTTTGTCAAATGATTGCAAAGGAATTCAACTTGAAAGTCTGCCTGAATGGCTCGACGAAAGGCTTGAGAAAACAATTGGAAATGTATTGTACCGGAGAAAATCATGATAGTAATAGGAATTGGTTGTATTGGTTTAATTACTATATCATAGATGATACTATAGATTATAAAAGATATAATTGCATTATACTGGCATACAGTAATGCTTAATTTGTTGGGATGAAATATTGCAAAACATATTTTATTTGGACTAGGATGTTAACCGTGTTCGTTAAAGCAGCGGGATGATAACAAAATAAGGGATGGTAAAATATTTCAACTTGTTCGACCGTCTATAACATAGAAGTTCTTGATAACGTTATCGCTATCGGATTGCAGTCAAGCAGGAACCTTCTATTTTGATGGTATGAAATGTATTTGAACCCTCCGTTTTGAGAGATAATATCTGCCAAAAACTGAATACGTTCAGCGTGGAACAGTTCCGTTGTCTCTAACTAAATTATAACAACAATAATTTTCGTTTTTTCTTCCTTTTGCATCGTTCGTCCAATCAGAGTATCGAGTTGGTGCGGTTGGTAAACTAGCTTAGCACGCGCAGTCGGCGAACGAGGTGTCTACCTTCGAAAATCCTTTCCTTATATATTTCTTACATTTTATTCCCCAAATAATATTGGAGGTTGCTTGAAATTCATCGAAGATAGCTGCAAATATATTATTTATCAATAAGATAAAAGTATTACACAAAGAATCAAATATTCGTAAGCATTGAAAAGTACATCGTCAATTATAAACTCACGTACTTCACTCCTATAATTTTTATTCACCATAAGATTTATTAAAAATAAGCAGAGACAAGTTATTAAATAATAATTTCATCTGTAATAAACGATTATTGACGAAAATTATTGTAATAACCGAAGTTTGTAAAATTATCCATGGAGAAAGGGGATCTCAATACGTAAGGTGCACTACGCATGTTCAGCGAGCCACCTCGCTGAGGCGGGAGAGCACAGTACAGCTTCAGACATCGAACGGGTCGCGTGATTTGACAGGTTGGTCCCTATGTATATTTGTGCACTTGCATATGGGTACCTAGTCACTCTTGATCTTGGATTACGACTATTAGTGCATGTGTGCTATAATATTAAACTACTTAAACAATAAATTAGAAGTGATATTAAATAATTTTAAGAATTAAATACAATGTTTTGTGGAAGTATTAGTGGCATCAAGTGATAGTTACTTGTAGTGTTTTTACATCATTTTAACAATTAAATACAACGTTTTGTGGAAGTATCAGTGACCTCAGGTGCCAGTTACCTGCAAGTGTTTTTAAATTATATCGACAATTAAATACAAGGTTTTGTGGATGTGTCAGTGACATCAAGTGACAGTTTTGTGCAAGTGTTTTTAAATTATTTCAACAATTAAATACAAGGTTTTGTGGATGTGTCAGTGACATCAAGTGACAGTTTTGTGCAAGTGTTTTTAAATTATTTCGACAATTAAATACAAGGTTTTGTGGATGTGTCAGTGATATCAAGTGACAGTTTTGTGCAAGTGTTTTTAAATTATTTCGACAATTAAATACAAGGTTTTGTGGATGTGCCAGTAACATCAAGTGACACTTTTGTGCAAGTGTTTTTAAATAATTTCGACAATTAAATACAACGTTTTGTGGAAGTATCAGTGACATCAAGTGATCGTTACTTGTAGTGTTTTTACATCATTTTAACAATTGAATACAACGTTTTGTGGATGTGTCCGTGACATCAAGTGACAGTTTTGTGCAAGTGTTTTTAAATTATTTCGCCAATTAAATACAACGTTTTATGGATGTGTCAGTGACATCAAGTGGCAGTTTTGTGCAAGTGTTTTTAAATTATTTCAACAATTAAATACAAGGTTTTGTGGATGTGTCAGTGACATCAAGTGACAGTTTTGTGCAAGTGTTTTTAAATTATTTCAACAATTAAATACAAGGTTTTGTGGATGTGTCAGTGACATCAAGTGACAGTTTTGTGCAAGTGTTTTTAAATTATTTCGACAATTAAATACAAGGTTTTGTGGATGGGTCAGTTACATCAAGTGACAGTTTTGTGCAAGTGTTTTTAAATAATTTCGACAATTAAATACAACGTTTTGTGGAAGTATCAGTGACATCAAGTGATCGTTACTTGTAGTGTTTTTACATCATTTTAACAATTGAATACAACGTTTTGTGGATGTGTCCGTGACATCAAGTGACAGTTTTGTGCAAGTGTTTTTAAATAATTTCGCCAATTAAATACAACGTTTTATGGAAGTATCAGTGACATCAAGTGATCGTTACTTGTAGTGTTTTTACATCATTTTAACAATTGAATACAACGTTTTGTGGATGTGTCCGTGACATCAAGTGGCAATTTTGTGCAAGTGTTTTTAAATTATTTCGACAATTAAATACAAGGTTTTGTGGATGTGTCAGTGACATCAAGTGACAATTTTGTGCAAGTATTTTTAAATTATTTCGACAATTAAATATAACGTTTTGTGGAAGTGTTAGTGACACAAAGTGATAGTTTTGTGCAAGTGATTTTGAATAATTTAAGCGATTAAATACAACGTGTTGTTATAGTGTCAGTGACATAAAGTGATTACTTCGTGTAAATGTCAATAACTTAAAGTTACGGTTTCGCGCCAGTGTTTCTAATTAATTTAAGCGATTGAACACAACGTGTTGTGAAATAACCATTAAAATATTGCACATTTATTTTCGATAGTTGGTTCCCGTAGATGTTGTATTATGTTATCAATTCATTTTCTCTTTCCTCGAAACTCGCAATTATCGTAGCTTAATATTTCCACCTCCATTTCCTCCGTAATGTCAGTTCTTAATTAATTTTCACAAAAATAGATTCATTTTTTCAAGTCCGATTGTTATTTCTGTTTACAGTATCTCCGGCAGAAGGTTTTGGGATATTGGGCCATTCTCAATCAGTTGGAACTCACGTTAAATGAGAAATGACTCACTTTCGCTACAATTTCCCCGTGTTTCGAGATTCTTGATATTTTTCAAATGATATAGTAGAAGCTGCCGTCTTTCCAGAACTCGATTGCACTATCGTAAAGTCTGTAGTGCGAGTATAGAATAACATTCGCGCTTAGAAGTTCACAGAATTATGAAATCTTCAATTAGAAATGGGACTTTGATCTGTGTAACTCGTTTGGGGAACTGTATCGTTGAAATTTTTTATTATTTTGTCATTCAATAGTAATTCGAACGACATACGATATAATCACAGTATACGATATAATTTTAATTTCAATACCTTATAATTAAAGTATCTCGATTATATAAATGTAATGTTTCATTGACAAACGCTTGCATATTAAAATTTGCGACCGATTTATCGGTCTTAGAGTCAGTGCCGGGTTTTGAATCGCATATATTTAAAGCATACTCGAAACGAGTATTCGCGCAAGTAGAGCCACTGTTCGTTCGTACCGTAAATCGTTTCAACGTACCGGTCGCGAATACCGATCACCGAAATCGCGAAACTCGCGGGTCAGCACCTCCTCCTGCGGAGAGGACCTCCATCGTGCAGTCGGTGGACGATGGAGGATGTAAGTTTCATTATTTCACTAACATTTTCATTAATCGACCCCTATTTCAATTGGAACTTAAAGTTCACTTTAACCGTTTGAGTCTCAGTATCAAAAAGATCCGTTATATTCTATCTCTATAAAGAAAATAGTTTTATTTCTCTCAAAATTTGTCCAATATATCCTGAGACTCAAACGGTTAAGAGAATTAAATTAGAGTTTAATTTTACCCACCGTATATTCAAATAATTCTCCTTAGAGATTCTATAATGTTGTCTTCTCTTGTGTTAAAGAAAGGACAATCTCCAGGCCATGGATGCAGCCAGGCCATGGACGCAGCCCAACCATGGATGCAGCCGGACCATGGATGCAGCCGGTCCATGGATGCAGCCGGACCATGGATGCAGCCGGACCATGGACTACGATCTCAACGTGGAGGTAAACACTTTTCAACTATCACTTTCTTCGGTTGGTGAGTGACAAAATTCAAAGTTCCTCCGGTCGTTCGATCATGCCGCAGGACGAATGGTCCGAAACGGCACCGAACGACTGGTTGTATTTTATGTGTGCTAGTTGTTTGCGAACATAGTGACCGCGATTATGGTAATTAGTACCATAGTCGCGAGTAGTAACGATTTTTCTAGGATGTTTAGTATGTAAGAATTTCGCGGATGGTCAATTCCATTGTCAAAGTAATAATAACGAATGTATATTGAATTTTTCGACGAATTACTTTGACGATGGTATTGACCGACAAATTTCAATGATCTCAGTAGAGTCACTTTTAGTCAATTACAATTCACTTTTAAATTCATTTGCATATAGAGTGTCAATGCTCTACGTAGAGTCACTTTAATAGATTTCAATTCTCATTTAAAGTCATGTTATTTATTGAAATTTCTTACGCCGCTTTTATTATATTAATTAATCATTCTCGTTAGGATTTTCAGGTTGTAACCCTAATTCTTTCCTTTTTCTTTCAGAAATATACAGTAAGTTTATGTTTTACGTTACTACTTTGTCACTATGTTCGCTTGTAGTAGTAGTAGTAATAGTTGTGTGGTAGTTAGTTGCTTCGCCGCATCGCAGCAAAAAGCTGCGAATTCGGCTTCGTCCGCGAAATTAGTGTCGCGAAAATAACAATACGCGTCTTTGCTTCTTTCATTATTTTATAAAGTAGTGTTGCGAAAATTTATACGCGATTTTGCTCTTTTCTTTATTTTTCAGGGTAGTGTAGCGAACATTTAAACGCGATTTTGTCCTTTTCTTTACTTTTTCAAAGTAGTGTGGCGAAAATTTATACGCGATATTGCTGTTTTCTTTATTTTTCAGGGTAGTGTTGCGAAAATTTACACGCGATTTTGCTCTTTTCTTTATTTTTCAGGGTAGTGTAGCGAAAATTTATACGCGATTTTGCCCTTTTCTTTATTTTTCAAAGTAGTGTTGCGAAAATGTATACGCGATTTACAATTCTCTTTGTTTTTTAAAGTAGTGTTGCGAAACTAAGTACACGGTTTGTTCGATATTATATTCGCGATTTCAGCTCTGCGAAAAATCGCAACACTGCGATTAATATCGCAAAATTGCGGTTAACATCGCAGAATTGCGATTAATATCGCAGTACAGTACTGCGTCTACGTCATGACGCCAGTGCGGGATACTATCCCGTCAATTGTATAAAATATTCGCGATTATTAGAGTTGCGAAATTAAAAGTGCACCTCGGTAGAGGTTGCCCGCGATTTTGTTCGATCACTCTTCGCGAACTTAGCGTTGCGAAAATTCACAGCGTCTCGCTAAGATGCTCGCGATTTTGCTCGTCGCAAAATTAGTGTTGCGAAAATTCACAGCGCCTCGCGTAGGCGCTCGCGATTATTGCTCGTACGCGAAATTAGTGTTGCGAAAATTGACAGCACCTCGGAAAGATACTCGCGATTCCGTTAGCCGCGAATTTCCGTAGCGCTTCGGAAACAGGTGCTCGCGTTCTTTTTACGATTAAAATAACTATGATTAATAATAAAGTGAAGCTGTTTTCGCAAGCGTTTGTCAAATGGAACATTACGAACTATTAATTGAATTAATATATTGTCAAAATATTTCATCTTATTCTACAATAATATTGATACTGTGACTGTTGGCCGTTCGAATTACCTGTTTTCTCAATTCAATTTTTCATCGAGGATAAAGTTCCGCCGATACATTTTCCCAAATGCTTTGCACAAATCATGGTTTATTTTTATCGTACATTTGCAATTACATGGAGTTCCATAAGCTCGCATTCTTACTTTATGATAGTGCAATCGAGGACTTTAGATCGATGGCGAATTTTCTTTCGAGTTTTCTCGCGTATATGATATTCTGTGTATACTGTAGCGAAAGTGGGTCGTTCTCTTTTAATGTATAATATTCCGATCTTCCACGATAACGATGACGATGATGGTGATGACGATGATAACCAACGATTTGAGATTATCATCGAAACTGGTAAAATTAGTTTTCGTATAGTTAAGTCTCTGATTCTCAAAAGATTTCAGGTGTCAGTTAAATCCGATTCTCAGGAATTTAGAAGGTCTTTGTTATCGGGAGGCAATTTCTTCAGTTTCAATGGAATCTACACATCGCACAAGCAGATGTTTGGTTTAAGTATATTTTTGTAACCGGATAAACTAAGTTTTCGGAGAAGGCTATTCCTTATTTTTCAAGAAACTTAAATCCTATATATTTTGCATGAGGTTTTAACTATCAAACATTTTGGAATTGAACTTAATTCCTTAATAGGCAGGTTATTCGTTATTAAGGAAACATGGTAACGACGTTACTTCTAAGAGCTCTTAATTATCGAATATATGGGACTTTAATTTTTATAAAACTTAGCTATCGAAAAGGCAGGCTTCGAATTTTACGACGAGTTAGTTACTGAATAGGCAGGTTTTAAATTTTAAGACAAGACATTCATTTATCGAGCCAGCCAGCTCCTAATTTTAAGGCGAATTAGTTTCAGAATAGGCAGGCGTTTAGTTTTAAGACGAGTTAGTTGTTGAATAGACAGGTTTTAAATTTTAAGACAAAATAGTGCATGTATCGAGCCGGCCAGCTCTTAATTTTAAGGCGAGTTAGTTTCAGAATAGGCAGGCGTTTAGTTTTAAGACGAGTTAATCACTGAATAGGCAGGGTATTAGCTTTAAGATGAGTTAGTCGCTGAATAGGCAGGCTATTAGCTTTAAAATGAGTTAGTCACTGAATAGGCAGGTTTTAAATATTAAGGCAAGATATCGTCTTTATGGAGGTGGTCAACTCTTAATTTTAATGTATGTTCCTATCAGAATAGGCAGGATTTTAATTTTAAGACGAGTTAGTTAACGAATAGGCAGGTTTTTAGCTTTAAGACAAATTATTAATATCTTGTTCTAAGACAAGTTATTAACCGAACAGGCAGACTTTTAATTTTAAGAATAGTAAGTTAATGAATAGGAAAGCTTTTAAGTTTAAGAGAACTTAGTCCTCGGATAGATGTCTTACTAGATTTTAATGAAATTTAGCAATGCTACAGGCAGGATCTTAGTTGCAAGAAAAATTAACCTCTAATACATTCAAAAATAATTCGTTCATTATAACAATTTCTAATGCTGAGAAATTAATACGATATAATAATCTGCCTCTCTTCTCGAACGAAGTTAAAGGCTGCTGCGATCTGCTTACCTATAGTTTATTCTCTTCCTGTACTTACTGCAAATAGTAAGTAAGGCTAGATTTAAGAGTTTAGTTTAGTTTAGAATAAGCAAATATTGTAAAGGGAGATCGACACCATTCGGCGGGTGTCTATCTCTTTTCGCGAAACGGGATGAGAAAAGTAGAGTCGGCGATTCCTCTGCTACACTTTCTCTCGACATTGAATTCGTCAATGTCGAGGGAAAGTGTCTCAGGGGAAGAGCAAAATGAAATGGAGGTTGGTTGGGCATGCATTTTTGGGTCCCGTTTCGTGGCAACCTCCTCGCGGTGGGACCTGGGTCGATATCACTTGCTATGATTTTAACTTTTATTAAACGTGCTTTTAGTACGATATTTTGTTAAATAGTAGTACTAAATAGCAAGTGATATCGAGCGAATAGCCACGAAATCCGAATATTCGGCAGCCTTGGCTACCGAATGTTCGGATTCCTAGTCTTACAATTAGTTACATCTAAGAATTTGCGTTTAAGTTAGCTTTAAGGTTACGCGATTAAGTAGAAATTAAGCTTCGCATCGAAGAAGAGTCAACGTTGGGCAGATTTGTTCGCTTTTATCTCTGACTATTCGTTTTCTTTCTTGGGTGACAACAATTCTTTAACTCTTCGTTGATTAAAAGTTCCAGTCATCACCTCGAAAGAAGACATCGTTTAGCGTTAAGATAGTTCCAGTAAGATTTAAGTTAGATTTAAAAATGTCACCTAAGCGTAAAATTGAATGCAAGAGTGTCATCGTAACTCAATTCCATGCTCTCGAAAATATGCGAAAGAAGGCAAACGTTTTTCTCGTGTAGCCGTCCTCGTTACTTACTTCCTATCCCAATTGCAGCCCCTGTCCAGAAGACCGACGAGTGTTTCTGCGGCGGCGCGGAGGCGAGAAGCGTGGTTCTACGGCCCAGGGACGTCTTCAGGGTTGGTCTTTGAGCCGAAAGTCGTACGATCGACTTATGACATATGTGCTCCATACCGATCGATGGGGTGGCACTGTGTCGGTGTAAGCCGGACCCTCTGACTGGGCCGATGAGCCGCCACGTTACGCAGCCTCGTCGTTGTAAGACGTAACCTCTGGCACTCATCGCGTCCAGTTACGGTACGCGACTGGCCAGTGCTCCACCACCGACCGGATCATCGCATTTGTCATCGGTCGACGTACGACCCGAGGGCTCAAAGACGCAACCCCGTCGTGGTTCAAGTTGGATCATGACCCGCCTGGCAGATAATCCGGTTCAGCTACAGATCGTACCAACCCAGTCCGTCTCAGGAAGGGGTGCAACTGGACTCCAGCCGCAGAAGACTAACTTTCTTCCCCCTTTCGCGATCGCGTTTTCATTTTGCTTTTCAAAGTCGTTTGCCTTCTTCTCGGATATTTCTTGAGCATGGATGCGATATTATGGTTTTGTAAGAGTGATTGCGTGCGGAAAGTAAGATAAGAATTAGGAATGTCGAATAAGTAAATATTGTAAAGGGAGATCGACACCATTCGGCGGGTGTCTATCTCTTTTCGCGAAACGGAATAAGTAAAGTAGAGTCGGCGATTCCTCTGCTACACTTTCTCTCGACATTGAATTCGTCAATGTCGAGGGAAAGTGTCTCAGAGGAAGAGCAGAATGAAATGGAGGTTGGTTGGGCATGCATTTTTGGGTCCCGGTTCGTGGCAACCTCCTCGCGGTGGGACCTGGGTCGATATCACTTGCTATGATTTTAACTTTTATTAAACGTGCTTTTAGTACGATATTTTGTTAAATAGTAGTACTAAATAGCAAGTGATATCGAGCGAATAGCCACGAAATCCGAATATTCGGCAGCCTTGGCTACCGAATGTTCGGATTCCTAGTCTTACAATTATTTACATCTAAGAATTTGCGTTTAAGTTAGCTTTAAGGTTACGCGATTAAGTAGAAATTAAGCTTCGCATCGAAGAAGAGTCAACGTTGGGCAGATTTGTTCGCTTTTATCTCTGACTATTCGTTTTCTTTCTTTGGTGACAACAATTCTTTAACTCTTCGTTGATTAAAAGTTCCAGTCATCAGCTCGAAAGAAGACATCGTTTAGCGTTAAGATAGTTCCAGTAAGATTTAAGTTAGATTTAAAAATGTCACCTAAGCGTAAAATTGAATGCAAGAGTGTCATCGTAACTCAATTCCATGCTCTCGAAAATATGCGAAAGAAGGCAAACGTTTTTCTCGTGTAGCCGTCCTCGTTACTTACTTCCTATCCCAATTGCAGCCCCTGTCCAGAAGACCGACGAGTGTCTTGACATATGTGCTTATCTGACATATGTGCTTCATACCGTCCGTTGGGGGGGGGGGGGGGGGCAGTGTGTCGGTGTAAGCCAGACCCTCTGACTGGGCCGATGAAGAATTTGCGTTTAAGGTAGCTTTAAGATTACGCGATTAAGTAGAAGTTAAGCCTCGCATTGGAGATGAGTCAACGGTGGTCAGATGTTTTCTCTTTATCACTGGTGCTCGTGCGATCATGCTGTCTCTATTGTTTCGGTTGTTCATTCACTCGTACATATAGCATAATAAACTGACTCCATAATGCTCTTATTCTGCGAATGTAAATTGGAAACATTATAAATATGGTCTTCATGAGAAAGCCACAAACTTAAAGACAAAGTGAAAGAAGGCAGACCTTTTGTTATTTTTGAAGTTATGTGATCGGCTCTCACGGTTTTGGTACCCAAATTGTTTTAAATTCTAATATTGATTTATATCGTCATTGAACATTAATACTATATTATCACGTAAAGAATAACTTCTTGTTATTTAAATAAGTAAAAAGATTCGTTTCTCTGCTCTAAACGATATATCTTCTACATATTACCGGTGGAGATCTTTCTACTTAATAACTATTTTAATAATTCATGCTCAAATCTCTTATTTCGAGATATTATAATTCTTTGTTTGAAATTTCTCAAAATCCCTGGTTTTGGCGCGCTAGAGGATAGGCCTTGTAGCGCGTGACATGCAGCCGTATTCTGATTGGCTCGCTTTTCCCCCACCGAGCGGCAACCAAGCCGCCGCGAGCTATCCCCACTCCTACCTGAGCGGTCACCTACCTCTTTCTCTCTCCGGACTTGGAACCGTTAACACGTATCCGCTGTGAGTACCTTTTCTTTTACATCGCCCTCGTTTACCGACCGCTAAAAAATAGTTCACTTGTTTATCTACTACGTAATAGTCTTCTGCTGTACCATATCAATCAATTTGGACAATAATAATTACGAATTTAGTAACAATCGCGAAATAATTACGACGCAATTGGTGACGTCACTGACCTCTCGCGACATTTACGCGGTGCTTTTCTCGTCTACAACATTAGTACTTCTTCTATAGCTTCGTATTTCGATTTTATTGACGAAGACCGCGATTATTGTTGCTCTGAAACGTGATTATACGGAATTATTGTACTTTTTCGCAGTTATTTAATAGTTTACTCGTGTGTGCTTGCAGGACTCGGAGTATCCTTTGAACGACCTTCCGGGCTGGCACGATCGGACACGTGCACGGTGGAGCAACAAAACGTAAGATATTACGACGCCATACGCAAGTAACATTTTCATTTACTTCGGGTCTTCGCGATATTTTGTTTGAATTTATACAATATTCATATTAATTGATATCGAGTCGAACATCCGACGAATAGAATTTACATTTCTACGAATTAATACGGTTCTACGGAAACATGCAACGATTGAAATCTTTCGGGATTATTTGAAACCTCTTACAATATACGAGTATTCAGTCAATATTTACAATACGATAGTCGACTTCCAAGAAAGCTGCTCCTTATTCTGACAGTGTTTACCAATTCGCGGTGTTAAATTTCGACGGCTACAATTCTATGCTACAAATAAATCGCGATTCGTTTTTACTTGGTATTTACATGTTACGACTTATCCTTCCGTTTTGAGACGCTGCAATGGATTTACATAGGTTTCAGGGCATAAGTATAGAAGTAAATAAAAATCGTATTTGCCGATGTAGGGTGTTAAGGTCCTGCGTTAGATTCGTCCGTAATTTCTATAAAGATTTTCGTGAATTTATCGAAGGGGGTTAGTGTTCATATGTAATAGGGAATAAGCATGACTAATCTTATAACTTTAACAGTGGCAGCTCGCAGTATTTATTTTTTGTACATTTAATTAATAGTGTATTGTATTACACAAAGAACATGACGAATCAATGAGTAAGACATAATTTTTAAGCAGTATTTCTTGAAGCAAGCACTTGATTTGATATGAAAAAGAAAAACATGGTTGTTTGATTTTCTTGTGTTCCCCACCCCACCCTTTTATTTTCAGCAAAATTTGGGGCCGAGCGCATTGTGGTCTAGAGTCAGTGCTTGTTTCGTATTATATTAATATTTATATCTGTATATATTTATTACTCAATATTTTTTCAATTTATAACAAATGCACGCGACATAGAGTCAGTGTTTGCAACCCGCTATTATAATTATTAATATCTTTTGAATAATTATTAAAAATATTAAGAATTCTTTTCTCCGCGAAAGTAGAGTCAAAATTGTTCGCCGGAAATGATTCTCGGTCGCGGTAGCTTCCTTATATTATTTAAATTGATCGTACCGGAAGTAGAGACAGTGCATCGAGCAGCAGCTGTGGAAAGGACTTCCATCGGGCAAGGCTTCACGAATTTTCAAAGTAAGTATAAGATGCTCGAGAAATGAAATTTTTTAATTAAAAAATATGTATATAAACTAACCAAAATGTTAATTTGTTTGTTACAGAACAGTCAAATGACGGGATGGTTGAGCAGCGACAATCATTCCTTGGCGATGGGCAAAGTCTGTGAAGGTAAGTTGAAATTTTATTCCGTACACACGTCATAACTTTGATATTTGCCAATTCCCTTGCAAACTTAACTTTGTTCTCTCCATCAATTTAATTAACGTAAGTAAAGTATTAATTAGCTTTTGCAGTTCTCATAGAATACTTGCCACATTTTTATGCTAAATAAAAAATTAGCTGAATTTTCCAGTTTTCAGAGAGCAAATATTTTATATTTTGCGTTTTATTTTTGTTACAGACTTTGTCCGAATTCGTGAGGCATCGCTGGAGTGTTTGTTTCGCATTTTATATATACTTTAATAAGTGTTAAATTTCTAGTAATTTTACGCGAAAGTAGAGTCAGTGTTTGCTTCGTATTTCATATTATACACTTCAATTTATAACTTTACGCGAAAGTAGAGTCAGTATTTGCTTCGTATTTCATATTATACACTTAAATTTATAACTTCACGCGACAGTAGAGTCAAATTGTTCGCCGAAAATAATTCTCTGTCGCAAATTGTCTTTTTTTCAATTATACCGCGCCGGAAGTAGAGTCAGTGCAACAGGAGCAGCTGTGGAAAGGATTTCCATCGGGCAAGGATTCACGAATTTAAAAAGTAAGTATCACATGATCGAGAAATAAAAATTCACAGTCGAGAAATACAAAGATGGCTTATACTAATGAAAATGTTAATTTTTTTGTTACAGAACAGTCAAATGACGGGATGGTTGAACGGCGACAATCACTCCCAGGCGAAGGGCAAATCTTTTATAGGTGAGCTGAAATTTTAATTCGCATGTACCCCGCAATTTTTCCCCAAGTTTCAGTTGCTACTTGAAAATTTTCTCCAAAGCGTCCTTACAAGTTTTATATCAAATTTCCATACCCTTACATTGTATGTTCTACCAATAAAATAAATAAAAATTAAAAATTCCCCGACATGAAATTTTCAGGGAATAAGTATTTAAGATGTGCATCTTATTTTTGTTACAGACTTTGCTCGAATTCGTGAGGCATCGCTGTACCCTATGAAACTGCGATGCACCTTCCGCCTTGAAGGTGAGTAACGTAAACACAGAGATGTTTTATTTCTACGTACTTGTCGGAAAGTTTCGATACATAGTTCGATATATAACTTCTCCTTGAATTCTCAATTCTGAAAATCATTCATAAACTAATCATTCTTACGATCTACTCTTAACGTTTCTTGATATATAATTACGACTTTTTTTCATCCGCTGTTTTCAAAATTCAATTAGCTTTCTTTGTAAAATCGGAACGGAAGGCAGTTTAACGTTCTACGAACGGTGCCTCCTGCAATGCGAAATGCTTTGTTTTGTTTAGACCTTGGACATTCCTTGAGATGACCTGAGGACAACCTTGAGATGACCTGAGGACAACCTTGATAACAGCGGCGGAGACAACACTGGCAGAGACAGCAGCGGCTGAGATTCTAAGGTAACCAATGGTATTCTGGTGTCTCGACACTGGTGAGTCAAAAACTTTAACTGTCCCTCCGGTCTCCAAACCATGCCGTAGGACGAAAGGTCCGAAGCGGCACTGGAGATTGGTTGTATTGTTCTATAAAGCGAGCATAGTGAACACGAGTAATTTAAAAATTACTCGTGAGTAGAAACTGTTATATATTTTCCTTGTGTACTGTCATGTATATCGTAGCTTAGGACAGGGCCTTCTTGTAGCGCGATTTTTGCATTATTTACATGAATGTAATCATGAAATTTACAGTTAGCGTTGCGAATTTATCAACACAAATGAACAGTTGACGAGTATTGTGCGTTCTTTATATTCACTGGAAAAATATTCTTATAACAAAATTTGTTATAAGATCGCGGCTAATTGCTTTCTTCGAGACGATTTATGTTTTAAAATAGATCGCTCGATTTGTGCTTTTGATAGACGAAATTTCGGAAGTTTGTAAATTTGTTTCGCGTCGTTTCAATAACAATTATTGTATTATCTACAAGAAGGCAATTCGCGACGGGTAGATCTCGAAGTCAGAGTGACAGTTAATACATTTCCCTGTTAAAATTCTTCCCCTGATGACGAGATCTTCCGGTTTTCAATATTCATTTTCAATTCAAAGTAAATTTTGCATATTTACAAATATATAAAGTAGAGTATTTTGCTTCTATAGAGTTCACTTTTTCAATTAAAATTCTCTTTGCTTGAACAAATATGAAAGTCGAGTCACTTGCTTAAATAAATATAAAAGTCGAGTCATTTGCTTGATTAAATATCAAATTCGAGTCACTTGCTGCAATTTTTCATAAATCAGACCGTTAGAATTCTACTAATCATCCTCTTAGCTAGGATTTTCAGCAAAAATACGCAGTGAGTACAAAGTTCTGCCGTGTTCACTTTAAGCCCGAACTCATTCGAGTGCCCAGGTGCACTTCGAATGGGTAAAGGCGGTGGGCACGACCTTTTTTTTAAAAATCAGCGACTGACATTGCGGTGGCGAATCGTGCACGACGTAATTTCCACATGTGTGTGATGTGTGTTAGGCTGTGGATCTTGCGTCGCTTGAAATTTTCTCGTATCATAAAATAATTTATACAACCTTCAACAATATATTTTGCCTTATTCTCCTTTTCACTCTTACTACAACTCATCGATGTATATGGCATGCCAATGATGAAATTCTCTCTATCTGTGCAACATATGCCATATACATTGCCTCAAATATCAAACGATACAATGTCAAATATTTATAATTCTATAAATGTTCGGGGTTGGCAGTGGGTTGTGCGCCACAGGGAGGGGCTCTCGGCTCACACGAGTCGGTCCTGGTACTTCCGTTGAAGTCCAGGAAGACTGGTCATCTCCATGTCTTCGTATGTCGAACTCGTCACATCGCGTGATGCCCGGGAGCCAATTATATCCTTGTGACGCACGGCCCACGTGGCCCTTTCGCTGCTCCTATTCGCGATTATGCTAACTTCAGCGCCCTCTTTTCTGAATTGTAACGCGAACAAGCGAACGCACCTGTTCCGCGCTTCACTCTTCTTTCTACTGTGCCGCGATAAACTACGCATCGCGCGTTGAGAGTCATCTCTTTTTGTTCAGTTGCTTTCGCAATTATTGTTCACGCGGTCCGCCTTCGCGACCCGTATTTTTATTCGTAGATTCGCGATATTGTCCCTCGTTAAAACCCAAGTGTTTGTGTTTGTTGATTTGAGACGGAATAAAGCGAGTTTTGGTGTAAGGGAGTTTTCTTTCCTCCACGTGCTTCCGAACGTGCATCGGACCAGTCGCCTCAGTCCCTGTCCTCGCGCGCCGCTTCCATTCGGGAGCGAACCAACGTTCCGTTCCGCGGCTGTTGTTCACTTTAGTCGCGAACAATAAACCTGTCAAATCGCGATAGAGTATTATAATGAAGTAACGCAATGGTCGCCACCCTTGTCAGTCGATTTCAGGAAATTGCTACGTACATTTTAGAGTATGAATGTTGTTTGCGAACTCGGGTGTCGGAGGAACCCCGGGGAGTCCTCTCTAGTTCAGGCCCATGCACATTGGTTCCTGATTGAGAACCGTGGAGTGATGTGTGTTTGTGTGATTTGTGTCGCGATTTGCATTTTTAAATATAGGTTTTAGATACGTAGGTAGCATACCGTTCTTGAATGTGAGTTAAATATAAGCAGGAAGGGCCAGGAATTCAGGATATCACATTCTCTGTGTAGGTCGGGTAAAAGTGATATGCCTGGACCTGGGATCAAACTACGGTCAAACCGAGTGTCCCCCTCTTTTTGACCGTAGTTTCTAGTTTGTAAATTTTTTGCGCACGTGGTGAAACTCCCGGTGCGATGTTCGAATACTTTGCCTTTTTTTATGAAAACTGTGCTACACGAGCAGCGAATACGCTCTGCACGCTCGTGGTGTGGTTTTCACTGTTGAATTTGATAATAGTAAGACTTTTGTTGGTGCAAAGTATTCGAGCATTCTCTAGCGGCAGAAGAAGTGGCTAACAAGTGCCGAAGAGGCCCGACAAACTGTCACGAAGAGGGCTGCAGCGAATGGCTTTTCATCCTCGAATCCGTTTTGGGTTCTAGAATGGAAAGTCATTATTAGTATTTGTTAATTCACTGTGCTCGCTTTCTGTATTTGTCCTCTGACGGATGTAACATTCCCGTCCAACGAGCGCATCTTGGCTGCATGCGGTTTTTCATTGCGAAATTAGAGTTACGTATAGCTTGCTCGTTAGTGTTGCGAAATTAAGGTCACCACGGATGGTACCCACGGGTTTGTTCGAATTAATTGGTAGTTGTTAGTGTTGCGATATGAATATACTCGGTTTTTTAATTTTTAGAATGTTATATTAAATTGGAGATAGAGTTGCGAGAGATATCGCCCGAGATGGCGAACGGGAGCTTGCTTTAATTAGATGTTTAGAAGTAGCGTTGCGAATTGAAGCACGAAAAGTGACCGGTTTTTCTTTGAACAGTAATTCTTTAAAGTAGCGTTGCGATATAAAGCACGAAAAGTGCCCGGTTTGTCTTTGAATAATTAATTGTTAAAGTAGAGTTGCGACATAGCCCTTGATCAAGGAGCACGGGAGTTTGTTTTAGTAACTTATAGAATATTTCGAATTAGTATTTTCTTAATAATTTGTAGAGTATAGCATCATGATTTAGCACCTGAAATGGGTGTCCGGGAGTTTGCTCTTAATAAATTCTAAATTTGTGTTGCGAAATATGAATTATACGCGGTTTTCTTTTGAACAATCGCGAAACTAGCGTTGCGAAATACAAAAGCAGCTGAGAGATGCGCATCTGCTGAGTCAGAGACTCAGCAATTGGAGTTGCAAAAATGCAACTCCCCATGGAGTGCCTCAGGAGGCCTGCTCCCAACGATAGCTTCTTTTTTTCCGGATAGGTAGTGTTGCGAATTCTGAGAGCCCCCGGAATGGCAGTAGGCGGGTTTTGAAGTAGAGTTGCGAACAATGAAAGCCTCGAAATGGCAGTACGCGATTGTTTATTAAATAATATTACGTATTTTTTTTTTTAAAATTCGTTTATTTTGACGACACCATATAATAGCAATTACCCTGATAAACGGCAGGCAAAATACAAATGGGCATGTATATGTAATGTGGCAGCATATTGCTGCTTCTCGAAACATAGTTTTAGCAGTGAGTGACAATGTAAATATATTTTTAGCGGGGTGAAAAGAAAAAAAAAATATTACGTATGATAGCCATGGAATGGCAATAGGCGGGTTTTAAAGTAGCGTTGCGAAGAATGAGAGCCATGAAATGGCAATAGGCGGGTTTTGAGCTAGCGTTGCGAACAGTAAGAGCCTGAAATGGCACCGGTTTCTCGCGATTTTTATTGAAAGCGCCTCTTGGCTGCTCGATGATTTCGGGATTTTCAGCGCCTTTTGGCTGCTTCATGTCATGATTTTTGTATTGTTAATCAAGTGCTTGCAAATAGAAATACTGCTGCAAATGTATCTTTTAATACAAGAAATTTTGAGGATTTATGTAGAATTTTTGTCAAGTTATATTATGTATTGTCCATTGAGACCAATCAGTCAATGAATTTCATCGTGGTCATTGAAACCACTCCGCAAATAAAAGTGCAAAAAGTTATATGCACATTTGATGACACAGATAGAAAATGAGTGTCAGTTAATTTTATAAAATTCGTGAAATAGGAAACACGCTGCTGGCTGTCATGGTTAAAGTTATTAATTTAATATTGTCTGGATTTTACTTGGATCGCGATGACATTTTTGTGAGAATACCGCGTCGACGTAGAGGTTTCGATGAATTCTCGCAAATTTCTTACAAAAATTACGGACCACGGGTTTTGCATACTTTTTTAATAGAATGAAAATAACAAACTTGCGCCCAAAACATATATATCGAAATTGCAGTGTGATAGACGGATAGCAAATACAGATAAGAAGTAAACGCGTCGCTTTTAGATATTTGCTTATTTATTTCACTAAATGGTAGAGTTATATTGTAGCAAAGGGGGAAGTCTGTCTTTATTTAACACTTTTCGCGTCGCGAATTAAAGAGTGATGCATTTATTTTTTGCTCGGATGATGGAAAGGTTTCAAATAATTTCGAATGCAACTGCGTCGAAATTAGCTTTTTTCATTCAAGTAATTTATTTGATAGCAAATGATTGTGACATTGCACAATTTGCTAAATTGTCCATACTATTCAATTCGCGTTTGTCGACTCGATGTGTAACTTCAAATTTTATATTTGCTTTTTTAAATTTCTGATCATTCTTTATCGTAAAGTTTACAACATTTGCATTTCCTACAATTTTTAATAAATTATGCTTCATTTGATTTTCGTAAATTTCGATACTCGTCTGTTACAATATTCAAGGGTCGGTGATATTTCGTTTTATGTTGCGCGTTTTGGGCAAAATTAATGAGAGTTTGTTGCAGAAGACGGAATACTAATAATGGATATTTAGAGGAAATGAATTGGACCATGCCCATGGAAATTAAGAGAGACAGGCGTCCAGAGACGCTGGGGGAATCCACAGTGTAATGACATTTTACTAACAAATTAGTTTTCATTGCAGGAGTTGCATGAATCGAATCACATCGAAGGGAGTTCAATGGATATTTCTCGGTGACATCTTGTGTTGCAAATTGTGTGTTAGGTTTGCAGATATTTCTTCTGAAAATTTGTTACGATCGTGTGATGACCATTTCTTAATGGTTTCGTTGTTAATGGTTTCGATACGTTTGATTTTTGGATCAAAGTATCGTCTGTATTGTTTTCGAAGTCTGATTCATGAGATAATTGTTGTCCGACTTTCTTCATTCATGAAGCAATACGATGTTTCTCTTCATTCTGTTTCAAGCAGAATGCATTTTTCATTTTCTGGCCAAGAGGTTTGCTTTCTGCTATGCAGATAAGGAATCAGGCAATATTTTGCAAAGAAATCTTTGCTATTAATTGGACAGGCTCAGATTGTGTTTGTATTTCCCCCGAGATAGGATGATTTTCACTGTGTACAAAAACTGCTCCCATATCGAAGGTCAGATTGATATTGCGGGCGGGCGGTCAAATTGTAATTGTAATGGATTAGACTTTAAGACGTTCGTGGTATGTTGAGATTAAGATTATTCGTAAGGTTAATTTAATAAGGAATAAATTTCGCGTTAGTCCTTAAGCATTGGATGCTCGTCGCATCACGGTCGGGAATTTATTTCTCCCAGTGCGAGATGGGTAACGAAAGTAAAGTAGAGCAAGAAATTTTGCCTGACACATTTTCCCGTTCATTTTGTCGTTCATGCCGTCGTTCATTCCGTCGTTCATTCCGTCGTTTAAACCTGTAAAAATGATGGGAAAATGTTTCACGCGAAAGACAAAATGCGATGCCCGAACTACGAGCCCCATTGATAATCATGAAACGGAAATTATTTGTAAATTTCTAATAGTAGAACAATAAATGGAACAGGTAGACGGTTGAAATCATTGTATATATTGCTTCTATATAGTCTAAGAAATATAAATGCAAAGCATCCAAACAGTACCATTCGCCAATTTTTTGTTCTTCAATTTTTGAGTGAACTACCAGCCCCATTGTTAATCCTTTACCGGAAATTATTTGTAACTTTCGACAAGTAGAACAGTGAATGGAAAAGGTAGACGGTTGAAATCATTGTATATAATGCTTCTATATAGTCTAAGAAACATATATGCAAAGCATCCAAACAGTACAATTCGCCAATTTTTTGTACTTCAAGTTTAAGTGAACTACGAGCCCCATTGATAATCATGAAAGGGAAATTATTTATAAGTTTCTACAAGTAGAACAATGAATAGAACTGGTAGTCTGTTGAAATCTTTGTATATATTGCTTCCATATAGTCTAAGAAACATATATGCAAAGCATCCAAACAGTACAATTCGCCAATTTATTGTTCTTCAAGTTTAAGAGAACAACGAACCCCATTGTTAATCCTTTAAAGGAAATTATTTGAAAATTTCGACAAGTAGAACAATGATTGGAACACGTAGACGGTTGAAATCTTTGTATATATTGCTTCCATATAGTCTAAGAAACATGTACGCAAAGCATCCAAACAGTACCTTTCGCCAATTTTTTGTTCTTCAAGTTTAAGTGAACAATGAGCCCCAATGGTTAATCCTTTATCGGAAATTATTTGTAAATTTCGACAAGTAGAACAATGAATGGAACAGGTAGGCGGTTGAGATCTTTGTATATATTGCTTCTATATAGTCTAAGAAACATATATGCAAAGCATCCAAACAGTACCATTCGCCAATTTTTTGTTCTTCAAGTTTAAGTGAACTACGAGCCCCATTGTTAATCATTTAAAGGAAGTTTATTTGTATATTTCGACAAGTAGAACAATGAATGGAACAGGTAGACGGTTGAAATCATTGTATATGCTGCTTCTATATAGTCTAAGAAACCTATATGCAAAGCATCTAAACAGTACAATTCGCCAATTTTTTGTTCTTCAAGTTTAAGTGAACTACGAGCCCCATTGATAATCATGAAAGGGAAATTATTTATAAGTTTCTACAAGTAGAACAATGAATAGAACTGGTAGTCTGTTGAAATCTTTGTATATATTGCTTCCATATAGCCTAAGAAACATATATGCAAAGCATCCAAACAGTACAATTCGCCAATTTATTGTTCTTCAAGTTTAAGTGAACTACGAGCCCCATTGATAATCATGAAAGGGAAATTATTTGTAACTTTCGACAAGTAGAAACAATGAATGGAACAGGTAGACGGTTGAGATCTTTGTATATATTGCTTCAATATAGTCTAAGAAACATATATGCAAAGCATCCAAACAGTACAATTCGCCAATTTATTGTTCTTCAAGTTTAAGTGAACTACGAGCCCCATTGTTAATCCTTTAAAGGAAATTATTTGTAAATTTCGACAAGTAGAACAATGATTGGAACACTTAGACGGTTGAAATTTTTGTATATATTGCTTCCATATAGTCTAAGAGACATGTACGCAAAGCATTCAAACAGTACCATTCGCCAATTTTTTGTTCTTCAAGTTTAAGTGAACAATGAGCCCCATTGTTAGTCCTTTATCGGAAATTATTTGTAATTTTCGACAAGTAGAACAATGAATGGAACAGGTAGACAGTTGAAATCTTTGTATATATTGCTTCAATATAGTCTGAGAAACATATACGCAAAGCATCAAAACAGTACAATTTGCCAATTTTTTTTCTTCTAGGTTATGTGAACTACGAGCCCCATTGTTAATCCTTTAAAGGAAATTATTTGTAAATTTCGACAAGTTGAAAAATGAATGGAACAGGTAGACGGTTGAAATCATTGTATATATTGCTTCTATATAGTCTAAGAAACATATATGCAAATCATCCAAACAGTACAATTCGCCAATTTTTTGTTCTTCAAGTTTAAGTGAACTACGATCCCCATTGTTAATCCTTTAACGGAAATTATTTGTAAATTTCGACAACTAGAACATTGATTGGAACACGTAGAAGGTTGAAATCTTTGTATATAATGCTTCTATATAGTCTAAGAAACATATATGCAAAGCATTGAAACAGTACAATTCGCCAATTTTTTGTTCTTCAAGTTTAAGTGAACTACGAGCCCCATTGTTAATACTTTAACGGAAATTATTTGTAACTTTCGACGAGTAGATCAATGACTGGAACAGGTAGACGGTTGAAATCAATGTATATATTGCTTCTATATAGTCTAAGCAACATATATGCAAAGCATCTAAACAGTACAATTCGCCAATTTTTTGTTGTTCAAGTTTAAGTGAACAACGAGCCCCATTGATAATCACGAAAGGGAAATTTTTTGTAAATTTCGACAAGTAGAACAGTGAATGGAACAGGTAGATTGTTGAAATCTTTGTATATATTGCTTCAATATAGTCTAAGAAACATATACGCAAAGCATCAAAACAGTACAATTCGCCAATTTTTTTTCTTCAAGGTTAAGTGAACAACGAGCCCCATTGATAATCCTTTAAAGGAAATTATTTGTAAATTTCGACAAGTAGAACAATGAATGGAACAGGTAGACGGTTGAGATCTTTGTATATATTGCTTCTATATAGTCTAAGAAACATATATGCAAAGAATCCAAACAGTACAATTCGCCAATTTTTTGTTCTTCAAGTATAAGTGAACAATGAGCCCCAATGGTTAATCCTTTATCGGAAATTATTTGTATCTTTCGACAAGTAGAACAATGAATGGAACAGGTAGACGGTTGAAATCATTGTATATATTGCTTCTGTATAGTCTAAGAAACATATATGCAAATAATCCAAACAGTACATTCGCCAATTTTTTGTTCTTCAAGTATAAGTGAACAATGAGCCCCAATGGTTAATCCTTTATCGGAAATTATTTGTATCTTTCGACAAGTAGAACAATGAAGGGAACAGGTAGACGGTTGAAATCATTGTATATATTGCTTCTGTATAGTCTAAGAAACATATATGCAAATCATCCAAACAGTACAATTCGCCAATTTTTTGTTCTTCAAGTTTAAGTGAACAACGAGCCCCATTGATAATCACGAAAGGGAAATTTTTTGTAAATTTCGACAAGTAGAACAATGAATGGAACAGGTAGATTGTTGAAATCTTTGTATATATTGCTTCAATATAGTCTAAGAAACATATACGCAAAGCATCAAAACAGTACAATTCGCCAATTTTTTTTCTTCAAGGTTAAGTGAACAACGAGCCCCATTGATAATCACGAAAGGGAAATTTTTTGTAAGTTTCTACAAGTAGAACAATGAATAGAACAGGTAGACGGTTGAATTCTTTGTATATGTTGCTTCTATATAGTCTAGGAAATCTATATGCAAAGCATCCAAACACTAACATTTGCCAATTTTATGTTCTTCAAGTTTAAGTGAACTACGAGCCCCATTGTTAATCCTTTAACGGAAATTATTTGTAAATTTCGACAAGTAGAACAATGATTGGAACACGTAGACGGTTGAAATCTTTGTATATAATGCTTCTATATAGTCTAAGAAACATATATGCAAAGCATTGAAACAGTACAATTCGCCAATTTTTTGTTCTTCAAGTTTAAGTGAACTACGAGCCCCATTGTTAATACTTTAACGGAAATTATTTGTAAATTTCGACAAGTAGAACAATGAATGGAACAGTTAGACGGTTGAAATCATAGTATATATTGCTTCTATATAGTCTAAGAAACACATATGCAAAGCATCCAAACAGTACAATTCGCCAATTTTATGTTCTTCAAGTTTAAATGAACTACGAACCCCATTGTTAATTATTTAACGGAAATTATTTGTAACATTCGACAAGTAAAACAATGAATGGAACAGGTAGACGGTTGAAATCTTTGTATATATATTGCTTCTATATAGTCTAAGAAACATATATGCAAAGCATCCAGACAGTACCATTCGCCAATTTTTTGTTCTTCAAGTTTAAGTGAACAACGAGCACCATTGATAATCATGAAGTGGAAATTATTTGTAACTTTCTACAAGTAGAACAATGAATAGTACAGGTAGACGGGTGAAATCTTTCTATATATTGCTTCTATATAGTCTAAGAAACATATATGCAAAGAATCCAAACAATACAATTCGCCAATTTTTTGTTCTTCAAGTATAAGTGAACAATGAGCCCCAATGGTTAATCCTTTATCGGAAATTATTTGTATCTTTCGACAAATAGAACAATGAATGGAACAGGTAGACGGTTGAAATCATTGTATATATTGCTTCTGTATAGTCTAAGAAACATATATGCAAATCATCCAACAAGTACAATTCGCCAATTTTTTGTTCTTCAAGTTTAAGTGAACAACGAGCCCCATTGATAATCACGAAAGGGAAATTTTTTGTAAATTCCGACAAGTAGAACAATGAATGGAACAGGTAGATTGTTGAAATCTTTGTATATATTGCTTCAATATAGTCTAAGAAACATATACGCAAAGCATCAAAACAGTACAATTCGCCAATTTTTTTTCTTCAAGGTTAAGTGAACAACGAGCCCCATTGATAATCACGAAAGGGAAATTTTTTGTAAGTTTCTACAAGTAGAACAATGAATAGAACAGGTAGACGGTTGAATTCTTTGTATATATTGCTTCTATATAGACTAAGAAACATATATGCAAATCATCCAAACAGTACAATTCGCCAATTATTTGATCTTCAAGTTTAAGTGAACTACGATCCCCATTGTTAATACTTTAACGGAAATTATTTGTAACTTGCGACAACTAGAACAATGAATGGAACAGGTAGACGATTGAAATCAATGTATATATTGCTTCTATATAGTCTAAGAAACATATATGCAAAGCATCCAAACAGTACCATTCATCAATTTTTTGTTCTTCAAGTTTAAGTGAACAACGAGCCCCATTGTTAATCCTTTAAAGGAAATTATTCGTAAATTTCGACAAGTAGAACATTGATTGGAACACGTAGACGGTTGAAATCTTTGTATATATTGCTTCCATATAGTCTAAGAAACATGTACGCAAAGCATCCAAACAGTACCATTCGCCAATTTTTTGTTCTTCAAGTTTAAGTGAACAATGAGCCCCAATGGTTAATCCTTTATCGGAAATTATTTGTAATTTTCGACAAGTAGAACAATGAATGGAACAGGTAGACGGTTGAAATCTTTGTATATATTGCTTCTATATAATCTAAGAAACATATATGCAAAGCATCTAAACAGTAACAATCGCCAATTTTTTGATCTTCAAGTTTAAGTGAACAGCGAGCCCCATTGATAACCATGAAATGGAAATTATTTGTAAATTTCTACAAGTAGAACAATGATTGCAACACGTAGACGGTTGAAATCATTGTATATATTGCTTCTATATAGTCTAAGAAACATATATGCAAAGCATCCAAACAGTACCATTCGCCAATTTTTTGTTGTTCAAGTTTAAGTAAACTACGATCCCCATTGTTAATCCCTTAACGGAAATTATTTGTAACTTTCGACAAGTAGAACAATGAATGGAACAGGTAGACGGTTGAAATCATTGTATATATTGCTTCTATATAATCTAAGAGAAACATATGCAAAGCATCCAAACAGTACAATTCCCCAATTATTTCATCTTCATGATTAAATGAACTACGAGCCCCATTGTTAATCCTTTAAAGGAAATTATTTGTAAATTTCTACAAGTAGAACAATGATTGCAACACGTAGACGGTTGAAATCTTTGTATATATTGCTTCCATATAGTCTAAGAAACATATATGCAAAGCATCCAAACAGTACCATTCGCCAATTTTTTGTCCTTCAAGTTTAAGTGAACTACGAGCCCCATTGTTAATCCTTTAAAGGAAATTATTTGTAAATTTCGGCAAGTAGAACAATGAATGGAATAGGTAGACGGTTGAAATCACTGTATATATTGCTTCTATATAGTCTAAGAAACATATATGCAAAGCATCCAAACAGTACAATTCGCCAATTTCTTGTTCTTCAAGTTTAAGTGAACAACGAGCCCCAATGTTAATCCTTTAAAGGAAATTATTTGTAAATTTCGACAAGTAGAACAATGATTGGAACACGTAGACGATTGAAATCTTTGTATATATTGCTTCCATATAGTCTAAGAAACATGTACGCAAAGCATCCAAACAGTACCATTCGCCAATTTGTTGTTCTTCAAGTTTAAGTGAACAATGAGCCCCAATGGTTAATCCTTTATCGGAAATTATTTGTAACTTTCGACAAGTAGAAAAATGAATGGAACAGGTAGACGGTTGAAATCTTTGTATATATTGCTTCTATATAGCCTAAGAAACATATATGCAAAGCATCCAAACAGTACAAATCACCAATTTATTGTTCTTCAAGTTTAAGTGTACATCGAGCCCCATTGTTAATCCTTTAAAGGAAATTATTTGTAACTTTCGACAAGTAGAACAATGAATGGAACAGGTAGACTGTTGAAATCATTGTATATATTGCTTCCATATAGTCTAAGAAACATATATGCAAAGCGTCCAAACAGTACAGTTCGCCAATTTTTTGCTCTTCAAGTTTAAGTGAACTACGAGCCCCATTGTTAATCCTTTAAAGGAAATTATTTGTAAATTTCGGCAAGTAGAACAATGAATGGAACAGGTAGACGGTTGAAATCTTTGTATATATTGCTTCTATATAATCTAAGAAACATATATGCAAAGCATCCAAACAGTACAAATCGCCAATTATTTCATCTTCATGTTTAAGTGAACTACGAGCCCCATTATTAAAACTTTAACGGAAATTATTTGTAACTTTCGACAAGTAGAACAATGAATGGAACAGGTAGACGGTTGAAATCATTGTATATATTGCTTCTATATAGTCTAAGAAACATATATGCAAAGCATCCAAATAGTACAATTCGCCAATTTTTTGTTCTTCAAGTTTAAGTGAACTACGAGCCCCATTGTTAATCCTTTAAAGGAAATTATTTGTAAATTTCGACAAGTAGAACAATGAATGGATCAGGTAGACGGTTGAAATCATTGTATATATTGCTTCTATATAGTCAAAGAAACATATCTGCAAATCATCCAAACAGTACAATTCGCCAATTATTTGATCTTCAAATTTAAGTGAACTACGAGCCCCATTGTTAATCCTTTAAAGGAAATTATTTGTAACTTTCGACAAGTAGAACAATGAATGGAATCGGTAGACGGTTGAAATCTTTGTATATATTGCTTCTATATAATCTAAGAAACATGTATGCAAAGCATCCAAACAGTACCATTCGCCAATTTTTTGTTCTTCAAGTTTAAGTGAACAACGAGCCCCATTGATAATCATGAAACGGAAATTATTTGTAACTTTCTACAAGTAGAACAATGAATAGAACAGGTAGACGGTTGAAATCTTTGTATATGTTGCTTCTAAATAGTCTAAGAAACATATATGCAAAGCATCCAAACAGTACAATTCGCCAATTGTTTGATATTCAAGTTTAAGTGAACTACGAGCCCCATTGTTAATACTTTAACGGAAATTATTTGTAACTTGCGATAAGTAGAACAATGAATGGAACAGGTAGACGGTTGAAATCTTTGTATATATTGCTTCTATATAGTCTAAGAAACATATATGCAAAGCATCCAAACAGTACCATTCGCCAATTTTTTGTTCTTCAAGTTTAAGTGAACAATGAGCCCCAATGGTTAATCCTTTATCGGAAATTATTTGTAATTTTCGACAAGTAGAACAATGAATGGAACAGGTAGACGGTTGAAATGTTTGTATATATTGCTTCTATATAATCTAAGAAACATATATGCAAAGCATCTAAACAGTAACAATCGCCAATTTTTTGATCTTCAAGTTTAAGTGAACTACGAGCCCCATTGTTAATCCTTTATCGCAAATTATTTGTAATTTTCGACAAGTAGAACAATGAATGGAACAGGTAGACGGTTGAAATCTTTGTATATATTGCTTCTATATAATCTAAGAAACATATATGCAAAGCATCTAAACAGTAACAATCGCCAATTTTTTGATCTTCAAGTTTAAGTGAACTACGAGCCCCATTGTTAATCCTTTATCGCAAATTATTTGTAATTTTCGACAAGTAGAACAATGAATGGAACAGGTAGACGGTTGAAATCTTTGTATATATTGCTTCTATATAATCTAAGAAACATATATGCAAAGCATCTAAACAGTAACAATCGCCAATTTTTTGATCTTCAAGTTTAAGTGAACAGCGAGCCCCATTGATAATCATGAAATGGAAATTATTTGTAACTTTCTACAAGTAGAACAATGAATAGTACAGGTAGACGGGTGAAATCTTTCTATATATTGCTTCTAAATAGTCTAAGAAACATATATGAAAAGCATCCAAACAGTACAATTCGCCAATTTTTTGTTCTTCAAGTTTAAGTGAACTACGAGCCCCATTGTTAATCCTTTAAAGGAAATTATTTCTAAATTTCGACAAGTAGAACAATGAATGGATCATGTAGACGGTTGAAATCGTTGTATATATTGCTTCTATATAGTCTACGAAACATATATGCAAAGCATCCAAACAGTACCATTCGCCAATTTTTTGTTCTTCAAGTTTAAGTGAACAATGAGCCCCAATGGTTAATCCGTTATCGGAAATTATTTGTAACTTTTGACAAGTAGAACAATGAATGGAACAGGTAGACGGTTGAAATCTTTGTATATGTTGCTTCTAAATAGTCTAAGAAACATATATGCAAAGCATCCAAACAGTACAATTCGCCAATTATTTGATATTCAAGTTTAAGTGAACTACGAGCCCCATTGTTAATCCTTTAAAGGAAATTATTTGTAAATTTCGACAAGTAGGACAACGATTGGAACACGTAGACGGTTGAAATCTTTGTATATATCTTCCATATAGTCTAAGAAACATGTACGCAAAGCATCCAGACAGTACCATTCGTCAATTTTTTGTTCTTCAAGTTTAAGTGAACAATGAGCCACAATGGTTAATCCTTTATCGGAAATTATTTGTAATTTTCGACAAGTAGAACAATGAATGGAACAGGTAGACGGTTGAAATCATTGTATATATTGCTTCTATATAGTCTAAGAAACATGTATGCAAAGCATCCAAACAGTACCATTCGCCAATTTTTTGTTCTTCAAGTTTAAGTGAACAATGAGCCACAATGGTTAATCCTTTATCGGAAATTATTTGTAATTTTCGACAAGTAGAACAATGAATGGAACAGGTAGACGGTTGAAATCTTTGTATATATTGCTTCTATATAGTCTAAGAAACATATATGCAAAGCATCCAAACAGTACAATTCGCCAATTTTTTGTTGTTCAAGTTTAAGTAAACTACGATCCCCATTGTTAATCCCTTAACGGAAATTATTTGTAACTTTCGACAAGTAGAACAATGAATGGAACAGGTAGACGGTTGAAATCATTGTATATATTGCTTCTATATAATCTAAGAGAAACATATGCAAAGCATCCAAACAGTACAATTCGCCAATTATTTCATCTTCATGATTAAATGAACTACGAGCCCCATTGTTAATCCTTTAAAGGAAATTATTTGTAAATTTCTACAAGTAGAACAATGATTGCAACACGTAGACGGTTGAAATCTTTGTATATATTGCTTCCATATAGTCTAAGAAACATATATGCAAAGCATCCAAACAGTACCATTCGCCAATTTTTTGTCCTTCAAGTTTAAGTGAACTACGAGCCCCATTGTTAATCCTTTAAAGGAAATTATTTGTAAATTTCGGCAAGTAGAACAATGAATGGAATAGGTAGACGGTTGAAATCACTGTATATATTGCTTCTATATAGTCTAAGAAACATATATGCAAAGCATCCAAACAGTACAATTCGCCAATTTCTTGTTCTTCAAGTTTAAGTGAACAACGAGCCCCAATGTTAATCCTTTAAAGGAAATTATTTGTAAATTTCGACAAGTAGAACAATGATTGGAACACGTAGACGATTGAAATCTTTGTATATATTGCTTCCATATAGTCTAAGAAACATGTACGCAAAGCATCCAAACAGTACCATTCGCCAATTTGTTGTTCTTCAAGTTTAAGTGAACAATGAGCCCCAATGGTTAATCCGTTATCGGAAATTATTTGTAACTTTTGACAAGTAGAACAATGAATGGAACAGGTAGACGGTTGAAATCTTTGTATATGTTGCTTCTAAATAGTCTAAGAAACATATATGCAAAGCATCCAAACAGTACAATTCGCCAATTATTTGATATTCAAGTTTAAGTGAACTACGAGCCCCATTGTTAATCCTTTAAAGGAAATTATTTGTAAATTTCGACAAGTAGGACAACGATTGGAACACGTAGACGGTTGAAATCTTTGTATATATCTTCCATATAGTCTAAGAAACATGTACGCAAAGCATCCAGACAGTACCATTCGTCAATTTTTTGTTCTTCAAGTTTAAGTGAACAATGAGCCACAATGGTTAATCCTTTATCGGAAATTATTTGTAATTTTCGACAAGTAGAACAATGAATGGAACAGGTAGACGGTTGAAATCATTGTATATATTGCTTCTATATAGTCTAAGAAACATGTATGCAAAGCATCCAAACAGTACCATTCGCCAATTTTTTGTTCTTCAAGTTTAAGTGAACAATGAGCCACAATGGTTAATCCTTTATCGGAAATTATTTGTAATTTTCGACAAGTAGAACAATGAATGGAACAGGTAGACGGTTGAAATCTTTGTATATATTGCTTCTATATAGTCTAAGAAACATATATGCAAAGCATCCAAACAGTACAATTCGCCAATTTTTTGTTGTTCAAGTTTAAGTAAACTACGATCCCCATTGTTAATCCCTTAACGGAAATTATTTGTAACTTTCGACAAGTAGAACAATGAATGGAACAGGTAGACGGTTGAAATCATTGTATATATTGCTTCTATATAATCTAAGAGAAACATATGCAAAGCATCCAAACAGTACAATTCGCCAATTATTTCATCTTCATGATTAAATGAACTACGAGCCCCATTGTTAATCCTTTAAAGGAAATTATTTGTAAATTTCTACAAGTAGAACAATGATTGCAACACGTAGACGGTTGAAATCTTTGTATATATTGCTTCCATATAGTCTAAGAAACATATATGCAAAGCATCCAAACAGTACCATTCGCCAATTTTTTGTCCTTCAAGTTTAAGTGAACTACGAGCCCCATTGTTAATCCTTTAAAGGAAATTATTTGTAAATTTCGGCAAGTAGAACAATGAATGGAATAGGTAGACGGTTGAAATCACTGTATATATTGCTTCTATATAGTCTAAGAAACATATATGCAAAGCATCCAAACAGTACAATTCGCCAATTTCTTGTTCTTCAAGTTTAAGTGAACAACGAGCCCCAATGTTAATCCTTTAAAGGAAATTATTTGTAAATTTCGACAAGTAGAACAATGATTGGAACACGTAGACGATTGAAATCTTTGTATATATTGCTTCCATATAGTCTAAGAAACATGTACGCAAAGCATCCAAACAGTACCATTCGCCAATTTGTTGTTCTTCAAGTTTAAGTGAACAATGAGCCCCAATGGTTAATCCTTTATCGGAAATTATTTGTAATTTTCGACAAATAGAACAATGAATGGAACAGGTAGACGGTTGAAATGTTTGTATATATTGCTTCTATATAATCTAAGAAACATATATGCAAAGCATCTAAACAGTAACAATCGCCAATTTTTTGATCTTCAAGTTTAAGTGAACTACGAGCCCCATTGTTAATCCTTTATCGCAAATTATTTGTAATTTTCGACAAGTAGAACAATGAATGGAACAGGTAGACGGTTGAAATCATTGTATATATTGCTTCTATATAGTCTAAGAAACATATATGCAAAGCATCCAAATAGTACAATTCGCCAATTTTTTGTTCTTCAAGTTTAAGTGAACTACGAGCCCCATTGTTAATCCTTTAAAGGAAATTATTTGTAAATTTCGACAAGTAGAACAATGAATGGATCAGGTAGACGGTTGAAATCATTGTATATATTGCTTCTATATAGTCAAAGAAACATATCTGCAAATCATCCAAACAGTACAATTCGCCAATTATTTGATCATCAAATTTAAGTGAACTACGAGCCCCATTGTTAATCCTTTAAAGGAAATTATTTGTAACTTTCGACAAGTAGAACAATGAATGGAATCGGTAGACGGTTGAAATCTTTGTATATATTGCTTCTATATAATCTAAGAAACATGTATGCAAAGCATCCAAACAGTACCATTCGCCAATTTTTTGTTCTTCAAGTTTAAGTGAACAACGAGCCCCATTGATAATCATGAAACGGAAATTATTTGTAACTTTCTACAAGTAGAACAATGAATAGAACAGGTAGACGGTTGAAATCTTTGTATATGTTGCTTCTAAATAGTCTATGAAACATATATGCAAAGCATCCAAACAGTACAATTCGCCAATTATTTGATATTCAAGTTTAAGTGAACTACGAGCCCCATTGTTAATACTTTAACGGAAATTATTTGTAACTTGCGATAAGTAGAACAATGAATAGAACAGGTAGACGGTTGAAATCTTTGTATATATTGCTTCTATATAATCTAAGAAACATATATGCAAAGCATCCAAACAGTACCATTCGCCAATTTTTTGTTCTTCAAGTTTAAGTGAACTACGAGCCGCATTGTTAATCCTTTAAAGGAAATTATTTGTAAATTTCGACAAGTAGAACAATGTTTGGAACACGTAGACGGTTGAAATCTTTGTATATATTGCTTCCATATAGTCTAAGAAACAAGTACGCAAAGCATCCAAACAGTACAATTCGCCAATTTATTGTTCTTCAAGTTTAAGTGAACAACGAGCCCCATTGTTAATCCTTTAAAGGAAATTATTTGTAACTTTCGACAAGTAGAACAATGAATGGAACAGGTAGACGGTTGAAATCATTGTATATATTGCTTCTATATAATCTAAGAGAAACATATGCAAAGCATCCAAACAGTACAATTCGCCAATTATTTCATCTTCATGATTAAATGAACTACGAGCCCCATTGTTAATCCTTTAAAGGAAATTATTTGTAAATTTCTACAAGTAGAACAATGATTGCAACACGTAGACGGTTGAAATCTTTGTATATATTGCTTCCATATAGTCTAAGAAACATATATGCAAAGCATCCAAACAGTACCATTCGCCAATTTTTTGTCCTACAAGTTTAAGTGAACAATGAGCCCCATTGTTAATCCTTTATCGGAAATTATTTGTAACTTTCGACAAGTAGGACAACGATTGGAACACGTAGACGGTTGAAATCTTTGTATATATCTTCCGTATAGTCTAAGAAACATGTACGCAAAGCATCCAGACAGTACCATTCGCCAATTTTTTGTTCTTCAAGTTTAAGTGAACAATGAGCCACAATGGTTAATCCTTTATCGGAAATTATTTGTAATTTTCGACAAGTAGAACAATGAATGGAACAGGTAGACGGTTGAAATCTTTGTATATATTGCTTCTATATAGTCTAAGAAACATATATGCAAAGCATCCAAACAGTACCATTCGCCAATTTTTTGTTCTTCAAGTTTAAGTGAACAATGAGCCCCAATGGTTAATCCTTTATCGGAAATTATTTGTAATTTTCGACAAGTAGAACAATGAATGGAACAGGTAGACGGTTGAAATGTTTGTATATATTGCTTCTATATAATCTAAGAAACATATATGCAAAGCATCTAAACAGTAACAATCGCCAATTTTTTGATCTTCAAGTTTAAGTGAACTACAAGCCCCATTGTTAATCCTTTAAAGGAAATTATTTGTAATTTTCGACAAGCAGAACAATGAATGGAACAGGTAGACGGTTGAAATCTTTGTATATATTGCTTCTATATAATCTAAGAAACATATATGCAAAGCATCCAAACAGTACCATTCGCGAATTTTTTGTTCTTCAAGTTTAAGTGAACAACGAGCCCCATTGATAATCATGAAACGGAAATTATTTGTAACTTTCTACAAGTCGAACAATGAATAGAACAGGTAGACGGTTGAAATCTTTGTATATGTTGCTTCTATATAGTCTAAGAAACTTATATGCAAAGCATCTAAACAGTAACAAGCGCCAATTTTTTGATCTTCAAGTTTAAGTGAACAGTGAGCCCCATTGATAATCATGAAATGGAAATTATTTGTAACTTTCTACAAGTAGAACAATGAATAGAACAGGTAGACGGTTGAAATCTTTGTATATGTTGCTTCTATATAGTCTAAGAAACATATATGCAAAGCATCTAAGCAGTAACAATCGCCAATTTTTAGATCTTCAAGTTTAAGTGAACTACGAGCCCCATTGTTAATCCTTTAAAGGAAATTATTTGTAAATTTCGACAAGTAGAACAATGATTGGAACACGTAGACGGTTGAAATCATTGTATATATTGCTTCTATATAGTCCAAGAAACATATATGCAAAGCGTCCAAACAGAACAAATCGCCAATTTTTTGCTCTTCAAGTTTAAGTGAAATACGAGCCCCATTGTTAATCCTTTAAAGGAAATTATTTGTAAATTTCGACAAGTAGAACAATGAATGGAACAGATAGACTGTTGAAATCATTGTATATATTGCTTCTATATAGTCCAAGAAACATATATGCAAAGCATCCAAACAGTACAATTCGCCAATTTCTGGTTCTTCAAGTTTAAGTAAACTACGATCCCCATTGTTAATCCCTTAACGGAAATTATTTGTAAGTTTCGACAAGTAGAACAATGAATGGAACAGGTAGACGGTTGAAATCATTGTATATATTGCTTCTATATAGACTAAGAAACATATATGCAAATCATCCAAACAGTACAATTCGCCAATTATTTGATCTTCAAGTTTAAGTGAACTACGATCCCCATTGTTAATACTTTAACGGAAATTATTTGTAACTTGCGACAACTAGAACAATGAATGGAACAGGTAGACGATTGAAATCAATGTATATATTGCTTCTATATAGTCTAAGAAACATATATGCAAAGCAGCCAAACAGTACCATTCATCAATTTTTTGTTCTTCAAGTTTAAGTGAACAACGAGCCCCATTGTTAATCCTTTAAAGGAAATTATTCGTAAATTTCGACAAGTAGAACACTGATTGGAACACGTAGACGGTTGAAATCTTTGTATATATTGCTTCTATATAATCTAAGAAACATATATGCAAAGCATCTAAACAGTAACAATCGCCAATTTTTTGATCTTCAAGTTTAAGTGAACAGCGAGCCCCATTGATAATCATGAAATGGAAATTATTTGTAACTTTCTACAAGTAGAACAATGAATAGTACAGGTAGACGGGTGAAATCTTTCTATACATTGCTTCTAAATAGTCTAAGAAACATATATGCAAAGCATCCAAACAGTACAATTCGCCAATTTTTTGTTCTTCAAGTTTAAGTGAACTACGAGCCCCATTGTTAATCCTTTATCGGAAATTATTTGTAATTTTCGACAAGTAGAACAATGAATGGAACAGGTAGACGGTTGAAATATTTGTATATATTGCTTCTATATAATATAAGAAACATATATTCAAAGCATCCAAACAGTATCATCCGCCAATTTTTTGTTCTTCAAGTTTAAGTGAACTACGAGCCCCATTGTTAATCCTTTAAAGGAAATTAATTGTAAATTTCGGCAAGTAGAACAATGAATGGAACAGGTAGACGGTTGAAATCATTGTATATATTGCTTCTATATAGTCTAAGAAACATATATGCAAAGCATCCAAACAGTACAATTCGCCAATTTCTTGTTCTTCAAGTTTAAGTAAACTACGATCCCCATTGTTAATCCCTTAACGGAAATTATTTGTAACTTCCGACAAGTAGAACAATGAATGGAACAGGTAGAAGGTTGAAATCATTGTATATATTGCTTCTATATAGTCTAAGAAACATATCTGCAAATCATCCAAACAGTACAATTCGCCAATTATTTGATCTTTAAGTTTAAGTGAACTACGAGCCCCATTGTTAATACTTTAACGGAAATTATTTGTAAATTTCGACAAGTAGAACAATGTTTGGAACACGTAGACGGTTGAAATCTTTGTATATATTGCTTCCATATAGTCTAAGAAACAAGTACGCAAAGCATCCAAACAGTACAATTCGCCAATTTATTGTTCTTCAAGTTTAAGTGAACAACGAGCCCCATTGTTAATCCTTTAAAGGAAATTATTTGTAACTTTCGACAAGTAGAACAATGAATGGAACAGGTAGACGGTTGAAATCATTGTATATATTGCTTCTATATAATCTAAGAGAAACATATGCAAAGCATCCAAACAGTACAATTCGCCAATTATTTCATCTTCATGATTAAATGAACTCCGAGCCCCATTGTTAATCCTTTAAAGGAAATTATTTGTAAATTTCTACAAGTAGAACAATGATTGCAACACGTAGACGGTTGAAATCTTTGTATATATTGCTTCCATATAGTCTAAGAAACATATATGCAAAGCATCCAAACAGTACCATTCGCCAATTTTTTGTCCTACAAGTTTAAGTGAACAATGAGCCCCATTGTTAATCCTTTATCGGAAATTATTTGTAACTTTCGACAAGTAGAACAATGAATGGAACAGGTAGACGGTTGAAATCTTTGTATATATTGCGTCTATATAGTCTAAGAAACATATATACAAAGCATCCAAACAGTACAATTCGCCAATTTATTGTTCATCAAGTTTAAGTGAACTACGAGCCCCATTGTTAATACTTTAACGGAAATTATTTGTAACTTTCGACAAGTAGAACAATGAATGGAACTGGTAGACAGTTGAAATCTTTGTATATATTGCTTCTATATAGTCTAAGAAACAGATATGCAAAGCATCCAAACAGTACAATTCGCCAATTTTTTGTTTTTCAAGTTTAAGTGAACAACGAGCCCCATTGATAATCATGAAACGGAAATTATTTGTAACTTTCTACAAGTAGAACGATGAATAGTACAGGTAGACGGGTGAAATCTTTCTATATATTGCTTCTAAATAGTCAAAGAAACATATATGCAAAGCATCCAAACAGTACAATTCGCCAATTATTTCATCTTCATGATTAAATGAACTACGAGCCCCATTGTTAATCCTTTAAAGGAAATTATTTGTAAATTTCTACAAGTAGAACAATGATTGCAACACGTAGACGGTTGAAATCATTGTATATATTGCTTCTATATAGTCTAAGAAACATATATGCAAAGCATCCAAACAGTACCATTCGCCAATTTTTTGTTCTTCAAGTTTAAGTGAACAACGAGCCCCATTGTTAATCCTTTAAAGGAAATTATTTGTAAATTTCGACAAGTAGAACAATGAATGGAACTGGTAGACTGTTGAAATCATTGTATATATTGCTTCTATATAGTCTAAGAAACATATATGCAAAGCATCCAAACAGTACAATTCCCCAATTTTTTGTTGTTCAAGTTTAAGTAAACTACGATCCCCATTGTTAATCCCTTAACGGAAATTATTTGTAACTTTCGACAAGTAGAACAATGAATGGAACAGGTAGACGGTTGAAATCATTGTATATATTGCTTCTATATAATCTAAGAGAAACATATGCAAAGCATCCAAACAGTACAATTCGCCAATTATTTCATCTTCATGATTAAATGAACTACGAACCCCATTGTTAATCCTTTAAAGGAAATTATTTGTAAATTTCTACAAGTAGAACAATGATTGCAACACGTAGACGGTTGAAATCTTTCTATATATTGCTTCTAAATAGTCAAAGAAACATATATGCAAAGCATCCAAACAGTACAATTCGCCAATTATTTCATCTTCATGATTAAATGAACTACGAGCCCCATTGTTAATCCTTTAAAGGAAATTATTTGTAAATTTCTACAAGTAGAACAATGATTGCAACACGTAGACGGTTGAAATCTTTGTATATATTGCTTCCATATAGTCTAAGAAACATATATGCAAAGCATCCAAACAGTACCATTCGCCAATTTTTTGTCCTTCAAGTTTAAGTGAACTACGAGCCCCATTGTTAATCCTTTAAAGGAAATTATTTGTAAATTTCGGCAAGTAGAACAATGAATGGAATAGGTAGACGGTTGAAATCACTGTATATATTGCTTCTATATAGTCTAAGAAACATATATGCAAAGCATCCAAACAGTACAATTTGCCAATTTTTTGTTTTTCAAGTTTAAGTGAACAACGAGCCCCATTGATAATCATGAAACGGAAATTATTTGTAACTTTCTACAAGTAGAACGATGAATAGTACAGGTAGACGGGTGAAATCTTTCTATATATTGCTTCTAAATAGTCAAAGAAACATATATGCAAAGCATCCAAACAGTACAATTCGCCAATTATTTCATCTTCATGATTAAATGAACTACGAGCCCCATTGTTAATCCTTTAAAGGAAATTATTTGTAAATTTCGGCAAGTAGAACAATGAATGGAATAGGTAGACGGTTGAAATCATTGTATATATTGCTTCTATATAGTCTAAGAAACATATATGCAAAGCATCCAAACAGTACAATTCGCCAATTTCTTGTTCTTCAAGTTTAAGTAAACTACGATCCCCATTGTTAATCCCTTAACGGAAATTATTTGTAACTTCCGACAAGTAGAACGATGAATAGTACAGGTAGACGGGTGAAATCTTTCTATATATTGCTTCTAAATAGTCAAAGAAACATATATGCAAAGCATTCAAACAGTACAATTCGCCAATTTTTTGTTCTTCAAGTTTAAGTGAACAACGAGCCCCATTGTTAATCCTTTAAAGGAAATTATTTGTAAATTTCGACAAGTAGAACAATGATTGGAACACGTAGACGGTTGAAATCTTTGTATATATTGCGTCTATATAGTCTAAGAAACATATATGCAAAGCATCCAAACAGTACCATTCGCCAATTTTTTGTTCTTCAAGTTTAAGTGAACAATGAGACCCATTGTTAATCCTTTATCGGAAATTATTTGTAACTTTCGACAAGTAGAACAATGAATGGAACAGGTAGACGGTTGAAATCTTTGTATATATTGCTTCTATATAGTCTAAGAAACATATATGCAAAGCATCCAAACAGTACAATTCGCCAATTTCTTGTTCTCCAAAGTTTAAGTGAACAACGAGCCCCATTGTTAATCCTTTAAAGGAAATTATTTGTAAATTTCGACAAGTAGAACAATGATTGGAACACGTAGACGGTTGAAATATTTGTATATATTGCTTCTTTATAATATAAGAAACATATATTCAAAGCATCCAAACAGGACCATCCGCCAATTTTTTGTTCTTAAAGTTTAAGTGAACTACGAGCCCCATTGTTAATCCTTTAAAGGAAATTATTTGTAAATTTCGACAAGTAGAACAATGAATGGAACAGGTAGACGGTTGAAATCTTTGTATATATTGCTTCTATATAGTCTAAGAAACGTATATGCAAAGCGTCCAAACAGTACAAATCGCCAATTTTTTGCTCTTCAAGTTTAAGTGAAATACGAGCCCCATTGTTAATCCTTTAAAGGAAATTATTTGTAAATTTCGACGAGTAGAACAATGAATGGAACAGATAGACTGTTGAAATCATTGTATATATTGCTTCTATATAATCTAAGAAACATATATGCAAAGCATCCAAACAGTAACAATCGCCAATTTTTTGATCTTCAAGTTTAAGTGAACAGCGAGCCCAATTGATAATCATGAAATGGAAATTATTTGTAACTTTCTACAAGTAGAACAATGAATAGTACAGGTAGCCGGGTGAAATTTTTCTATATATTGCTTCTAAATAGTCTAAGAAACATATATGCAAAGCATCCAAACAGTACAATTTGCCAATTTTTGGTCTTCAAGTTTAAGTGAACAATGAGACCCAATGGTTAATCCTTTATCGGAAATTATTTGTAATTTCCGACAAGTAGAACAATGAATGGAACAGGTAGACGGTTGAAATATTTGTATATATTGCTTCTATATAATATAAGAAACATATATTCAAAGCATCCAAACAGTATCATCCGCCAATTTTTTGTTCTTCAAGTTTAAGTGAACTACGAGCCCCATTGTTAATCCTTTAAAGGAAATTATTTGTAAATTTCGGCAAGTAGAACAATGAATGGAATAGGTAGACGGTTGAAATCATTGTATATATTGCTTCTATATAGTCTAAGAAACATATATGCAAAGCATCCAAACAGTACAATTCGCCAATTATTTGATCTTCAAGTTTAAGTGAACTACGAGCCCCATTGTTAATCCTTTAAAGGAAATTATTTGTAAATTTCGACAAGTAGAACAAAGAATGGAACAGGTAGACGGTTGAAATCATTGTATATATTGCTTCTATATAGTCTACGAAACATATATGCAAAGCATCCAAACAGTACAATTCGACAATTTTTTGCTCTTCAAGTTTAAGTGAACTACGAGCCCCATTGTTAATCCTTTATCGGAAATTATTTGTAACTTTCGACAAGTAGAACAATGAATGGAACAGGTAGACGGTTGAAATCAATGTATATATTGCTTCTATATAGTCTAAGAAACATATATGCAAAGCATCCAAACAGTACCATTCGACAATTTTTTGCTCTTCAAGTTTAAGTGAACTACGAGCCCCATTGTTAATCCCTTAACGGAAATGAATTGTAACTTTCGACAAGTAGAACAATGAATGGAACAGGTAGACGGTTGAAATCTTTGTATATATTGCTTCTATATAGTCTAAGAAACATATATGCAAAGCATCCAAACAGTACCATTCGCCAATTTTTTGTTCTTCAAGTTTAAGTGAACTACGAGCCCCATTGTTAATCCCTTAACGGAAATTAATTGTAACTTTCTACAATTAGAACAATGATTGGAACACGTAGACGGTTGAAATCTTTGTATATATTGCTTCCATATAGTCTAAGAAACATGTACACCAAGCATCCAAACAGTACAATTCGCCAATTTTTTGTTCTTCAAGTTTAAGTGAACTACGATCCCCATTGTTAATCCCTTAACGGAAATTATTTGTAACTTTCGACAAGTAGAACAGTGAATGGAACAGGTAGACGATTGAAATCTTTGTATATATTGCTTCTATATAGTATAAGAAACATATATGCAAAGCATCCAAACAGTACAATTCGCCAATTTCTTGTTCTTCAAGTTTAAGTAAACTACGATCCCCATTGTTAATCCCTTAACGGAAATTATTTGTAACTTCCGACAAGTAGAACGATGAATAGTACAGGTAGACGGGTGAAATCTTTCTATATATTGCTTCTAAATAGTCAAAGAAACATATATGCAAAGCATTCAAACAGTACAATTCGCCAATTTTTTGTTCTTCAAGTTTAAGTGAACAACGAGCCCCATTGTTAATCCTTTAAAGGAAATTATTTGTAAATTTCGACAAGTAGAACAATGATTGGAACACGTAGACGGTTGAAATCTTTGTATATATTGCGTCTATATAGTCTAAGAAACATATATGCAAAGCATCCAAACAGTACCATTCGCCAATTTTTTGTTCTTCAAGTTTAAGTGAACAATGAGACCCATTGTTAATCCTTTATCGGAAATTATTTGTAACTTTCGACAAGTAGAACAATGAATGGAACAGGTAGACGGTTGAAATCTTTGTATATATTGCTTCTATATAGTCTAAGAAACATATATGCAAAGCATCCAAACAGTACAATTCGCCAATTTCTTGTTCTCCAAAGTTTAAGTGAACAACGAGCCCCATTGTTAATCCTTTAAAGGAAATTATTTGTAAATTTCGACAAGTAGAACAATGATTGGAACACGTAGACGGTTGAAATATTTGTATATATTGCTTCTTTATAATATAAGAAACATATATTCAAAGCATCCAAACAGGACCATCCGCCAATTTTTTGTTCTTAAAGTTTAAGTGAACTACGAGCCCCATTGTTAATCATTTAAAGGAAATTATTTGTAAATTTCGACAAGTAGAACAATGAATGGAACAGGTAGACGGTTGAAATCTTTGTATATATTGCTTCTATATAGTCTAAGAAACGTATATGCAAAGCGTCCAAACAGTACAAATCGCCAATTTTTTGCTCTTCAAGTTTAAGTGAAATACGAGCCCCATTGTTAATCCTTTAAAGGAAATTATTTGTAAATTTCGACGAGTAGAACAATGAATGGAACAGATAGACTGTTGAAATCATTGTATATATTGCTTCTATATAATCTAAGAAACATATATGCAAAGCATCCAAACAGTAACAATCGCCAATTTTTTGATCTTCAAGTTTAAGTGAACAGCGAGCCCAATTGATAATCATGAAATGGAAATTATTTGTAACTTTCTACAAGTAGAACAATGAATAGTACAGGTAGACGGGTGAAATCATTGTATATATTGCTTCTAAATAGTCAAAGAAACATATATGCAAAGCATTCAAACAGTACAATTCGCCAATTTTTTGTTCTTCAAGTTTAAGTGAACAACGAGCCCCATTGTTAATCCTTTAAAGGAAATTATTTGTAAATTTCGACAAGTAGAACAATGAATGGAACAGGTAGACGGTTGAAATCATTGTATATATTGCTTCTATATAGTCTAAGAAACATATATGCAAAGCATCCAAACAGTACAATTCGCCAATTATTTGATCTTCAAGTTTAAGTGAACTACGAGCCCCATTGTTAATACTTTAACGGAAATTATTTGTAACTTGCGACAAGTAGAACAATGAATGGAACAGGTAGACGGTTGAAATCTTTGTATATATTGCTTCTATATAATATAAGAAACATATATGCAAAGCATCCAAACAGTACAATTCGCCAATTTTTTGTTCTTCAAGTTTAAGTGAACAATGAGCCCCAATGGTTAATCCTTTATCGGTAATTATTTGTAACTTTCGACAAGTAGAACAATGAATAGAACAGGTAGACGGTTGAAATCCTTGTATATATTGCGTCTATATAGTCTAAGAAACATATATGCAAAGCATCCAAACAGTACCATTCGCCAATTTTTTGTTCTTCAAGTTTAAGTGAACAATGAGACCCATTGTTAATCCTTTATCGGAAATTATTTGTAATTTTCGACAAGTAGAACAATGAATGGAACAGGTAGACGGTTGAAATATTTGTATATATTGCTTCTATATAATATAAGAAACATATATTCAAAGCATCCAAACAGTATCATCCGCCAATTTTTTGTTCTTCAAGTTTAAGTGAAATACGAGCCCCATTGTTAATCCTTTAAAGGAAATTATTTGTAAATTTCGGCAAGTAGAACAATGAATGGAATAGGTAGACTGTTGAAATCATTGTATATATTGCTTCTATATAGTCTAAGAAACATATATGCAAAGCATCCAAACAGTACAATTCGCCAATTTCTTGTTCTTCAAGTTTAAGTAAACTACGATCCCCATTGTTAATCCCTTAACGGAAATTATATGTAACTTCCGACAAGTAGAACAATGAATGGAACAGGTAGAAGGTTGAAATCATTGTATATATTGCTTCTATATAGTCTAAGAAACATATCTGCAAATCATCCAAACAGTACAATTCGCCAATTATTTGATCTTCAAGTTTAAGTGAACTACGATCCCCATTGTTAATACTTTAACGGAAATTATTTGTTAATTTCGACAAGTAGAACAATGAATGGAACTGGTAGACTGTTGAAATCATTGTATATATTGCTTCTATATAGTCTAAGAAACATATATGCAAAGCATCCAAACAGTACAATTCGCCAATTTTTTGTTGTTCAAGTTTAAGTAAACTACGATCCCCATTGTTAATCCCTTAACGGAAATTATTTGTAACTCTCGACAAGTAGAACAATGAATGGAATAGGTGTACGGTTGAAATCATTGTATATATTGCTTCTATATAGTCTAAGAAACATATATGCAAATCATCCAAACAGTACAATTTGCCAATTTTTTGTTTTCCAAGTTTAAGTGAACTACGAGCCCCATTGTTAATCCTTTAAAGGAAATTATTTGTAAATTTCGACAAGTAGAACAATGATTGGAACACGTAGACAGTTGAAATCATTGTATATATTGCTTCTATATAGTCCAAGAAACATATATGCAAAGCGTCCAAACAGTACAAATCGCCAATTTTTTGCTCTTCAAGTTTAAGTGAAATACGAGCCCCATTGTTAATCCTTTAAAGGAAATTATTTGTAAATTTCGACAAGTAGAACAATGAATGGAACAGATAGACTGTTGAAATCATTGTATATATTGCTTCTATATAGTCTAAGAAACATATACGCAAAGCATCCAAATAGTACCATTCGCCAATTTTTTGTTCTTCAAGTTTAAGTGAACAATGAGCCCCAATGGTTAATCCTTTATCGGAAATTATTTGTAATTTTCGACAAGTAGAACAATGATTGGAACACGTAGACGGTTGAAATCTTTGTATATATTGCTTCCATATAGTCTAAGAAACATGTACGCAAAGCATCCAAACAGTACCATTTGCCAATTTTTTGGTCTTCAAGTTTAAGTGAACAATGAGCCCCAATGGTTAATCCGTAATCGGAAATTATTTGTAATTTTCGACAAGTAGAACAATGAATGGAACAGGTAGACGGTTGAAATCTTTGTATATATTGCTTCTATATAATCTAAGAAACATATATGCAAAGCATCCAAACAGTACCATTCGCAAATTTTTTGTTCTTCAAGTTTAAGTGAACAATGAGCCCCAATGGTTAATCCTTTATCGGAAATTATTTGTAATTTTCGACAAGTAGAACAATGAATGGAACAGGTAGACGGTTGAAATATTTGTATATATTGCTTCTATATAATATAAGAAACATATATTCAAAGCATCCAAACAGTATCATCCGCCAATTTTTTGTTCTTCAAGTTTAAGTGAACTACGAGCCCCATTGTTAATCCTTTAAAGGAAATTATTTGTAAATTTCGGCAAGTAGAACAATGAATGGAATGGGTAGACTGTTGAAATCATTGTATATATTGCTTCTATATAGTCTAAGAAACATATATGCAAAGCATCCAAACAGTACAATTCGCCAATTTCTTGTTCTTCAAGTTTAAGTAAACTACGATCCCCATTGTTAATCCCTTAACGGAAATTATTTGTAACTTCCGACAAGTAGAACAATGAATGGAACAGGTAGAAGGTTGAAATCATTGTATATATTGCTTCTATATAGTCTAAGAAACATATCTGCAAATCATCCAAACAGTACAATTCGCCAATTATTTGATCTTCAAGTTTAAGTGAACTACGAGCCCCATTGTTAATACTTTAACGGAAATTATTTGTAAATTTCGACAAGTAGAACAATGATTGGAACACGTAGACGGTTGAAATCTTTGTATATATTGCTTCCATATAGTCTAAGAAACAAGTACGCAAAGCATCCAAACAGTACAATTCGCCAATTTATTGTTCTTCAAGTTTAAGTGAACAACGAGCCCCATTGTTAATCCTTTAAAGGAAATTATTTGTAACTTTCGACAAGTAGAACAATGAATGGAACAGGTAGACGGTTGAAATCTTTGTATATATTGCGTCTATATAGTCTAAGAAACATATATGCAAAGCATCCAAACAGTACAATTCGCCAATTATTTGATCTTCAAGTTTAAGTGAACTACGAGCCCCATTGTTAATACTTTAACGGAAATTATTTGTAACTTGCGACAAGTAGAACAATGAATGGAACAGGTAGACGGTTGAAATCTTTGTATATATTGCTTCTATATAATATAAGAAACATATATGCAAAGCATCCAAACAGTACAATTCGCCAATTTTTTGTTCTTCAAGTTTAAGTGAACAATGAGCCCCAATGGTTAATCCTTTATCGGTAATTATTTGTAACTTTCGACAAGTAGAACAATGAATAGAACAGGTAGACGGTTGAAATCCTTGTATATATTGCGTCTATATAGTCTAAGAAACATATATGCAAAGCATCCAAACAGTACCATTCGCCAATTTTTTGTTCTTCAAGTTTAAGTGAACAATGAGACCCATTGTTAATCCTTTATCGGAAATTATTTGTAATTTCCGACAAGTAGAACAATGAATGGAACAGGTAGACGGTTGAAATATTTGTATATATTGCTTCTATATAATATAAGAAACATATATTCAAAGCATCCAAACAGTATCATCCGCCAATTTTTTGTTCTTCAAGTTTAAGTGAACTACGAGCCCCATTGTTAATCCTTTAAAGGAAATTATTTGTAAATTTCGGCAAGTAGAACAATGAACGGAATAGGTAGACGGTTGAAATCATTGTATATATTGCTTCTATATAGTCTAAGAAACATATATGCAAAGCATCCAAACAGTACAATTCGCCAATTATTTGATCTTCAAGTTTAAGTGAACTACGAGCCCCATTGTTAATACTTTAACGGAAATTATTTGTAACTTGCGACAAGTAGAACAATGAATGGAACAGGTAGACGGTTGAAATCTTTGTATATATTGCTTCTATATAATATAAGAAACATATATGCAAAGCATCCAAACAGTACAATTCGCCAATTTTTTGTTCTTCAAGTTTAAGTGAACAATGAGCCCCAATGGTTAATCCTTTATCGGTAATTATTTGTAACTTTCGACAAGTAGAACAATGAATGGAACAGGTAGACGGTTGAAATCCTTGTATATATTGCGTCTATATAGTCTAAGAAACATATCTGCAAATCATCCAAACAGTACAATTCGCCAATTATTTGATCTTCAAGTTTAAGTGAACTACGATCCCCATTGTTAATACTTTAACGGAAATTATTTGTTAATTTCGACAAGTAGAACAATGAATGGAACTGGTAGACTGTTGAAATCATTGTATATATTGCTTCTATATAGTCTAAGAAACATATATGCAAAGCATCGAAACAGTACCATTCATCAATTTTTTGTTCTTCAAGTTTAAGTGAACAACGAGCCCCATTGTTAATCCTTTAAAGGAAATTATTCGTAAATTTCGACAAGTAGAACACTGATTGGAACACGTAGACGGTTGAAATCTTTGTATATATTGCTTCCATATAGTCTAAGAAACATGTACGCAAAGCATCCAAACAGTACCATTCGCCAATTTTTTGTTCTTCAAGTTTAAGTGAACAATGAGCCCCAATGGTTAATCCTTTATCGGAAATTATTTGTAATTTTCGACAAGTAGAACAATCAATGGAACAGGTAGACGGTTGAAATCTTTGTATATATTGCTACTATATAATCTAAGAAACATATATGCAAAGCATCCAAACAGTACCATTCGCAAATTTTTTGTTCTTCAAGTTTAAGTGAACAATGAGCCCCAATGGTTAATCCTTTATCGGAAATTATTTGTAATTTTCGACAAGTAGAACAATGAATGGAACAGGTAGACGGTTGAAATCCTTGTATATATTGCGTCTATATAGTCTAAGAAACATATATGCAAAGCATCCAAACAGTACAATTCGCCAATTTATTGTTCTTCAAGTTTAAGTGAACTAAGAGCCCCATTGTTAATCCTTTAAAGGAAATTATTTGTAAATTTCGACAATTAGAACAATGATTGGAACACGTAGACGATTGAAATCTTTGTATATATTGCTTCCATATAGTCTAAGAAACATGTACGCAAAGCATCCAAACAGTACCATTCGCCAATTTTTTGTTCTTCAAGTGTAAGTGAACAACGAGCCCCATTGATAATCATGAAACGGAAATTATTTGTAACTTTCTACAAGTAGAACAATGAATAGAACAGGTAGACGGTTGAAATCGTTCTATATGTTGCTTCTATATAGTCTAAGAAACCTATATGCAAAGCATCTAAACAGTAACAATCGCCAATTTTTTGATCTTCAAGTTTAAGTGAACAGCGAGCCCCATTGATAATCATGAAATGGAAATTATTTGTAAATTTCGGCAAGTAGAACAATGAATGGAATAGGTAGACGGTTGAAATCATTGTATATATTGCTTCTATATAGTCTAAGAAACATATCTGCAAATCATCCAAACAGTACAATTCGCCAATTATTTGATCTTCAAGTTTAAGTGAACTACGATCCCCATTGTTAATACTTTAACGGAAATTATTTGTTAATTTCGACAAGTAGAACAATGAATGGAACTGGTAGACTGTTGAAATCATTGTATATATTGCTTCTATATAGTCTAAGAAACATATATGCAAAGCATCGAAACAGTACCATTCATCAATTTTTTGTTCTTCAAGTTTAAGTGAACAACGAGCCCCATTGTTAATCCTTTAAAGGAAATTATTCGTAAATTTCGACAAGTAGAACACTGATTGGAACACGTAGACGGTTGAAATCTTTGTATATATTGCTTCCATATAGTCTAAGAAACATGTACGCAAAGCATCCAAACAGTACCATTCGCCAATTTTTTGTTCTTCAAGTTTAAGTGAACAATGAGCCCCAATGGTTAATCCTTTATCGGAAATTATTTGTAATTTTCGACAAGTAGAACAATCAATGGAACAGGTAGACGGTTGAAATCTTTGTATATATTGCTACTATATAATCTAAGAAACATATATGCAAAGCATCCAAACAGTACCATTCGCAAATTTTTTGTTCTTCAAGTTTAAGTGAACAATGAGCCCCAATGGTTAATCCTTTATCGGAAATTATTTGTAATTTTCGACAAGTAGAACAATGAATGGAACAGGTAGACGGTTGAAATATTTGTATATATTGCTTCTATATAATATAAGAAACATATATTCAAAGCATCCAAACAGTATCATCCGCCAATTTTTTGTTCTTCAAGTTTAAGTGAAATACGAGCCCCATTGTTAATCCTTTAAAGGAAATTATTTGTAAATTTCGGCAAGTAGAACAATGAATGGAATAGGTAGACTGTTGAAATCATTGTATATATTGCTTCTATATAGTCTAAGAAACATATATGCAAAGCATCCAAACAGTACAATTCGCCAATTTCTTGTTCTTCAAGTTTAAGTAAACTACGATCCCCATTGTTAATCCCTTAACGGAAATTATTTGTAACTTCCGACAAGTAGAACAATGAATGGAACAGGTAGAAGGTTGAAATCATTGTATATATTGCTTCTATATAGTCTAAGAAACATATCTGCAAATCATCCAAACAGTACAATTCGCCAATTATTTGATCTTCAAGTTTAAGTGAACTACGATCCCCATTGTTAATACTTTAACGGAAATTATTTGTTAATTTCGACAAGTAGAACAATGAATGGAACTGGTAGACTGTTGAAATCATTGTATATATTGCTTCTATATAGTCTAAGAAACATATATGCAAAGCATCCAAACAGTACAATTCGCCAATTTTTTGTTGTTCAAGTTTAAGTAAACTACGATCCCCATTGTTAATCCCTTAACGGAAATTATTTGTAACTCTCGACAAGTAGAACAATGAATGGAATAGGTGTACGGTTGAAATCATTGTATATATTGCTTCTATATAGTCTAAGAAACATATATGCAAATCATCCAAACAGTACAATTTGCCAATTTTTTGTTTTCCAAGTTTAAGTGAACTACGAGCCCCATTGTTAATCCTTTAAAGGAAATTATTTGTAAATTTCGACAAGTAGAACAAAGAATGGAACAGGTAGACGGTTGAAATCTTTGTATATATTGCTTCTATATAGTCTAAGAAACATATATGCAAAGCATCCAAACAGTACCATTCATCAATTTTTTGTTCTTCAAGTTTAAGTGAACAACGAGCCCCATTGTTAATCCTTTAAAGGAAATTATTCGTAAATTTCGACAAGTAGAACACTGATTGGAACACGTAGACGGTTGAAATCTTTGTATATATTGCTTCCATATAGTCTAAGAAACATGTACGCAAAGCATCCAAACAGTACCATTCGCCAATTTTTTGTTCTTCAAGTTTAAGTGAACAATGAGCCCCAATGGTTAATCCTTTATCGGAAATTATTTGTAATTTTCGACAAGTAGAACAATGAATGGAACAGGTAGACGGTTGAAATCTTTGTATATATTGCTACTATATAATCTAAGAAACATATATGCAAAGCATCCAAACAGTACCATTCGCAAATTTTTTGTTCTTCAAGTTTAAGTGAACAATGAGCCCCAATGGTTAATCCTTTATCGGAAATTATTTGTAATTTTCGACAAGTAGAACAATGAATGGAACAGGTAGACGGTTGAAATATTTGTATATATTGCTTCTATATAATATAAGAAACATATATTCAAAGCATCCAAACAGTATCATCCGCCAATTTTTTGTTCTTCAAGTTTAAGTGAAATACGAGCCCCATTGTTAATCCTTTAAAGGAAATTATTTGTAAATTTCGGCAAGTAGAACAATGAATGGAATAGGTAGACTGTTGAAATCATTGTATATATTGCTTCTATATAGTCTAAGAAACATATATGCAAAGCATCCAAACAGTACAATTCGCCAATTTCTTGTTCTTCAAGTTTAAGTAAACTACGATCCCCATTGTTAATCCCTAAACGGAAATTATTTGTAACTTCCGACAAGTAGAACAATGAATGGAACAGGTAGAAGGTTGAAATCATTGTATATATTGCTTCCTTATAGTCTAAGAAACATGTACGCAAAGCATCCAAACAGTACCATTCGCCAATTTTTTGTTCTTCAAGTTTAAGTGAACAATGAGCCCCAATGGTTAATCCTTTATCGGAAATTATTTGTAACTTTCGACAAGTAGAACAATGAATGGAACAGGTAGACGGTTGAAATCTTTGTATATATTGCTTCTATATAGTCTAAGAAACATATCTGCATATCATCCAAACAGTACAATTCGCCAATTATTTGATCCTCAAGTTTAAGTGAACTACGAGCCCCATTGTTAATACTTTAACGGAAATTATTTGTAACTTTCGACAAGTAGAACAATGAATGGAACACGTAGACGGTTGAAATCTTTGTATATATTGCTTCTATATAGTCTAAGAAACATATATGCAAAGCATCCAAACAGTACCATTCGCCAATTTTTTGTTCTTCAAGTTTAAGTGAACTACGAGCCCCATTGTTAATCCTTTAAAAGAAATTATTTGTAACTTTCGACAAGTAGAACAATGAATGGAACAGGTAGACGGTTGAAATCTTTCTATATATTGCTTCTAAATAGTCTAAGAAACATATATGCAAAGCATCCAAACAGTACAATTCGCCAATTTTTTGTTCTTCAAGTTTAAGTGAACTACGAGCCCCATTGTTAATCCTTTAAAGGAAATTATTTGTAAATTTCGACAAGTAGAACAATGATTGGAACACGTAGACGGTTGAAATCTTTGTATATATTGCTTCCATATAGTCTATGAAACATGTACGCAAAGCATCCAAACAGTACCATTCGCCAATTTTTTGTTCTTCAAGTTTAAGTGAACAATGCCCCAATGGTTAATCCTTTATCGGAAATTATTTGTAGTTTTCGACAAGTAGAACAATGAATGGAACAGGTAGACGGTTGAAATCTTTGTATATATTGCTTCTATATAATATAAGAAACATATATGCAAAGCATCTAAGCAGTAACAATCGCCAATTTTTTGATCTTCAAGTTTAAGTGAACTACGAGCCCCATTGCTAATCCTTTAAAGGAAATTATTTGTAAATTTCGACAAGTAGAACAATGATTGGAACACGTAGACAGTTGAAATCATTGTATATATTGCTTCTATATAGTCCAAGAAACATATATGCAAAGCGTCCAAACAGTACAAATCGCCAATTTTTTGCTCTTCAAGTTTAAGTGAAATACGAGCCCCATTGTTAATCCTTTAAAGGAAATTATTTGTAAATTTCGACAAGTAGAACAATGAATGGAACAGATAGACTGTTGAAATCATTGTATATATTGCTTCTATATAGTCTAAGAAACATATACGCAAAGCATCCAAATAGTACCATTCGCCAATTTTTTGTTCTTCAAGTTTAAGTGAACAATGAGCCCCAATGGTTAATCCTTTATCGGAAATTATTTGTAATTTTCGACAAGTAGAACAATGATTGGAACACGTAGACGGTTGAAATCTTTGTATATATTGCTTCCATATAGTCTAAGAAACATGTACGCAAAGCATCCAAACAGTACCATTTGCCAATTTTTTGGTCTTCAAGTTTAAGTGAACAATGAGCCCCAATGGTTAATCCGTAATCGGAAATTATTTGTAAGTTTCGACAAGTAGAACAATGAATGGAACAGGTAGACGGTTGAAATCATTGTATATATTGCTTCTATATAGACTAAGAAACATATATGCAAATCATCCAAACAGTACAATTCGCCAATTATTTGATCTTCAAGTTTAAGTGAACTACGATCCCCATTGTTAATACTTTAACGGAAATTATTTGTAACTTGCGACAACTAGAACAATGAATGGAACAGGTAGACGATTGAAATCAATGTATATATTGCTTCTATATAGTCTAAGAAACATATATGCAAAGCATCCAAACAGTACCATTCATCAATTTTTTGTTCTTCAAGTTTAAGTGAACAACGAGCCCCATTGTTAATCCTTTAAAGGAAATTATTCGTAAATTTCGACAAGTAGAACACTGATTGGAACACGTAGACGGTTGAAATCTTTGTATATATTGCTTCCATATAGTCTAAGAAACATGTACGCAAAGCATCCAAACAGTACCATTCGCCAATTTTTTGTTCTTCATGTTTAAGTGAACAATGAGCCCCAATGGTTAATCCTTTATCGGAAATTATTTGTAATTTTCGACAAGTAGAACAATGAATGGAACAGGTAGACGGTTGAAATCTTTGTATATATTGCTTCTATATAATCTAAGAAACATATATGCAAAGCATCCAAACAGTACCATTCGCAAATTTTTTGTTCTTCAAGTTTAAGTGAACAATGAGCCCCAATGGTTAATCCTTTATCGGAAATTATTTGTAATTTTCGACAAGTAGAACAATGAATGGAACAGGTAGACGGTTGAAATATTTGTATATATTGCTTCTATATAATATAAGAAACATATATTCAAAGCATCCAAACAGTTTCATCCGCCAATTTTTTGTTCTTCAAGTTTAAGTGAACTACGAGCCCCATTGTTAATCCTTTAAAGGAAATTATTTGTAAATTTCGGCAAGTAGAACAATGAATGGAATGGGTAGACTGTTGAAATCATTGTATATATTGCTTCTATATAGTCTAAGAAACATATATGCAAAGCATCCAAACAGTACAATTCGCCAATTTCTTGTTCTTCAAGTTTAAGTAAACTACGATCCCCATTGTTAATCCCTTAACGGAAATTATTTGTAACTTCCGACAAGTAGAACAATGAATGGAACAGGTAGAAGGTTGAAATCATTGTATATATTGCTTCTATATAGTCTAAGAAACATATCTGCAAATCATCCAAACAGTACAATTCGCCAATTATTTGATCTTCAAGTTTAAGTGAACTACGAGCCCCATTGTTAATACTTTAACGGAAATTATTTGTAAATTTCGACAAGTAGAACAATGATTGGAACACGTAGACGGTTGAAATCTTTGTATATATTGCTTCCATATAGTCTAAGAAACAAGTACGCAAAGCATCCAAACAGTACAATTCGCCAATTTATTGTTCTTCAAGTTTAAGTGAACAACGAGCCCCATTGTTAATCCTTTAAAGGAAATTATTTGTAACTTTCGACAAGTAGAACAATGAATGGAACAGGTAGACGGTTGAAATCTTTGTATATATTGCTTCTATATAGTCTAAGAAACATATCTGCATATCATCCAAACAGTACAATTCGCCAATTATTTGATCTTCAAGTTTAAGTGAACTACGAGCCCCATTGTTAATACTTTAACGGAAATTATTTGTAACTTTCGACATGTAGAACAATGAATGGAACACGTAGACGGTTGAAATCTTTGTATATATTGCTTCTATATAGTCTAAGAAACATATATGCAAAGCATCCAAACAGTACCATTCATCAATTTTTTGTTCTTCAAGTTTAAGTGAACAACGAGCCCCATTGTTAATCCTTTAAAGGAAATTATTCGTAAATTTCGACAAGTAGAACACTGATTGGAACACGTAGACGGTTGAAATCTTTGTATATATTGCTTCCATATAGTCTAAGAAACATGTACGCAAAGCATCCAAACAGTACCATTCGCCAATTTTTTGTTCTTCAAGTTTAAGTGAACAATGAGCCCCAATGGTTAATCCTTTATCGGAAATTATTTGTAAATTTCGACAAGTAGAACAAAGAATGGAACAGGTAGACGGTTGAAATCTTTGTATATATTGCTTCTATATAGTCTAAGAAACATATATGCAAAGCATCCATACAGTACCATTCGCCAATTTTTTGTTCTTCAAGTTTAAGTGAACTACGAGCCCCATTGTTAATCCTTTAAAGGAAATTATTTGTAAATTTCGACAAGTAGAACAATGAATGGAACAGGTAGACTGTTGAAATCATTGCATATATTGCTTCTATATAGTCTAAGAAACATATATGCAAAGCATCCAAACAGTACAATTCGCCAATTTTTTGTTGTTCAAGTTTAAGTAAACTACGATCCCCATTGTTAATCCCTTAACGGAAATTATTTGTAACTTTCGACAAGTAGAACAATGAATGGAACAGGTAGACGGTTGAAATCATTGTATATATTGCTTCTATATAATCTAAGAGAAACATATGCAAAGCATCCAAACAGTACAATTCGCCAATTATTTCATCATCATGATTAAATGAACTACGAGCCCCATTGTTAATCCTTTAAAGGAAATTATTTGTAAATTTCTACAAGTAGAACAATGATTGCAACACGTAGACGGTTGAAATCTTTGTATATATTGCTTCCATATAGTCTAAGAAACATATATACAAAGCATCCAAACAGTACAATTCGCCAATTTATTATTCTTCAAGTTTAAGTGAGCAACGAGCCACATTGTTAATCCTTTAAAGGAAATTATTTGTAAATTTCGACAAGTAGAACAATGAATGGAACAGGTAGACGGTTGAAATCTTTGTATATATTGCTTCTATATATTCTAAGAAACATATATGCAAAGCATCCAAACAGTACCATTCGCCAATTTTTTGTTCTTCAAGTTTAAGTGAACTACGAGCCCCATTGTTAATCCTTTAAAGGAAATTATTTGTAACTTTCGACAAGTAGAACAATGAATGGAACAGGTAGACGGTTGAAATCTTTGTATATATTGCTTCTATATAGTCTAAGAAACATATCTGCATATCATCCAAACAGTACAATTCGCCAGTATTTGATCTTCAAGTTTAAGTGAACTACGAGCCCCATTGTTAATACTTTAACGGAAATTATTTGTATCTTTCGACAAGTAGAACAATGAATGGAACACGTAGACGGTTGAAATCTTTGTATATATTGCTTCTATATAGTCTAAGAAACATATATGCAAAGCATCCAAACAGTACAATTCGCCAAATTGTTGTTTTTCAAGTTTAAGTGAACAACGAGCCCCATTGATAATCATGAAACGGAAATTATTTGTAACTTTCTACAAGTAGAACGATGAATAGTACAGGTACGCGGGTGAAATCTTTCTATATATTGCTTCTAAATAGTCTAAGAAACATATATGCAAAGCATCCAAACAGTACAATTCGCCAATTTTTTGTTCTTCAAGTTTAAGTGAACTACGAGCCACACTGTTAATCCTTTAAAGGAAATTATTTGTAAATTTCGACAAGTAGAACAATGAATGGATCAGGTAGACGTGTGAAATTTTTCTATATATTGCTTCTAAATAGTCTAAGAAACATTTATGCAAAGCATCTAAACAGTAACAAGCGCCAATTTTTTGATCTTCAAGTTTAAGTGAACAGTGAGCCCCATTGATAATCATGAAATGGAAATTATTTGTAACTTTCTACAAGTAGAACAATGAATAGTACAGGTAGACAGTTGAAATCTTTGTATATATTGCTTCTATATAGTCTAAGAAACATATATGCAAAGCATCCAAACAGTACAATTCGCCAAATTGTTGTTTTTCAAGTTTAAGTGAACAACGAGCCCCATTGATAATCATGAAACGGAAATTATTTGTAACTTTCTACAAGTAGAACGATGAATAGTACAGGTAGACGGGTGAAATCTTTCTATATATTGCTTCTAAATAGTCTAAGAAACATATATGCAAAGCATCCAAACAGTACAATTCGCCAATTTTTTGTTCTTCAAGTTTAAGTGAACTACGAGCCACACTGTTAATCCTTTAAAGGAAATTATTTGTAAATTTCGACAAGTAGAACAATGAATGGATCAGGTAGACGGTTGAAATAATTGTATATATTGCTTCTATATAATCTACGAAACATATATGCAAAGCATCCAAACAGTACAATTCGCGAATTTCTTGTTCTTCAAGTTTAAGTGAACTACGAGCCCCATTGTTAATCCTTTAAAGGAAATTATTTGTAATTTTCGACAAGTAGAACAATGAATGGAACAGGTAGACGGTTGAAATCTTTGTATATATTGCTTCTATATAATCTAAGAAACATATATGCAAAGCATCCAAACAGTACCATTCGCCAATTTTTTGTTCTTCAAGTTTAAGTGAACAACGAGCCCCATTGATAATCATGAAACGGAAATTATTTGTAACTTTCTACAAGTAGAACAATGAATAGAACAGGTAGACGGTTGAAATCTTTGTATGTGTTGCTTCTATATAGTCTACGAAACCTATATGCAAAGCATCTAAACAGTACAATTCGCCAATTTTTTGTTCTTCAAGTTTAAGTGAACTACGAGCCCCATTGTTAATCCTTTAAAGGAAATTATTTGTAAATTTCGACAAGTAGAACAATGAATGGAACAGGTAGACTGTTGAAATCATTGTATATATTGCTTCTATATAGTCTAAGAAACATATATGCTAAGCATCCAAACAGTACAATTCGCCAATTGTTTGTTGTTCAAGTTTAAGTAAACTACGATCCCCATTGTTAATCCCTTAACGGAAATTATTTGTAACTTTCGACAAGTAGAACAATGAATGGAACAGGTATACGGTTGAAATCTTTGTATATATTGCTTCTATATAATCTAAGAAACATATATGCAAAGCATCCAAACAGTACAATTCGCCAATTTTTTGTTGTTCAAGTTTAAGTAAACTACGATCCCCATTGTTAATCCCTTAACGGAAATTATTTGTAACTTTCGACAAGTAGAACAATGAATGGAACAGGTAGACGGTTGAAATCATTGTATATATTGCTTCTATATAATCTAAGAGAAACATATGCAAAGCATCCAAACAGTACAATTCGCCAATTATTTCATCTTCATGATTAAATGAACTACGAGCCCCATTGTTAATCCTTTAAAGGAAATTATTTGTAACTTTCTACAAGTAGAACAATGATTGCAACACGTAGACTGTTGAAATCTTTGTATATATTGCTTCCATATAGTCTAAGAAACATATATGCAAAGCATCCAAACAGTACCATTCGCCAATTTTTTGTCCTTCAAGTTTAAGTGAACAATGAGCCCCATTGTTAATCCTTTATCGGAAATTATTTGTAACTTTCGACAAGTAGAACAATGAATGGAAGAGGTAGACGGTTGAAATCTTTGTATATATTGCGTCTATATAGTCTATGAAACATGTACGCAAAGCATCCAAACAGTACCATTCGCCAATTTTTTGTTCTTCAAGTTTAAGTGAACAATGCCCCAATGGTTAATCCTTTATCGGAAATTATTTGTAGTTTTCGACAAGTAGAACAATGAATGGAACAGGTAGACGGTTGAAATCTTTGTATATATTGCTTCTATATAATCTAAGAAACATATATGCAAAGCATCTAAGCAGTAACAATCGCCAATTTTTTTATCTTCAAGTTTAAGTGAACTACGAGCCCCATTGTTAATCCTTTAAAGGAAATTATTTGTAAATTTCGACAAGTAGAACAATGATTGGAACACGTAGACGGTTGAAATCATTGTATATATTGCTTCTATATAGTCCAAGAAACATATATGCAAAGCGTCCAAACAGTACAAATCGCCAATTTTTTGCTCTTCAAGTTTAAGTGAAATACGAGGACCATTGTTAATCCTTTAAAGGAAATTATTTGTAAATTTCGACAAGTAGAACAATGAATGGAACAGATAGACGGTTGAAATCATTGTATATATTGCTTCTATATAATCTAAGAAACATATATGCAAAGCATCCAAACAGTACCATTCGCCAATTTTTTGTTCTTCAAGTTTAAGTGAACAACGAGCCCCATTGATAATCATGAAACGGAAATTATTTGTAACTTTCTACAAGTATAACAATGAATAGAACAGTTAGACGGTTGAAATCTTTGTATTTGTTGCTTCTATGTAGTCTACGAAACCTATATGCAAAGCATCTAAACAGTAACAATCGCCAATTTTTTGATCTTCAAATTTAAGTGAACTACGAGCCCCATAGTTAATCCTTTAAAGGAAATTATTTGTAAATTTCGACAAGTAGAACAAAGAATGGAACAGGTAGACGGTTGAAATCTTTGTATATATTGCTTCTATATAGTCTAAGAAACATATATGCAAAGCATCCAAACAGTACCATTCGCCAATTTTTTGTTCTTCAAGTTTAAGTGAACTACGAGCCCCATTGTTAATCCTTTAAAGGAAATTATTTGTAAATTTCGACAAGTAGAACAATGAATGGAACAGGTAGACTGTTGAAATCATTGTATATATTGCTTCTATATAGTCTAAGAAACATATATGCAAAGCATCCAAACAGTACAATTCGCCAATTTTTTGTTGTTCAAGTTTAAGTAAACTACGATCCCCATTGTTAATCCCTTAACGGAAATTATTTGTAACTTTCGACAAGTAGAACAATGAATGGAACAGGTAGACGGTTGAAATCTTTGTATATATTGCGTCTATATAGTCTAAGAAACATATATACAAAGCATCCAAACAGTACAATTCGCCAATTTATTGTTCTTCAAGTTTAAGTGAACAACGAGCCACATTGTTAATCCTTTATCGGAAATTATTTGTAACTTTCGACAAGTAGAACAATGAATGGAACAGGTAGACGGTTGAAATCTTTGTATATATTGCGTCTATATAGTCTAAGAAACATATATACAAAGCATCCAAACAGTACAATTTGCCAATTTTTTGTTTTCCAAGTTTAAGTGAACTACGAGCCCCATTGTTAATCCTTTAAAGGAAATTATTTGTAACTTTCGACAAGTAGAACAATGAATGGAACAGGTAGACGGTTGAAATCTTTGTATATATTGCTTCTATATAGTCTAAGAAACATATATGCAAAGCATCCAAACAGTACAATTCGCCAATTTCTTGTTCTTCAAGTTTAAGTAAACTACGATCCCCATTGTTAATCCCTTAACGGAAATTATTTGTAACTTCCGACAAGTAGAACAATGAATGGAACAGGTAGAAGGTTGAAATCATTGTATATATTGCTTCTATATAGTCTAAGAAACATATCTGCAAATCATCCAAACAGTACAATTCGCCAATTATTTGATCTTCAAGTTTAAGTGAACTACGAGCCCCATTGTTAATACTTTAACGGAAATTATTTGTAAATTTCGACAAGTAGAACAATGATTGGAACACGTAGACGGTTGAAATCTTTGTATATATTGCTTCCATATAGTCTAAGAAACAAGTACGCAAAGCATCCAAACAGTACAATTCGCCAATTTATTGTTCTTCAAGTTTAAGTGAACAACGAGCCCCATTGTTAATCCTTTAAAGGAAATTATTTGTAACTTTCGACAAGTAGAACAATGAATGGAACAGGTAGACGGTTGAAATCTTTGTATATATTGCTTCTATATATTCTAAGAAACATATATGCAAAGCATCCAAACAGTACCATTCGCCAATTTTTTGTTCTTCAAGTTTAAGTGAACTACGAGCCCCATTGTTAATCCTTTAAAGGAAATTATTTGTAAATTTCTACAAGTAGAACAATGATTGCAACACGTAGACGGTTGAAATCTTTGTATATATTGCTTCCATATAGTCTAAGAAACATATATACAAAGCATCCAAACAGTACAATTCGCCAATTTATTATTCTTCAAGTTTAAGTGAACAACGAGCCACATTGTTAATCCTTTAAAGGAAATTATTTGTAAATTTCGACAAGTAGAACAATGAATGGAACAGGTAGACGGTTGAAATCTTTGTATATATTGCTTCTATATATTCTAAGAAACATATATGCAAAGCATCCAAACAGTACCATTCGCCAATTTTTTGTTCTTCAAGTTTAAGTGAACTACGAGCCCCATTGTTAATCCTTTAAAGGAAATTATTTGTAACTTTCGACAAGTAGAACAATGAATGGAACAGGTAGACGGTTGAAATCTTTGTATATATTGCTTCTATATAGTCTAAGAAACATATCTGCATATCATCCAAACAGTACAATTCGCCAATTATTTGATCTTCAAGTTTAAGTGAACTACGAGCCCCATTGTTAATACTTTAACGGAAATTATTTGTAACTTTCGACAAGTAGAACAATGAATGGAACACGTAGACGGTTGAAATCTTTGTATATATTGCTTCTATATAGTCTAAGAAACATATATGCAAAGCATCCAAACAGTACAATTCGCCAAATTGTTGTTTTTCAAGTTTAAGGGAACAACGAGCCCCATTGATAATCATGAAACGGAAATTATTTGTAACTTTCTACAAGTAGAACGATGAATAGTACAGGTAGACGGGTGAAATCTTTCTATATATTGCTTCTAAATAGTCTAAGAAACATATATGCAAAGCATCCAAACAGTACAATTCGCCAATTTTTTGTTCTTCAAGTTTAAGTGAACTACGAGCCACACTGTTAATCCTTTAAAGGAAATTATTTGTAAATTTCGACAAGTAGAACAATGAATGGATCAGGTAGACGGGTGAAATTTTTCTATATATTGCTTCTAAATAGTCTAAGAAACATTTATGCAAAGCATCTAAACAGTAACAAGCGCCAATTTTTTGATCTTCAAGTTTAAGTGAACAGTGAGCCCCATTGATAATCATGAAATGGAAATTATTTGTAACTTTCTACAAGTAGAACAATGAATAGTACAGGTAGACAGTTGAAATCTTTGTATATATTGCTTCTATATAGTCTAAGAAACATATATGCAAAGCATCCAAACAGTACAATTCGCCAAATTGTTGTTTTTCAAGTTTAAGTGAACAACGAGCCCCATTGATAATCATGAAACGGAAATTATTTGTAACTTTCTACAAGTAGAACGATGAATAGTTCAGGTAGACGGGTGAAATCTTTCTATATATTGCTTCTAAATAGTCTAAGAAACATATATGCAAAGCATCCAAACAGTACAATTCGCCAATTTTTTGTTCTTCAAGTTTAAGTGAACTACGAGCCACACTGTTAATCCTTTAAAGGAAATTATTTGTAAATTTCGACAAGTAGAACAATGAATGGATCAGGTAGACGGTTGAAATAATTGTATATATTGCTTCTATATAATCTACGAAACATATATGCAAAGCATCCAAACAGTACAATTCGCGAATTTCTTGTTCTTCAAGTTTAAGTGAACTACGAGCCCCATTGTTAATCCTTTAAAGGAAATTATTTGTAATTTTCGACAAGTAGAACAATGAATGGAACAGGTAGACGGTTGAAATCTTTGTATATATTGCTTCTATATAATCTAAGAAACATATATGCAAAGCATCCAAACAGTACCATTCGCCAATTTTTTGTTCTTTAAGTTTAAGTGAACAACGAGCCCCATTGATAATCATGAAACGGAAATTATTTGTAACTTTCTACAAGTAGAACAATGAATAGAACAGGTAGACGGTTGAAATCTTTGTATGTGTTGCTTCTATATAGTCTACGAAACCTATATGCAAAGCATCTAAACAGTACAATTCGCCAATTTTTTGTTCTTCAAGTTTAAGTGAACTACGAGCCCCATTGTTAATCCTTTAAAGGAAATTATTTGTAATTTTCGACAAGTAGAACAATGAATGGAACAGGTAGACGGTTGAAATCTTTGTATATATTGCTTCTATATAGTCTAAGAAACATATATGCTAAGCATCCAAACAGTACAATTCGCCAATTGTTTGTTGTTCAAGTTTAAGTAAATTACGATCCCCATTGTTAATCCCTTAACGGAAATTATTTGTAACTTTAGACAAGTAGAAAAATGAATGGAACAGGTAGACGGTTGAAATCTTTGTATATATTGCTTCTATATAATCTAAGAAACATATATGCAAAGCATCCAAACAGTACAATTCGCCAATTTTTTGTTGTTCAAGTTTAAGTAAACTACGATCCCCATTGTTAATCCCTTAACGGAAATTATTTGTAACTTTCGACAAGTAGAACAATGAATGGAACAGGTAGACGGTTGAAATCATTGTATATATTGCTTCTATATAATCTAAGAGAAACATATGCAAAGCATCCAAACAGTACAATTCGCCAATTATTTCATCTTCATGATTAAATGAACTACGAGCCCCATTGTTAATCCTTTAAAGGAAATTATTTGTAACTTTCTACAAGTAGAACAATGATTGCAACACGTAGACTGTTGAAATCTTTGTATATATTGCTTCCATATAGTCTAAGAAACATATATGCAAAGCATCCAAACAGTACCATTCGCCAATTTTTTGTCCTTCAAGTTTAAGTGAACAATGAGCCCCATTGTTAATCCTTTATCGGAAATTATTTGTAACTTTCGACAAGTAGAACAATGAATGGAACAGGTAGACGGTTGAAATCTTTGTATATATTGCGTCTATATAGTCTATGAAACTTGTACGCAAAGCATCCAAACAGTACCATTCGCCAATTTTTTGATCTTCAAGTTTAAGTGAACTACGATCCCCATTGTTAATACTTTAACGGAAATTATTTGTAACTTGCGACAACTAGAACAATGAATGGAACAGGTAGACGATTGAAATCAATGTATATATTGCTTCTATATAGTCTAAGAAACATATATGCAAAGCATCCAAACAGTACCATTCATCAATTTTTTGTTCTTCAAGTTTAAGTGAACAACGAGCCCCATTGTTAATCCTTTAAAGGAAATTATTCGTAAATTTCGACAAGTAGAACACTGATTGGAACACGTAGACGGTTGAAATCTTTGTATATATTGCTTCCATATAGTCTAAGAAACATGTACGCAAAGCATCCAAACAGTACCATTCGCCAATTTTTTGTTCTTCAAGTTTAAGTGAACAATGAGCCCCAATGGTTAATCCCTTATCGGAAATTATTTGTAATTTTCGACAAGTAGAACAATGAATGGAACAGGTAGACGGTTGAAATCTTTGTATATATTGCTTCTATATAATCTAAGAAACATATATGCAAAGCATCCAAACAGTACCATTCGCAAATTTTTTGTTCTTCAAGTTTAAGTGAACAATGAGCCCCAATGGTTAATCCTTTATCGGAAATTATTTGTAATTTTCGACAAGTAGAACAATGAATGGAACAGGTAGACGGTTGAAATATTTGTATATATTGCTTCTATATAATATAAGAAACATATATTCAAAGCATCCAAACAGTATCATCCGCCAATTTTTTGTTCTTCAAGTTTAAGTGAACTACGAGCCCCATTGTTAATCCTTTAAAGGAAATTATTTGTAAATTTCGGCAAGTAGAACAATGAATGGAATAGGTAGACTGTTGAAATCATTGTATATATTGCTTCTATATAGTCTAAGAAACATATATGCAAAGCATCCAAACAGTACAATTCGCCAATTTCTTGTTCTTCAAGTTGAAGTAAACTACGATCCCCATTGTTAATCCCTTAACGGAAATTATTTGTAACTTCCGACAAGTAGAACAATGAATGGAACAGGTAGAAGGTTGAAATCATTGTATATATTGCTTCTATATAGTCTAAGAAACATATCTGCAAATCATCCAAACAGTACAATTCGCCAATTATTTGATCTTCAAGTTTAAGTGAACTACGAGCCCCATTTTTAATACTTTAACGAAATTATTTGTAAATTTCGACAAGTAGAACAATGATTGAAACACGTAGACAGTTTAAATCATTGTATATATTGCTTCCATATAGTCTAATAAACAAGTACGCAAAGCATCCAAACAGTACAATTCGCCAATTTATTGTTCTTCAAGTTTAAGTGAACAACGAGCCCCATTGTTAATCCTTTAAAGGAAATTATTTGTAACTTTCGACAAGTAGAACAATGAATGGAACAGGTAGACGGTTGAAATCTTTGTATATATTGCTTCTATATAGTCTAAGAAACATATCTGCATATCATCCAAACAGTACAATTCGCCAATTATTTGATCTTCAAGTTTAAGTGAACTACGAGCCCCATTGTTAATACTTTAACGGAAATTTTTTGTAACTTTCGACAAGTAGAACAATGAATGGAACAGGTAGACAGTTGAAATCTTTGTATATATTGCTTCTATATAGTCTAAGAAACATATATGCAAAGCATCCAAACAGTACAATTCGCCAATTTGTTGTTTTTCAAGTTTAAGTGAACAACGAGCCCCATTGATAATCATGAAACGGAAATTATTTGTAACTTTCAACAAGTAGAACGATGAATAGTACAGGTAGACGGGTGAAATCTTTCTATATATTGCTTCTAAATAGTCAAAGAAACATATATGCAAAGCATCCAAACAGTACAATTCGCCAATTTTTTGTTCTTCAAGTTTAAGTGAACTACGAGCCACAGTGTTAATCCTTTAAAGGAAATTATTTGTAAATTTCGACAAGTAGAACAATGAATGGATCAGGTAGACGGTTGAAATAATTGTATATATTGCTTCTATATAGTCTAAGAAACATATCTGCATATCATCCAAACAGTACAATTCGCCAATTATTTGATCTTCAAGTTTAAGTGAACTACGAGCCCCATTGTTAATACTTTAACGGAAATTATTTGTAAATTTCTACAAGTAGAACAATGATTGCAACACGTAGACGGTTGAAATCTTTGTATATATGGCTTCCATATAGTCTAAGAAACATATATGCAAAGCATCCAAACAGTACCATTCGCCAATTTTTTGTCCTTCAAGTTTAAGTGACCAATGAGCCCCATTGTTAATCCTTTATCGGAAATTATTTGTAACTTTCGACAAGTAGAACAATGAATGGAACAGGTAGACGGTTGAAATCTTTGTATATATTGCGTCTATATAGTCTATGAAACATGTACGCAAAGCATCCAAACAGTACCATTCGCCAATTTTTTGTTCTTCAAGTTTAAGTGAACAATGCCCCAATGGTTAATCCTTTATCGGAAATTATTTGTAGTTTTCGACAAGTAGAACAATGAATGGAACAGGTAGACGGTTGAAATCTTTGTATATATTGCTTCTATATAATCTAAGAAACATATATGCAAAGCATCTAAGCAGTAACAATCGCCAATTTTTTGATCTTCATGTTTAAGTGAACTACGAGCCCCATTGTTAATCCTTTAAAGGAAATTATTTGTAAATTTCGACAAGTAGAACAATGATTGGAACACGTAGACGGTTGAAATCATTGAATATATTGCTTCTATATAGTCCAAGAAACATATATGCAAAGCGTCCAAACAGTACAAATCGCCAATTTTTTGCTCTTCAAGTTTAAGTGAAATACGAGCCCCATTGTTAATCCTTTAAAGGAAATTATTTGTAAATTTCGACAAGTAGAACAATGAATGGAACAGGTAGACGGTTGAAATCTTTGTATATATTGCTTCTATATAATCTAAGAAACATATATGCAAAGCATCCAAACAGTACCATTCGCAAATTTTTTGTTCTTCAAGTTTAAGTGAACAATGAGCCCCAATGGTTAATCCTTTATCGGAAATTATTTGTAATTTTCGACAAGTAGAACAATGAATGGAACAGGTAGACGGTTGAAATATTTGTATATATTGCTTCTATATAATATAAGAAACATATATTCAAAGCATCCAAACAGTATCATCCGCCAATTTTTTGTTCTTCAAGTTTTTAGTGAACTACGAGCCCCATTGTTAATCCTTTAAAGGAAATTATTTGTAAATTTCGGCAAGTAGAACAATGAATGGAATAGGTAGACTGTTGAAATCATTGTATATATTGCTTCTATATAGTCTAAGAAACATATATGCAAAGCATCCAAACAGTACAATTCGCCAATTTCTTGTTCTTCAAGTTGAAGTAAACTACGATCCCCATTGTTAATCCCTTAACGGAAATAATTTGTAACTTCCGACAAGTAGAACAATGAATGGAACAGGTAGAAGGTTGAAATCATTGTATATATTGCTTCTATATAGTCTAAGAAACATATCTGCAAATCATCCAAACAGTACAATTCGCCAATTATTTGATCTTCAAGTTTAAGTGAACTACGAGCCCCATTGTTAATACTTTAACGAAATTATTTGTAAATTTCGACAAGTAGAACAATGATTGAAACACGTAGACAGTTGAAATCTTTGTATATATTGCTTCCATATAGTCTAATAAACAAGTACGCAAAGCATCCAAACAGTACAATTCGCCAATTTATTGTTCTTCAAGTTTAAGTGAACAACGAGCCCCATTGTTAATCCTTTAAAGGAAATTATTTGTAACTTTCGACAAGTAGAACAATGAATGGAACAGGTAGACGGTTGAAATCTTTGTATATATTGCTTCTATATATTCTAAGAAACATATCTGCATATCATCCAAACAGTACAATTCGCCAATTATTTGATCTTCAAGTTTAAGTGAACTACGAGCCCCATTGTTAATACTTTAACGGAAATTTTTTGTAACTTTCGACAAGTAGAACAATGAATGGAACAGGTAGACAGTTGAAATCTTTGTATATATTGCTTCTATATAGTCTAAGAAACATATATGCAAAGCATCCAAACAGTACAATTCGCCAATTTGTTGTTTTTCAAGTTTAAGTGAACAACGAGCCCCATTGATAATCATGAAACGGAAATTATTTGTAACTTTCTACAAGTAGAACGATGAATAGTACAGGTAGACGGGTGAAATCTTTCTATATATTGCTTCTAAATAGTCAAAGAAACATATATGCAAAGCATCCAAACAGTACAATTCGCCAATTTTTTGTTCTGCAAGTTTAAGTGAACTACGAGCCACAGTGTTAATCCTTTAAAGGAAATTATTTGTAAATTTCGACAAGTAGAACAATGAATGGATCAGGTAGACGGTTGAAATAATTGTATATATTGCTTCTATATAGTCTAAGAAACATATATGCAAAGCATCCAAACAGTACAATTCGCCAATTTTTTGTTGTTCAAGTTTAAGTAAACTACGATCCCCATTGTTAATCCCTTAACGGAAATTATTTGTAAATTTCGACAAGTAGAACAATGATTGGAACACGTAGACGGTTGAAATCATTGAATATATTGCTTCTATATAGTCCAAGAAACATATATGCAAAGCGTCCAAACAGTACAAATCGCCAATTTTTTGCTCTTCAAGTTTAAGTGAAATACGAGCCCCATTGTTAATCCTTTAAAGGAAATTATTTGTAAATTTCGACAAGTAGAACAATGAATGGAACAGATAGACGGTTGAAATCATTGTATATATTGCTTCTATATAATCTAAGAAACATATATGCAAAGCATCCAAACAGTACCATTCGCCAATCTTTTGTTCTTCAAGTTTAAGTGAACAACGAGCCCCATTGATAATCATGAAACGGAAATTATTTGTAACTTTCTACAAGTAGAACAATGAATAGAACAGGTAGACGGGTGAAATCTTTCTAAATATTGTTTCTAAATAGTCTAAGAAACATATATGCAAAGCATCCAAACAGTACAATTCGCCAATTTTTTGTTCTTCAAGTTTAAGTGAACAACGAGGCCCATTGATAATCATGAAACGGAAATTATTTCTAACTTTCGACAAGAAGAACAATGAATAGAACTGGTAGACGGTTGAAATCTTTGTATATGTTGCTTCTATATAGTCTAAGAAACATATATGCAAAGCATCCAAACAGTACAATTCGCCAGTTTTTTGTTCTTCAAGTGTAAGTGAACAACGAGCCCCATTGATAATCATGAAACGGAAATTATTTGTAACTTTCTACAAGTAGAACAATGAATAGAACAGGTAGACGGTTGATATCTTTGTATATGTTGCTTCTATATAGTCTAAGAAACCTATATGCAAAGCATCTAAACAGTAACAATCGCCAATTTTTTGATCTTCAAGTTTAAGTGAACAGTGAGCCCCATTGTTAATCCTTTAAAGGAAATTATTTGTAAATTTCGACAATTAGAACAATGATTGGAACACGTAGACGGTTGAAATCTTTGTATATATTGCTTCCATATAGTCTATGAAACATGTACGCAAAGCATCCAAACAGTAACATTCGCCAATTTTTTGTTCTTCAAGTTTAAGTGAACAATGCCCCAATGGTTAATCCTTTATCGGAAATTATTTGTAGTTTTCGACAAGTAGAACAATGAATGGAACAGGTAGACGGTTGAAATCTTTGTATATATTGCTTCTATATAATCTAAGAAACATATATGCAAAGCATCTAAGCAGTAACAATCGCCAATTTTTTGATCTTCAAGTTTAAGTGAACTACGAGCCCCATTGTTAATCCTTTAAAGGAAATTATTTGTAAATTTCGACAAGTAGAACAATGATTGGAACACGTAGACGGTTGAAATCATTGTATATATTGCTTCTATATAGTCCAAGAAACATATATGCAAAGCGTCCAAACAGTACAAATCGCCAATTTTTTGCTCTTCAAGTTTAAGTGAAATACGAGCCCCATTATTAATCCTTTAAAGGAAATTATTTGTAAATTTCGGCAAGTAGAACAATGAATGGAACAGATAGACTGTTGAAATCATTGTATATATTGCTTCTATATAGTCTAAGAAACATATACGCAAAGCATCCAAACAGTACCATTCGCCAATTTTTTGTTCTTCAAGTTTAAGTGAACAATGAGCCCCAATGGTTAATCCTTTATCGGAAATTATTTGTAATTTTCGACAAGTAGAACAATGATTGGAACACGTAGACGGTTGAAATCTTTGTATATATTGCTTCCATATAGTCTAAGAAACATGTACGCAAAGCATCCAAACAGTACCATTTGCCAATTTTTTGGTCTTCAAGTTTAAGTGAACAATGAGCCCCAATGGTTAATCCGTAATCGGAAATTATTTGTAATTTTCGACAAGTAGAACAATGAATGGAACAGGTAGACGGTTGAAATATTTGTGTATATTGCTTCTATATAATATAAGAAACATATATTCAAAGCATCCAAACAGTACCATTCGCCAATTTTTTGTTCTTCATGTTTAAGTGAACTACGAGCCCCATTGTTAATCCTTTAAAGGAAATTATTTGTAAATTTCGGCAAGTAGAACAATGAATGGAATAGGTAGACGGTTGAAATCATTGTATATATTGCTTCTATATAGTCTAAGAAACATATATGCAAAGCATCCGAACAGTACAATTCGCCAATTTCTGGTTCTTCAAGTTTAAGTAAACTACGATCCCCATTGTTAATCCCTTAACGGAAATTATTTGTAAGTTTCGACAAGTAGAACAATGAATGGAACAGGTAGACGGTTGAAATCATTGTATATATTGCTTCTATATAGACTAAGAAACATATATGCAAATCATCCAAACAGTACAGGGTGTAAGGCATTTAATGGTCATGTTTTCGGGGGTTGTTCTAGAGCTCGGATTGGATGAAGATTTGTAAAAATTACTTTCCGCAAAATTATTTGTAAAATTTCGTAAAAAAATCGGTTGAAACTGGCTCGGCTATCTTCTTCGTATTGTTACGTAGGTAAAATGTCTGAGAGGAACCATGGGTCAGAAGTGAACCGTTCTTCCACAAATCGACTTTTAATTGGGCCTCCGCGGTCTAATTCATGCTTAGTAAGTGAGAGAGTCAGCTGTTCCTTCGGAAAGAGACACACAAGATATCCTTGTCGGCTCGAACAGTCTGAGGAGAAGCGTGTTACTAGACATTGGAAATTGGGGGACTGGGTCACCGAACCACTAAGAGCAGTGCAAGTGTTTATGTTCTTTTCCCCGGGAGGACCCATGAGCGAACCTGACACCGAGCGCAGGTCATTGACGTCTTCCTAGCCGACAAGGATATCTTGTGTGTTTCTTTCCGAAGGAACAGCTGACTCTCTCACTTACTAAGCGAAAATTAGATCGCGGAGGCCCAATTAAAAGTCGATTTGTGGAAGAACGGTTCACTTCTGACCCATGGTTCCTCTCAGACATTTTACCTACGTAACAATACGAAGAAGATAGCCGAGCCAGTTTCAACCGATTTTTTTACGAAATTTTACAAATAATTTTGCGGAAAGTAATTTTTACAAATCTTCATCCAATCCGAGCTCTAGAACAACCACCCGAAAACATGACCATTAAATGTCTTACACCCTGTACAATTCGCCAATTATTTGATCTTCAAGTTTAAGTGAACTACGATCCCCATTGTTAATACTTTAACGGAAATTATTTGTAACTTGCGACAACTAGAACAATGAATGGAACAGGTAGACGATTGAAATCAATGTATATATTGCTTCTATATAGTCTAAGAAACATATATGCAAAGCATCCAAACAGTACCATTCATCAATTTTTTGTTCTTCAAGTTTAAGTGAACAACGAGCCCCATTGATAATCATGAAACGGAAATTATTTGTAACTTTCTACAAGTAGAACAATGAATAGAACAGGTAGACGGTTGAAATCTTTGTATATGTTGCTTCTATATAGTCTAAGAAACTTATATGCAAAGCATCTAAACAGTAACAAGCGCCAATTTTTTGATCTTCAAGTTTAAGTGAACAGTGAGCCCCATTGATAATCATGAAATGGAAATTATTTGTAACTTTCTACAAGTAGAACAATGAATAGTACAGGTAGACGGGTGAAATCTTTCTATATATTGCTTCTAAATAGTCTAAGAAACATATATGCAAAGCATCCAAACAGTACAATTCGCCAATTTTTTGTTCTTCAAGTTTAAGTGAACTACGAGTCCCATTGTTAATCCTTTAAAGGAAATTATTTGTAATTGTCGACAAGTAGAACAATGATTGGAACACGTAGACGGTTGAAATCTTTGTATATATTGCTTCTATATAGTCTAAGAAACATATATGCAAAGCATCCAAACAGTACAATTCGCCAATTTATTGTTCTTCCTAGTTTAAGTTAACAACGAGCCCCATTGTTAATCCTTTAAAGGAAATTATGTGTAAATTTCGACAAGTAGAACAATGATTGGAACACGTAGACGGTTGAAATCTTTGTATATATTGCTTCTATATAGTCTACGAAACATATATGCAAAGCATCCAAACAGTACAATTCGCCAATTTTTTGTACTTCAAGTTTAAGTGAACTACGAGCCCCATTGTTAATCCTTTAACGGAAATTAATTGTAACTTTCGACAAGTAGAACAATGAATGGAACAGGTAGACGGTTGAAATCTTTGTATATATTGCTTCTATATAGTCTAAGAAACATATATGCAAATCGTCCAAACAGTACAATTCGCCAATTATTTGATCTTCAAGTTTAAGTGAACTACGAGCCCCATTGTTAATACTTTAACGGAAATTATTTGTAACTTGCGAGAAGTAGAACAATGAATGGAACTGGTAGCCGGTTGAAATCAATGTATATATTGCTTCTATATAGTCTAAGAAACATATATGCAAAGCATCCAAACAGTACCATTCGCCAATTTTTTGTTCTTCAAGTTTAAGTGAACAATGAGCCCCAATGGTTAATCCTTTATCGGAAATTATTTGTAACTTTCGACAAGTAGAACAATGAATGGAACAGGTAGACGGTTGAAATCTTTGTATATATTGCTTCTATATAGTCTAAGAAACATATATGCAAAGCATCCAAACAGTACAATTCGCCAATTTATTGTTCTTCCTAGTTTAAGTTAACAACGAGCCCCATTGTTAATCCTTTAAAGGAAATTATGTGTAAATTTCGACAAGTAGAACAATGATTGGAACACGTAGACGGTTGAAATCTTTGTATATATTGCTTCTATATAGTCTACGAAACATATATGCAAAGCATCCAAACAGTACAATTCGCCAATTTTTTGTACTTCAAGTTTAAGTGAACTACGAGCCCCATTGTTAATCCTTTAACGGAAATTAATTGTAACTTTCGACAAGTAGAACAATGAATGGAACAGGTAGACGGTTGAAATCTTTGTATATATTGCTTCTATATAGTCTAAGAAACATATATGCAAATCGTCCAAACAGTACAATTCGCCAAATATTTGATCTTCAAGTTTAAGTGAACTACGAGCCCCATTGTTAATACTTTAACGGAAATTATTTGTAACTTGCGAGAAGTAGAACAATGAATGGAACTGGTAGCCGGTTGAAATCAATGTATATATTGCTTCTATATAGTCTAAGAAACATATATGCAAAGCATCCAAACAGTACCATTCGCCAATTTTTTGTTCTTCAAGTTTAAGTGAACTACGAGCCCCATTGTTAATCCCTTAACGGAAATTAATTGTAACTTTCTACAATTAGAACAATGATTGGAACACGTAGACGGTTGAAATCTTTATATATATTGCTTCCATATAGTCTAAGAAACATGTACACCAAGCATCCAAACAGTACAATTCGCCAATTTTTTGTTCTTCAAGTTTAAGTGAACTACGATCCCCATTGTTAATCCCTTAACGGAAATTATTTGTAACTTTCGACAAGTAGAACAGTGAATGGAACAGGTAGACGATTGAAATCTTTGTATATATATCTTCTATATAGTATAAGAAACATATATGCAAAGCATCCAAACAGTACAAATCGCCAATTTTTTGTTCTTCAAGTTTAAGTGAACAATGAGCCCCAATGGTTAATCCTTTATCGGAAATTATTTGTAACTTTCGACAAGTAGAACAATGAATGGAACAGGTAGACGGTTGAAATCTTTGTATATATTGCTTCTATATAGTCTAAGAAACATATATGCAAAGCATCCAAACAGTACAATTCGCCAATTTATTGTTCTTCAAGTTTAAGTTAACAACGAGCCCCATTGTTAATCCTTTAAAGGAAATTATGTGTAAATTTAGACAAGTAGAACAATGATTGGAACACGTAGACGGTTGAAATCTTTGTATATATTGCTTCTATATAATCTAAGAAACATATATGCAAAGCATCTAAACAGTAACAATCGCCAATTTTTTGATCTTCAAGTTTAAGTGAACAGCGAGCCCCATTGATAATCATGGAATAGAAATTATTTGTAACTTTCTACAAGTAGAACAATGAATGGAACAGGTAGACGGTTGAAATCAATGTATATATTGCTTCTATATAGTCTAAGAAACATATATGCAAAGCATCCAAACAGTACAATTCGGCAATTTTTTGTTCTTCAAGATTAAGTGAACTACGAGCCCCATTGTTAATCCTTTAAAGGAAATTATTTGTAAATTTCGACAAGTAGAACAATGAATGGATCATGTAGACGGTTGAAATCATTGTATATATTGCTTCTATATAGTCTACGAAACATATATGCAAAGCATCCAAACAGTACAATTCGACAATTTTTTGCTCTTCAAGTTTAAGTGAACTACGAGCCCCATTGTTAATCCTTTATCGGAAATTATTTGTAACTTTCGACAAGTAGAACAATGAATGGAACAGGTAGACGGTTGAAATCAATGTATATATTGCTTCTATATAGTCTAAGAAACATATATGCAAAGCATCCAAACAGTACAATTCGACAATTTTTTGCTCTTCAAGTTTAAGTGAACTACGAGCCCCATTGTTAATCCCTTAACGGAAATGAATTGTAACTTTCGACAAGTAGAACAATGAATGGAACAGGTAGACGGTTGAAATCTTTGTATATATTGCTTCTATATAGTCTAAGAAACATATATGCAAAGCATCCAAACAGTACAATTCGTCAATTTTTTGTTCTTCAAGTTTAAGTGAACAACGAGCCCCATTGTTAATCCTTTAAAGGAAATTATTTGTAACTTTCGACAAGTAGAACAATTAATGGAACAGGTAGACGGTTGAAATCTTTGTATATCTTGCTTCTATATAGTCTAAGAAATATATATGCAAAGCATCCAAACAGTACCATTCGCCAATTTTTTGTTCTTCAAGTTTAAGTGAACAATGAGCCCCATTGTTAATCCTTTATCGGAAATTATTTGTAACTTTCGACAAGTAGAACAATGAATGGAACAGGTAGACGGTTGAAATCTTTGTATATATTGCTTCTATATAGTCTAAGAAACATGTACGCAAAGCATCCAAACAGTACAATTCGCCAATTATTTGATCTTCAAGTTTAAGTGAACTACGAGCCCCATTGTTAATACTTTAACGGAATTTATTTGTAAATTTCGACAAGTAGAACAATGAATGGAACAGGTAGACGGTTGAAATCAATGTATATATTGCTTCTTTATAGTCTAAGAAACATATATGCAAATCATCCAAACAGTACAATTCGCCAATTTCTTGTTCTTCAAGTTTAAGTAAACTACGATCCCCATTGTTAATCCCTTAACGGAAATTATTTGTAACTTTCGACAAGTAGAACAGTGAATGGAACAGGTAGACGGTTGAAATCTTTGTATATATTGCTTCTATATAGTCTACGAAACATATATGCAAAGCATCCAAACAGTACAATTCGCCAATTTTTTGTACTTCAAGTTTAAGTGAACTACGAGCCCCATTGTTAATCCTTTAACGGAAATGAATTGTAACTTTCGACAAGTAGAACAATGAATGGAACAGGTAGACGGTTGAAATCTTTGTACATATTGCTTCTATATAGTCTAAGAAACATATATGCAAAGCATCCAAACAGTACAATTCGCCAATTTATTGTTCTTCAAGTTTAAGTGAACAGTGAGCCCCATTGATAATCATGAAATGGAAATTATTTGTAACTTTCTACAAGTAGAACAATGAATAGTACAGGTAGACGGGTGAAATCTTTCTATATATTGCTTCTAAATAGTCTAAGAACACATCTATGCAAAGCATCCAAACAGTACAATTCGCCAATTTTTTGTTCTTCAAGTTTAAGTGAACTACGAGCCCCATTCTTAATCCTTTAAAGGAAATTAATTGTAACTTTCTACAAGTAGAACAATGATTGGAACACGTCGACGGTTGAAATCTTTGTATATATTGCTTCCATATAGTCTAAGAAACATATATGCAAAGCATCCAAACAGTACCATTCGCCAAGTTTTTGTTCTTCAAGTTTAAGTGAACAATGAGCCCCAATGGTTAATCCTTTATCGGAAATTATTTGTAACTTTCGACAAGTAGAACAATGAATGGAACAGGTAGACGGTTGAAATCTTTGTATATATTGCTTCTATATAGTCTAAGAAACATATATGCAAAGCATCCAAACAGTACAATTCGCCAATTTATTGTTCTTCAAGTTTAAGTTAACAACGAGCCCCATTGTTAATCCTTTAACGGAAATTAATTGTAACTTTCTACAAGTAGAACAATGATTGGAACACGTAGACGGTTGAAATCTTTGTATATATTGCTTCCATATAGTCTAAGAAACATATATGCAAAGCATCCAAACAGTACCATTCGCCAATTTTTTGTTCTTCAAGTTTAAGTGAACAATGAGCCCCAATGGTTAATCCTTTATCGGAAATTATTTGTAACTTTCGACAAGTAGAACAATGAATGGAACAGGTAGACGGTTGAAATCTTTGTATATATTGCTTCTATATAGTCTAAGAAACATATATGCAAAGCATCCAAACAGTACAATTCGCCAATTTATTGTTCTTCAAGTTTAAGTTAACAACGAGCCCCATTGTTAATCCTTTAAAGGAAATTATTTGTAAATTTCGACAAGTAGAACAATGAATGGATCATGTAGACGGTTGAAATCATTGTATATATTGCTTCTATATAGTCTACGAAACATATATGCAAAGCATCCAGACAGTACAATTCGACAATTTTTTGCTCTTCAAGTTTAAGTGAACTACGAGCCCCATTGTTAATCCTTTATCGGAAATTATTTGTAACTTTCGACAAGTAGAACAATGAATGGAACAGGTAGACGGTTGAAATCAATGTATATATTGCTTCTATATAGTCTAAGAAACATATATGCAAAGCATCCAAACAGTACAATTCGACAATTTTTTGCTCTTCAAGTTTAAGTGAACTACGAGCCCCATTGTTAATCCTTTAAAGGATATTATTTGTAACTTTCGACAAGTAGAACAATGAATGGAATAGGTAGACGGTTGAAATCTGTGTATATATTGCTTCTATATAGTATAAGAAACATATATGCAAAGCATCCAAACAGTACAATTCGCCAATTTTTTGTTCTTCAAATTTAAGTGAACAGTGAGCCCCATTGATAATCATGAAATGGAAATTATTTGTAACATTCTACAAGTAGAACAATGAATGGAATAGGTAGACGGTTGAAATCATTGTATATATTGCTTCTATATAGTCTAAGAAACATATATGCAAAGCATCCAAACAGTACAATTCGACAATTTTTTGCTCTTCAAGTTTAAGTGAACTACGAGCCCCATTGTTAATCCTTTAAAGGAAATTATTTGTAACTTTCGACAAGTAGAACAATGAATGGAACAGGTAGACGGTTGAAATCTGTGTATATATTGCTTCTATATAGTATAAGAAACATATATGCAAAGCATCCAAACAGTACCATTCGCTAATTTTTTGTTCTTCATGTTTAAGTGAACAATGAGCCCCAATGGTTAATCCTTTAAAGGAAATTAATTGTAACTTTCGACAAGTAGAACAATGAATGGAACAGGTAGACGGTTGAAATCTTTGTATATATTGCTTCTATATAGTCTAAGAAACATATATGCAAATCGTCCAAACAGTACAATTCGCCAATTATTTGATCTTCAAGTTTAAGTGAACTACGAGCCCCATTGTTAATACTTTAACGGAAATTATTTGTAACTTGCGAGAAGTAGAACAATGAATGGAACTGGTAGCCGGTTGAAATCAATGTATATATTGCTTCTATATAGTCTAAGAAACATATATGCAAAGCATCCAAACAGTACCATTCGCCAATTTTTTGTTCTTCAAGTTTAAGTGAACAATGAGCCCCAATGGTTAATCCTTTATCGGAAATTATTTGTAACTTTCGACAAGTAGAACAATGAATGGAACAGGTAGACGGTTGAAATCTTTGTATATATTGCTTCTATATAGTCTAAGAAACATATATGCAAAGCATCCAAACAGTACAATTCGCCAATTTATTGTTCTTCAAGTTTAAGTTAACAACGAGCCCCATTGTTAATCCTTCAAAGGAAATTATGTGTAAATTTCGACGAGTAGAACAATGATTGGAACAAGTAGACGGTTGAAATCTTTGTATATATTGCTTCCATATAGTCTAAGAAACATGTACGCAAAGCATCCAAACAGTACCATTCGCCAATTTATTGTTCTTCAAGTTTAAGTTAACAACGAGCCCCATTGTTAATCCTTCAAAGGAAATTATGTGTAAATTTCGACGAGTAGAACAATGATTGGAACAAGTAGACGGTTGAAATCTTTGTATATATTGCTTCCATATAGTCTAAGAAACATGTACGCAAAGCATCCAAACAGTACCATTCGCCAATTTTTTGGTCTTCAAGTTTAAGTGAACAATGAGCCCCAATGGTTAATCCTTTATCGGAAATTATTTGTAAATTTCGACAAGTAGAACAATGAATGGAACACGTAGACGGTTGAAATCTGTGTATATATTGCTTCTATATAGTATAAGAAACATATATGCAAAGCATCCAAACAGTACCATTCGCTAATTTTTTGTTCTTCATGTTTAAGTGAACAATGAGCCCCAATGGTTAATCCTTTATCGGAAATTATTTGTAAATTTCGACAAGTAGAACAATGAATGGAACACGTAGACGGTTGAAATCTGTGTATATATTGCTTCTATATAGTATAAGAAACATATATGCAAATCATCCACACAGTACCATTCGCCAATTTTTTGTTCTTCAAGTTTAAGTGAACAATGAGCCCCAATGGTTAATCCTTTATCGGAAATTATTTGTAATTTTCGACAAGTAGAACAATGAATGGAACAGTTAGACGGTTGAAATATTTGTATATATTGCTTCTATATAGTCTAAGAAACATATATGCAAAGCATCCAAACAGTACAATTCGCCAATTTATTGTTCTTCAAGTTTAAGTTAACAACGAGCCCCATTGTTAATCCTTTAAAGGAAATTATGTGTAAATTTAGACAAGTAGAACAATGATTGGAACACGTAGACGGTTGAAATCTTTGTATATATTGCTTCTATATAATCTAAGAAACATATCTGCAAAGCATCTAAACAGTAACAATCGCCAATTTTTTGATCTTCAAGTTTAAGTGAACAGCGAGCCCCATTGATAATCATGGAATAGAAATTATTTGTAACTTTCTACAAGTAGAACAATGAATGGAACAGGTAGACGGTTGAAATCAATGTATATATTGCTTCTATATAGTCTAAGAAACATATATGCAAAGCATCCAAACAGTACAATTCGGCAATTTTTTGTTCTTCAAGATTAAGTGAACTACGAGCCCCATTGTTAATCCTTTAAAGGAAATTATTTGTAAATTTCGACAAGTAGAACAATGAATGGATCATGTAGACGGTTGAAATCATTGTATATATTGCTTCTATATAGTCTACGAAACATATATGCAAAGCATCCAAACAGTACAATTCGACAATTTTTTGCTCTTCAAGTTTAAGTGAACTACGAGCCCCATTGTTAATCCTTTATCGGAAATTATTTGTAACTTTCGACAAGTAGAACAATGAATGGAACAGGTAGACGGTTGAAATCAATGTATATATTGCTTCTATATAGTCTAAGAAACATATATGCAAAGCATCCAAACAGTACCATTCGACAATTTTTTGCTCTTCAAGTTTAAGTGAACTACGAGCCCCATTGTTAATCCCTTAACGGAAATGAATTGTAACTTTCGACAAGTAGAACAATGAATGGAACAGGTAGACGGTTGAAATCTTTGTATATATTGCTTCTATATAGTCTAAGAAACATATATGCAAAGCATCCAAACAGTACCATTCGCCAATTTTTTGTTCTTCAAGTTTAAGTGAACTACGAGCCCCATTGTTAATCCCTTAACGGAAATTAATTGTAACTTTCTACAATTAGAACAATGATTGGAACACGTAGACGGTTGAAATCTTTGTATATATTGCTTCCATATAGTCTAAGAAACATGTACACCAAGCATCCAAACAGTACAATTCGCCAATTTTTTGTTCTTCAAGTTTAAGTGAACTACGATCCCCATTGTTAATCCCTTAACGGAAATTATTTGTAACTTTCGACAAGTAGAACAGTGAATGGAACAGGTAGACGATTGAAATCTTTGTATATATTGCTTCTATATAGTATAAGAAACATATATGCAAAGCATCCAAACAGTACAAATCGCCAATTTTTTGTTCTTCAAGTTTAAGTGAACAATGAGCCCCAATGGTTAATCCTTTATCGGAAATTATTTGTAACTTTCGACAAGTAGAACAATGAATGGAACAGGTAGACGGTTGAAATCTTTGTATATATTGCTTCTATATAGTCTAAGAAACATATATGCAAAGCATCCAAACAGTACAATTCGCCAATTTATTGTTCTTCAAGTTTAAGTTAACAACGAGCCCCATTGTTAATCCTTTAAAGGAAATTATGTGTAAATTTAGACAAGTAGAACAATGAATGGAACAGGTAGACGGTTGAAATCAATGTATATATTGCTTCTATATAGTCTAAGAAACATATATGCAAAGCATCCAAACAGTACAATTCGGCAATTTTTTGTTCTTCAAGATTAAGTGAACTACGAGCCCCATTGTTAATCCTTTAAAGGAAATTATTTGTAAATTTCGACAAGTAGAACAATGAATGGATCATGTAGACGGTTGAAATCATTGTATATATTGCTTCTATATAGTCTACGAAACATATATGCAAAGCATCCAAACAGTACAATTCGACAATTTTTTGCTCTTCAAGTTTAAGTGAACTACGAGCCCCATTGTTAATCCTTTATCGGAAATTATTTGTAACTTTCGACAAGTAGAACAATGAATGGAACAGGTAGACGGTTGAAATCAATGTATATATTGCTTCTATATAGTCTAAGAAACATATATGCAAAGCATCCAAACAGTACCATTCGACAATTTTTTGCTCTTCAAGTTTAAGTGAACTACGAGCCCCATTGTTAATCCCTTAACGGAAATGAATTGTAACTTTCGACAAGTAGAACAATGAATGGAACAGGTAGACGGTTGAAATCTTTGTATATATTGCTTCTATATAGTCTAAGAAACATATATGCAAAGCATCCAAACAGTACAATTCGCCAATTTTTTGTTCTTCAAGTTTAAGTGAACAACGAGCCCCATTGTTAATCCTTTAAAGGAAATTATTTGTAACTTTCGACAAGTAGAACAATGAATGGAACAGGTAGACGGTTGAAATCTTTGTATATCTTGCTTCTATATAGTCTAAGAAACATATATGCAAAGCATCCAAACAGTACCATTCGCCAATTTTTTGTTCTTCAAGTTTAAGTGAACAATGAGCCCCATTGTTAATCCTTTATCGGAAATTATTTGTAACTTTCGACAAGTAGAACAATGAATGGAACAGGTAGACGGTTGAAATCTTTGTATATATTGCTTCTATATAGTCTAAGAAACATGTACGCAAAGCATCCAAACAGTACAATTCGCCAATTATTTGATCTTCAAGTTTAAGTGAACTACGAGCCCCATTGTTAATACTTTAACGGAATTTATTTGTAAATTTCGACAAGTAGAACAATGAATGGAACAGGTAGACGGTTGAAATCAATGTATATATTGCTTCTTTATAGTCTAAGAAACATATATGCAAATCATCCAAACAGTACAATTCGCCAATTTCTTGTTCTTCAAGTTTAAGTAAACTACGATCCCCATTGTTAATCCCTTAACGGAAATTATTTGTAACTTTCGACAAGTAGAACAGTGAATGGAACAGGTAGACGGTTGAAATCTTTGTATATATTGCTTCTATATAGTCTACGAAACATATATGCAAAGCATCCAAACAGTACAATTCGCCAATTTTTTGTACTTCAAGTTTAAGTGAACTACGAGCCCCATTGTTAATCCTTTAACGGAAATGAATTGTAACTTTCGACAAGTAGAACAATGAATGGAACAGGTAGACGGTTGAAATCTTTGTACATATTGCTTCTATATAGTCTAAGAAACATATATGCAAAGCATCCAAACAGTACCATTCGCCAATTTTTTGTTCTTCAAGTTTAAGTGAACTACGAGCCCCATTGTTAATCCCTTAACGGAAATTAATTGTAACTTTCTACAATTAGAACAATGATTGGAACACGTAGACGGTTGAAATCTTTGTATATATTGCTTCCATATAGTCTAAGAAACATGTACACCAAGCATCCAAACAGTACAATTCGCCAATTTTTTGTTCTTCAAGTTTAAGTGAACTACGATCCCCATTGTTAATCCCTTAACGGAAATTATTTGTAACTTTCGACAAGTAGAACAGTGAATGGAACAGGTAGACGATTGAAATCTTTGTATATATTGCTTCTATATAGTATAAGAAACATATATGCAAAGCATCCAAACAGTACAAATCGCCAATTTTTTGTTCTTCAAGTTTAAGTGAACAATGAGCCCCAATGGTTAATCCTTTATCGGAAATTATTTGTAACTTTCGACAAGTAGAACAATGAATGGAACAGGTAGACGGTTGAAATCTTTGTATATATTGCTTCTATATAGTCTAAGAAACATATATGCAAAGCATCCAAACAGTACAATTCGCCAATTTATTGTTCTTCAAGTTTAAGTTAACAACGAGCCCCATTGTTAATCCTTTAAAGGAAATTATGTGTAAATTTAGACAAGTAGAACAATGAATGGAACAGGTAGACGGTTGAAATCAATGTATATATTGCTTCTATATAGTCTAAGAAACATATATGCAAAGCATCCAAACAGTACAATTCGGCAATTTTTTGTTCTTCAAGATTAAGTGAACTACGAGCCCCATTGTTAATCCTTTAAAGGAAATTATTTGTAAATTTCGACAAGTAGAACAATGAATGGATCATGTAGACGGTTGAAATCATTGTATATATTGCTTCTATATAGTCTACGAAACATATATGCAAAGCATCCAAACAGTACAATTCGACAATTTTTTGCTCTTCAAGTTTAAGTGAACTACGAGCCCCATTGTTAATCCTTTATCGGAAATTATTTGTAACTTTCGACAAGTAGAACAATGAATGGAACAGGTAGACGGTTGAAATCAATGTATATATTGCTTCTATATAGTCTAAGAAACATATATGCAAAGCATCCAAACAGTACCATTCGACAATTTTTTGCTCTTCAAGTTTAAGTGAACTACGAGCCCCATTGTTAATCCCTTAACGGAAATGAATTGTAACTTTCGACAAGTAGAACAATGAATGGAACAGGTAGACGGTTGAAATCTTTGTATATATTGCTTCTATATAGTCTAAGAAACATATATGCAAAGCATCCAAACAGTACAATTCGCCAATTTTTTGTTCTTCAAGTTTAAGTGAACAACGAGCCCCATTGTTAATCCTTTAAAGGAAATTATTTGTAACTTTCGACAAGTAGAACAATGAATGGAACAGGTAGACGGTTGAAATCTTTGTATATCTTGCTTCTATATAGTCTAAGAAACATATATGCAAAGCATCCAAACAGTACCATTCGCCAATTTTTTGTTCTTCAAGTTTAAGTGAACAATGAGCCCCATTGTTAATCCTTTATCGGAAATTATTTGTAACTTTCGACAAGTAGAACAATGAATGGAACAGGTAGACGGTTGAAATCTTTGTATATATTGCTTCTATATAGTCTAAGAAACATGTACGCAAAGCATCCAAACAGTACAATTCGCCAATTATTTGATCTTCAAGTTTAAGTGAACTACGAGCCCCATTGTTAATACTTTAACGGAATTTATTTGTAAATTTCGACAAGTAGAACAATGAATGGAACAGGTAGACGGTTGAAATCAATGTATATATTGCTTCTTTATAGTCTAAGAAACATATATGCAAATCATCCAAACAGTACAATTCGCCAATTTCTTGTTCTTCAAGTTTAAGTAAACTACGATCCCCATTGTTAATCCCTTAACGGAAATTATTTGTAACTTTCGACAAGTAGAACAGTGAATGGAACAGGTAGACGGTTGAAATCTTTGTATATATTGCTTCTATATAGTCTACGAAACATATATGCAAAGCATCCAAACAGTACAATTCGCCAATTTTTTGTACTTCAAGTTTAAGTGAACTACGAGCCCCATTGTTAATCCTTTAACGGAAATGAATTGTAACTTTCGACAAGTAGAACAATGAATGGAACAGGTAGACGGTTGAAATCTTTGTACATATTGCTTCTATATAGTCTAAGAAACATATATGCAAAGCATCCAAACAGTACAATTCGCCAATTTATTGTTCTTCAAGTTTAAGTGAACAGTGAGCCCCATTGATAATCATGAAATGGAAATTATTTGTAACATTCTACAAGTAGAACAATGAATGGAATAGGTAGACGGTTGAAATCATTGTATATATTGCTTCTATATAGTCTAAGAAACATATATGCAAAGCATCCAAACAGTACAATTCGACAATTTTTTGCTCTTCAAGTTTAAGTGAACTACGAGCCCCATTGTTAATCCTTTATCGGAAATTATTTGTAATTTTCGACAAGTAGAGCAATGAATGGAACTGGTAGACGGTTGAAATCTTTGTATATATTGCTTCTATATAAACTAAGAAACATATATGCAAAGCATCTAAACAGTAACAATCGCCAATTTTTTGATCTTCAAGTTTAAGTGAACAGCGAGCCCCATTGATAATCATGGAATAGAAATTATTTGTAACTTCCTACAAGTAGAACAATGAATAGTACAGGTAGACGGGTGAAATCTTTCTATATATTGCTTCTAAATAGTCTAAGAACACATCTATGCAAAGCATCCAAACAGTACAATTCGCCAATTTTTTGTTCTTCAAGTTTAAGTGAACTACGAGCCCCATTCTTAATCCTTTAAAGGAAATTAATTGTAAATTTCGACAAGTAGAACAATGAATGGATCATGTAGACGGTTGAAATCATTGTATATATTGCTTCTATATAGTCTACGAAACATATATGCAAAGCATCCAAACAGTACAATTCGCCAATTTTTTGTTCTTCAAGTTTAAGTGAACTACGAGCCCCATTGTTAATCCTTTAACGGAAATTAATTGTAACTTTCTACAAGTAGAACAATGATTGGAACACGTCGACGGTTGAAATCTTTGTATATATTGCTTCCATATAGTCTAAGAAACATATATGCAAAGCATCCAAACAGTACCATTCGCCAATTTTTTGTTCTTCAAGTTTAAGTGAACAATGAGCCCCAATGGTTAATCCTTTATCGGAAATTATTTGTAACTTTCGACAAGTAGAACAATGAATGGAACAGGTAGACGGTTGAAATCTTTGTATATATTGCTTCTATATAGTCTAAGAAACATATATGCAAAGCATCCAAACAGTACAATTCGCCAATTTATTGTTCTTCAAGTTTAAGTTAACAACGAGCCCCATTGTTAATCCTTTAACGGAAATTAATTGTAACTTTCTACAAGTAGAACAATGATTGGAACACGTAGACGGTTGAAATCTTTGTATATATTGCTTCCATATAGTCTAAGAAACATATATGCAAAGCATCCAAACAGTACCATTCGCCAATTTTTTGTTCTTCAAGTTTAAGTGAACAATGAGCCCCAATGGTTAATCCTTTATCGGAAATTATTTGTAACTTTCGACAAGTAGAACAATGAATGGAACAGGTAGACGGTTGAAATCTTTGTATATATTGCTTCTATATAGTCTAAGAAACATATATGCAAAGCATCCAAACAGTACAATTCGCCAATTTATTGTTCTTCAAGTTTAAGTTAACAACGAGCCCCATTGTTAATCCTTTAAAGGAAATTATGTGTAAATTTCGACAAGTAGAACAATGATTGGAACACGTAGACGGTTGAAATCTTTGTATATATTGCTTCTATATAATCTAAGAAACATATATGCAAAGCATCTAAACAGTAACAATCGCCAATTTTTTGATCTTCAAGTTTAAGTGAACAGCGAGCCCCATTGATAATCATGGAATAGAAATTATTTGTAACTTTCTACAAGTAGAACAATGAATAGTACAGGTAGACGGGTGAAATCTTTCTATATATTGCTTCTAAATAGTCTAAGAACACATCTATGCAAAGCATCCAAACAGTACAATTCGGCAATTTTTTGTTCTTCAAGATTAAGTGAACTACGAGCCCCATTGTTAATCCTTTAAAGGAAATTATTTGTAAATTTCGACAAGTAGAACAATGAATGGATCATGTAGACGGTTGAAATCATTGTATATATTGCTTCTATATAGTCTACGAAACATATATGCAAAGCATCCAGACAGTACAATTCGACAATTTTTTGCTCTTCAAGTTTAAGTGAACTACGAGCCCCATTGTTAATCCTTTATCGGAAATTATTTGTAACTTTCGACAAGTAGAACAATGAATGGAACAGGTAGACGGTTGAAATCAATGTATATATTGCTTCTATATAGTCTAAGAAACATATATGCAAAGCATCCAAACAGTACAATTCGACAATTTTTTGCTCTTCAAGTTTAAGTGAACTACGAGCCCCATTGTTAATCCTTTAAAGGATATTATTTGTAACTTTCGACAAGTAGAACAATGAATGGAATAGGTAGACGGTTGAAATCTGTGTATATATTGCTTCTATATAGTATAAGAAACATATATGCAAAGCATCCAAACAGTACAATTCGCCAATTTTTTGTTCTTCAAATTTAAGTGAACAGTGAGCCCCATTGATAATCATGAAATGGAAATTATTTGTAACATTCTACAAGTAGAACAATGAATGGAATAGGTAGACGGTTGAAATCATTGTATATATTGCTTCTATATAGTCTAAGAAACATATATGCAAAGCATCCAAACAGTACAATTCGACAATTTTTTGCTCTTCAAGTTTAAGTGAACTACGAGCCCCATTGTTAATCCTTTAAAGGAAATTATTTGTAACTTTCGACAAGTAGAACAATGAATGGAACAGGTAGACGGTTGAAATCTGTGTATATATTGCTTCTATATAGTATAAGAAACATATATGCAAAGCATCCAAACAGTACCATTCGCTAATTTTTTGTTCTTCATGTTTAAGTGAACAATGAGCCCCAATGGTTAATCCTTTAAAGGAAATTAATTGTAACTTTCGACAAGTAGAACAATGAATGGAACAGGTAGACGGTTGAAATCTTTGTATATATTGCTTCTATATAGTCTAAGAAACATATATGCAAATCGTCCAAACAGTACAATTCGCCAATTATTTGATCTTCAAGTTTAAGTGAACTACGAGCCCCATTGTTAATACTTTAACGGAAATTATTTGTAACTTGCGAGAAGTAGAACAATGAATGGAACTGGTAGCCGGTTGAAATCAATGTATATATTGCTTCTATATAGTCTAAGAAACATATATGCAAAGCATCCAAACAGTACCATTCGCCAATTTTTTGTTCTTCAAGTTTAAGTGAACAATGAGCCCCAATGGTTAATCCTTTATCGGAAATTATTTGTAACTTTCGACAAGTAGAACAATGAATGGAACAGGTAGACGGTTGAAATCTTTGTATATATTGCTTCTATATAGTCTAAGAAACATATATGCAAAGCATCCAAACAGTACAATTCGCCAATTTATTGTTCTTCAAGTTTAAGTTAACAACGAGCCCCATTGTTAATCCTTCAAAGGAAATTATGTGTAAATTTCGACGAGTAGAACAATGATTGGAACAAGTAGACGGTTGAAATCTTTGTATATATTGCTTCCATATAGTCTAAGAAACATGTACGCAAAGCATCCAAACAGTACCATTCGCCAATTTATTGTTCTTCAAGTTTAAGTTAACAACGAGCCCCATTGTTAATCCTTCAAAGGAAATTATGTGTAAATTTCGACGAGTAGAACAATGATTGGAACAAGTAGACGGTTGAAATCTTTGTATATATTGCTTCCATATAGTCTAAGAAACATGTACGCAAAGCATCCAAACAGTACCATTCGCCAATTTTTTGGTCTTCAAGTTTAAGTGAACAATGAGCCCCAATGGTTAATCCTTTATCGGAAATTATTTGTAAATTTCGACAAGTAGAACAATGAATGGAATACGTAGACGGTTGAAATCTGTGTATATATTGCTTCTATATAGTATAAGAAACATATATGCAAAGCATCCAAACAGTACCATTCGCTAATTTTTTGTTCTTCATGTTTAAGTGAACAATGAGCCCCAATGGTTAATCCTTTATCGGAAATTATTTGTAATTTTCGACAAGTAGAACAATGAATGGAACAGTTAGACGGTTGAAATATTTGTATATATTGCTTCTATATAGTCTGAGAAACATATATGCAAATCGTCCAAACAGTACAATTCGCCAATTATTTGATCTTCAAGTTTAAGTGAACTACGAGCCCCATTGTTAATACTTTAACGGAAATTATTTGTAAATTTCGACAAGTAGAACAATGATTGGAACACGTAGACGGTTGAAATCTTTGTATATATTGCTTCCATATAGTCTAAGAAACATGTACGCAAAGCATCCAAACAGTACCATGCGCCAATTTTTTGTTCTTCAAGTTTAAGTGAACAATGAGCCCCAATGGTTAATCCTTTATCGGAAATTATTTGTAACTTTCGACAAGTAGAACAATGAATGGAACAGGTAGACGGTTGAAATCTTTGTATATATTGCTTCTATATAGTCTAAGAAACATATATGCAAAGCATCCAAACAGTACAATTCGCCAATTTATTGTTCTTCAAGTTTAAGTTAACAACGAGCCCCATTGTTAATCCTTCAAAGGAAATTATGTGTAAATTTCGACGAGTAGAACAATGATTGGAACAAGTAGACGGTTGAAATCTTTGTATATATTGCTTCCATATAGTCTAAGAAACATGTACGCAAAGCATCCAAACAGTACCATTCGCCAATTTTTTGGTCTTCAAGTTTAAGTGAACAATGAGCCCCAATGGTTAATCCTTTATCGGAAATTATTTGTAAATTTCGACAAGTAGAACAATGAATGGAACACGTAGACGGTTGAAATCTTTGTATATATTGCTTCCATATAGTCTAAGAAACATATATGCAAAGCATCCAAACAGTACCATTCGCCAATTTTTTGTTCTTCAAGTTTAAGTGAACAATGAGCCCCAATGGTTAATCCTTTATCGGAAATTATTTGTAACTTTCGACAAGTAGAACAATGAATGGAACAGGTAGACGGTTGAAATCTTTGTATATATTGCTTCTATATAGTCTAAGAAACATATATGCAAAGCATCCAAACAGTACAATTCGCCAATTTATTGTTCTTCAAGTTTAAGTTAACAACGAGCCCCATTGTTAATCCTTTAAAGGAAATTATGTGTAAATTTCGACAAGTAGAACAATGATTGGAACACGTAGACGGTTGAAATCTTTGTAAATATTGCTTCTATATAATCTAAGAAACATATATGCAAAGCATCTAAACAGTAACAATCGCCAATTTTTTGATTTTCAAGTTTAAGTGAACAGCGAGCCCCATTGATAATCATGGAATAGAAATTATTTGTAACTTTCTACAAGTAGAACAATGAATAGTACAGGTAGACGGGTGAAATCTTTCTATATATTGCTTCTAAATAGTCTAAGAACACATCTATGCAAAGCATCCAAACAGTACAATTCGGCAATTTTTTGTTCTTCAAGATTAAGTGAACTACGAGCCCCATTGTTAATCCCTTAACGGAAATTATTTGTAACTTTCGACAAGTAGAACAGTGAATGGAACAGGTAGACGGTTGAAATCTTTGTATATATTGCTTCTATATTCTACGAAACATATATGCAAAGCATCCAAACAGTACAATTCGCCAATTTTTTGTACTTCAAGTTTAAGTGAATTACGAGCCCCATTGTTAATCCTTTAACGGAAATGAATTGTAAGTTTCGACAAGTAGAACAATGAATGGAACAGGTAGACGGTTGAAATCTTTGTATATATTGCTTCTATATAGTCTAAGAAACATATATGCAAAGCATCCAAACAGTACAATTCGCCAATTTTTTGTTCTTCAAATATAAGTGAACAACGAGCCCCATTGTTAATCCTTTAAAGGAAATTATTTGTAACTTTCGACAAGTAGAACAATGAATGGAACAGGTAGACGGTTGAAATCTTTGTATATATTGCTTCTATATAGTCTAAGAAACATATATGGAAAGCATCCAAACAGTACCATTCGCCAATTTTTTGTTCTTCAAGTTTAAGTGAACAATGAGCCCCATTGTTATTCCTTTATCGGAAATTATTTGTAACTTTCGACAAGTAGAACAATGAATGGAACAGGTAGACGGTTGAAATCTTTGTAAATATTGCTTCTATATAGTATAAGAAACATATATGCAAAGCATCCAAACAGTACAATTCGCCAATTTTTTGTTCTTCAAGTTTAAGTGAACAATGAGCCCCATTGTTAATCCTTTAAAGGAAATTATTTGTAATTTTCGACAAGTAGAACAATGAATGGAACTGGTAGACTGTTCAAATCTTTGTAAATATTGCTTCTATATAGTATAAGAAACATATATGCAAAGCATCCAAACAGTACAATTCGCCAATTTTTTGTTCTTCAAGTTTAAGTGAACAATGAGCCCCATTGTTGATCCTTTAAAGGAAATTATTTGTAACTTTCGACAAGTAGAACAATGAATGGATCTGGTAGACTGTTGAAATCATTGTCTATATTGCTTCTATATAGTCTAAGAAACATTTATGCAAAGCATCCAAACAGTACAATTCGCCAATTTTTTGTTCTTCAAGTTTAAGTGAACTACGAGCCCCATTGTTAATCCCTTAACGGAAATTAATTGTAACTTTCTACAATTAGAACAATGATTGGAACACGTAGACGGTTGAAATCTTTGTATATATTGCTTCCATATAGTCTAAGAAACATGTACGCCAAGCATCCAAACAGTACAATTCGCCAATTTTTTGTTCTTCAAGTTTAAGTGAACTACGATCCCCATTGTTAATCCCTTAACGGAAATTATTTGTAACTTTCGACAAGTAGAACAGTGAATGGAACAGGTAGACGATTGAAATCTTTGTATATATTGCTTCTATATAGTATAAGAAACATATATGCAAAGCATCCAAACAGTACAATTCGCCAATTTTTTGTTCTTCAAGTTTAAGTGAACAATGAGCCCCAATGGTTAATCCGTTATCGGAAATTATTTGTAACTTTCGACAAGTAGAACAATGAATGGAAAAGGTAGACGGTTGAAATCTTTGTATATATTGCTTCTATATAGTTTAAGAAACATATATGCAAAGCATCCAAACAGTACCATTCGCCAATTTTTTGTTCTTCAAGTTTAAGTGAACAATGAGCCCCAATGGTTAATCCTTTATCGGAAATTATTTGTAATTTTCGAAAAGTAGAACAATGAATGGAACAGTTAGACGGTTGAAATATTTGTATATATTGCTTCTATATAGTCTACGAAACATATATGCAAAGCATCCAAACAGTACAATTCGCCAATTTCTTGTGCTTCAAGTTTAAGTAAACTACGATCCCCATTGTTAATGCCTTAACGGAAATTATTTGTAACTTTCGACAAGTAGAACAATGAATGGAACAGGTAGACGGTTGAAATCTTTGTATATATTGCTTCTATAAAGTCTAAGAAACATATATGCAAATCATCCAAACAGTACAATTCGCCAATTATTTGATCTTCAAGTTTAAGTGAACTACGAGCCCCATTGTTAATACTTTAACGGAAATTATTTGTAACTTGCGACAAGTAGAACAATGAATGGAACAGGTAGACGGTTGAAATCTATGTATATATTGCTTCTATATAGTCTAAGAAACATATATGCAAAGCATCCAAACAGTACCATTCGCCACTTTTTTGTTCTTCAAGTTTAAGTGAACAACGAGCCCCATTGTTAATCCTTTAAAGGAAATTATTTGTAAATTTCGACAAGTAGAACAATGATTGGAACACGTAGACGGTTGAAATCTTTGTATATATTGCTTCCATATAGTCTAAGAAACATGTACGCAAGGCATCCAAACAGTACCATTCGCCAATTTTTTGTTCTTCAAGTTTAAGTGAACAATGAGCCCCATTGGTTAATCCTTTATCGGAAATTATTTGTAACTTTCGACAAGTAGAACAATGAATGGAACAGGTAGACGGTTGAAATCTTTGTATATATTGCTTCTATATAGTCTAAGAAACATATATGCAAAGCATCCAAACAGTACAATTCGCCAATTTTTTGTTCTTCAAGTTTAAGTGAACAATGAGCCCAAATGGTTAATCCGTTATCGGAAATTATTTGTAACTTTCGACAAGTAGAACAATGAATGGAAAAGGTAGACGGTTGAAATCTTTGTATATATTGCTTCTATATAGTCTAAGAAACATATATGCAAAGCATCCAAACAGTACCAATCGCCAATTTTTTGTTCTTCAAGTTTAAGTGAACAATGTGCCCCAATGGTTAACACTTTATCGGAAATTATTTGTAATTTTCGACAAGTAGAACAATGAATGGAACAGTTAGACGGTTGAAATCATTGTATATATTGCTTCTATATAGTCTAAGAAACATATGTGCAAAGCATCCAAACAGTACAATACGACAATTTTTTGCTCTTCAAGTTTAAGTGAACAACGAGACCCATTGTTAATCATTTAAAGGAAATTATTTGTAAATTTCGGCAAGTAGAACAATGAACGGAATAGGTAGACGGTTGAAATCTTTGTATATATTGCTTCTATATAGTCTAAGAAACATATATGCAATGCATCCAAACAGTAAAATTCGCCAATTTCTTGGTCTTCAAGTTTAAGTAAACTACGATCCCCATTGTTAATGCCTTAACGGAAATTATTTGTAACTTTCGACAAGTAGAACAATGAATGGAACAGGTAGACGGTTGAAATCTTTGTATATATTGCTTCTATAAAGTCTAAGAAACATATATGCAAATCATCCAAACAGTACAATTCGCCAATTATTTGATCTTCAAGTTTAAGTGAACTACGAGCCCCATTGTTAATACTTTAACGGAAATTATTTGTAACTTGCGACAAGTAGAACAATGAATGGAACAGGTAGACGGTTGAAATCAATGTATATATTGCTTCTATATAGTCTAAGAAACATATATGCAAAGCATCCAAACAGTACCATTCGCCAATTTTTTGTTCTTCAAGTTTAAGTGAACTACGAGCCCCATTGTTAATCCTTTAAAGGAAATTATTTGTAAATTTCGACAAGTAGAACAATGATTGGAACACGTAGACGGTCGAAATCTTTGTATATATTGCTTCCATATAGTCTAAGAAACATGTACGCAAAGCATCCAAACAGTACCATTCGCCAATTTTTTTATCTTCAAGTTTAAGTGAACAGCGAGCCCCATTGATAATCATGAAATGGAAATTATTTGTAACTTTCTACAAGTAGAACAATGAATAGTACAGGTAGACGGGTGAAATCTTTCTATATATTGCTTCTAAATAGTCTAAGAAACATATATGCAAAGCATCCAAACAGTACAATTCGCCAATTTTTTTTTCTTCAAGTTTAAGTGAACTACGAGCCCAATTGTTAATCCTTTAAAGGAAATTATTTGCAAATTTCGACAAGTAGAACAATGAATGGATCATGTAGACGGTTGAAGTCATTGTATATATTGCTTCTATATAGTCTATGAAACATATATGCAAAGCATCCAAACAGTACCATTCGCCAATTTTTTGTACTTCAAGTTTAAGTGAACAACGAGCCCCATTGATAATTATGAAACGGAAATTATTTGTAACTTTCTACAAGTAGAACAATGAATGGAACAGGTAGACGGTTGAAATCAATGTATATATTGCTTCTATATAGTCTAAGAAACATATATGCAAAGCATCCAAACAGTACCATTCGCCAATTTTTTGTTCTTCAAGTTTAAGTGAACAACGAGCACCAATGGTTAATCCTTTATCGGAAATTATTTGTAACTTCCGACAAGTAGAACAACGAATGGAACAGGTAGACGGTTGAAATCTTTGTATATATTGCTTCCATATAGTCTAAGAAACATGTACGCAAAGCATCCAAACAGTACCATTCGCCAATTTTTTGTTCTTCAAGTTTAAGTGAACAATGAGCCCCAATGGTTAATCCTTTATCGGAAATTATTTGTAAATTTCGACAAGTAGAACAATGAATGGAACAGGTAGACGGTTGAAATCTTTGTATATATTGCTTCTATATAGTCTAAGAAACATACATGCAAAGCATCCAAACAGTACAATCCGCCAATTTTTTGTTCTTCAAGTTTCGGTGAACAATGAGCCCCAATGGTTAATCCTTTATCGGAAATTATTTGTAAATTTCGACAAGTAGAACACTGAATGGAACAGGTAGCCGGTTGAAATCTTTGTATATATTGCTTCTATGTAGTCTACGAAACATATATGCAAAGCATCCAAACAGTACAATTCGCCAATTTTTTGTTCTTCAAGTTTAAGTGAACAATGAGCCCCATTGTTAATCCATTAACGGAAATTATTTGTAACTTTCGACAAGTAGAACAATGAATGGAACAGGGAGACGGTCGAAATCTTTGTATATATTGCTTCTATATAATCTAAGAAACATATATGCAAAGCATCCAAACAGTACCATTCGCCAATTTTTTGTTCTTCAAGTTTAAGTGAACTACGAGCCCCACTGTTAATCCTTTAAAGGAAATTATTTGTAAATTTCGACAAGTAGAACAATGAATGGAACAGGTAGTCGGTTGAAATCAATGTATATATTGCTTCTATATAGTCTAAGAAACATATATGCAAAGCATCCAAACAGTACCATTCGCCAATTTTTTGTTCTTCAAGTTTAAGTGAACAACGAGCCCCATTGTTAATCCTTTAAAGGAAATTATTTGTAAATTTCGACAAGTAGAACAATGATTGGAACACGTAGACGGTTGAAATCTTTGTATATATTGCTTCCATATAGTCTAAGAAACATGTACGCAAAGCATCCAAACAGTACCATTCGCCAATTTTTTTATCTTCAAGTTTAAGTGAACAGCGAGCCCCATTGATAATCATGAAATGGAAATTATTTGCAACTTTCTACAAGTAGAACAATGAATAGTACAGGTAGACGGGTGAAATCTTTCTATATATTGCTTCTAAATAGTCTAAGAAACATATATGCAAAGCATCCAAACAGTACAATTCGCCAATTTTTTGTTCTTCAAGTTTAAGTAAACTACGATCCCCATTGTTAATCCCTTAACGGAAATTATTTCTAACTTTCGACAGGTAGAACAATGAATGGAACAGGTAGACGGTTGAAATCATTGTATATATTGCTTCTATATAGTCTAAGAAACATATATGCAAAGCATCCAAACAGTACAATTCGACAATTTTTTGCTCTTCAAGTTTAAGTGAACTACGAGCCCCATTGTTAATCCTTTAAAGGAAATTATTTGTAAATTTCGGCAAGTAGAACAATGAATGGAATAGGTAGACGGTTGAAATCATTGTATATATTGCTTCTATATAGTCTAAGAAACATATATGCAAAGCATCCAAACAGTACAATTCGCCAATTTTTTGTTCTTCAAGTTTAAGTAAACTACGATCCCCATTGTTAATCCCTTAACGGAAATTATTTGTAACTTTCGACAAGTAGAACAATGAATGGAACAGGTAGACGGTTGAAATCAATGTATATATTGCTTCTATATAGTCTAAGAAACATATATGCAAAGCATCCAAACAGTACCATTCGCCAATTTTTTGTTCTTCAAGTTTAAGTGAACAACGAGCCCCATTGTTAATCCTTTAAAGGAAATTATTTGTAAATTTCGACAAGTAGAACAATGATTGGAACACGTAGACGGTTGAAATCTTTGTATATATTGCTTCTATATAGTCTAAGAAACATATATGCAAAGCATCCAAACAGTATAATTCGCCAATTTTTTGTTCTTCAAGTTTAAGTGGACAATGAGCCCCAATGGTTAATCCTTTATCGGAAATTATTTGTAATTTTCGACAAGTAGAACAATGAATGGAACAGGTAGACGGTTGAAATCTTTGTATATATTGCTTCTATATAGTCTAAGAAACATATATGCAAAGCATCCAAACAGTACCATTCGCCAATTTCTTGTTCTTCAAGTTTAAGTGAACTACGAGCCCCATTGTTAATCCCTTAACGGAAATTATTTGTAACTTTCGACAAGTAGAACAGTGAATGGAACAGGTAGACGGTTGAAATCTTTGTATATATTGCTTCTATATAGTCTAAGAAATATATATGCAAAGCATCCAAACAGTACCATTCGCCAATTTTTTGTTCTTCAAGTATAAGTGAACAATAAGGCCCATTGTTAATCCTTTATCGGTAATTATTTGTAACTTTCGACAAGTAGAACAATGAATGGAACAGGTAGCCGGTTGAAATCGATGTATATATTGCTTCTATATTGTCTAAGAAACATATATGCAAAGCATCCAAACAGTACCATTCGCCAATTTCTTGTTCTTCAAGTTTAAGTGAACTACGATCCCCATTGTTAATCCCTTAACGGAAATTATTTGTAACTTTCGACAAGTAGAACAGTGAATGGAACAGGTAGACGGTTGAAATCTTTGTATATATTGCTTCTATATAGTCTAAGAAACATATATGCAAAGCATCCAAACAGTACCATTCGCCAATTTCTTGTTCTTCAAGTTTAAGTGAACTACGATCCCCATTGTTAATGCCTTAACGGAAATTATTTGTAACTTTCGACAAGTAGAACAATGAATGGAACAGGTAGACGGTCGAAATCTTTGTATATATTGCTTCTATAAAGTCTAAGAAACATATATGCAAATCATCCAAACAGCACAATTCGCCAATTATTTGATCTTCAAGTTTAAGTGAACTACGAGCCCCATTGTTAATACTTTAACGGAAATTATTTGTAACTTGCGACAAGTAGAACAATGAATGGAACAGGTAGACGGTTGAAATCAATGTATATATTGCTTCTATATAGTCTAAGAAACATATATGCAAAGCATCCAAACAGTACCATTCGCCACTTTTTTGTTCTTCAAGTTTAAGTGAACAACGAGCCCTATTGTTAATCCTTTAAAGGAAATTATTTGTAAATTTCGACAAGTAGAACAATGATTGGAACACGTAGACGGGTGAAATCTTTGTATATATTGCTTCCATATAGTCTAAGAAACATGTACGCAAAGCATCCAAACAGTACCATTCGCAAATTTTTTGTTCTTCAAGTTTAAGTGACAATGAGCCCCAATGGTTAATCCTTTATCGGAAATTATTTGTAATTTTCGACAAGTAGAACAATGAATGGAACAGTTAGACGGTTGAAATATTTGTATATATTGCTTCTTTATAATCTAAGAAACATATATGCAAAGCATCCAAACAGTACAATTCGCCAATTTTTTGTTCTTCAAGTTTAAGTGAACAATGAGCCCCATTGTTAATCCTTTAAAGGAAATTATTTGTAACTTTCGACAAGTAGAACAATGAATGGAACTGGTAGACTGTTGAAATCATTGTATATATTGCTTCTATATAGTCTAAGAAACATTTATGCAAAGCATCCAAACAGTACAATTCGCCAATTTTTTGTACTTCAAGTTTAAGTAAACTACGATCCCCATTGTTAATCCCTTAACGGAAATTATTTGTAATTTTCGACAAGTAGAACAGTGAATGGAACAGGTAGACGGTTGAAATCTTTGTATATATTGCTTCTATACAGTAAAAGAAACATATATGCAAAGCATCCAAACAGTACAATTCGCCAATTTTTTGTTCTTCAAGTTTAAGTGAACAATGAGCCCCAATGGTCAATCCTTTATTGGAAATTATTTGTAACTTTCGACAAGTAGAACAATGAATGGAACTGGTAGACGGTTGAAATCTTTTTATATATTGCTTCTAAATAGTCTAAGAAACATATATGCAAAGCATCCAAACAGTACAATTCGCCAATTATTTGTTCTTCAAGTTTAAGTAAACTACGATCCCCATTGTTAATCCCTTAACGGAAATTATTTGTAACTTTCGACAAGTAGAACAGTGAATGGAACAGGTAGACGGTTGAAATCTTTGTATATATTGCTTCTATATAATCTAAGAAACATATATGCAAAGCATCTAAACAGTAACAATCGCCAATTTTTTGATCTTCAAGTTTAAGTGAACTGTTACGAACGGCGTATTATTCGAACGTCCCGTCCGTCGTCGAGCGGGTGCCGACGGATGGTAGATTCCGTGCGTAACGGCCAAGACGAAACGAATCGCGCGCGGGTTTCCGCGGTTGACTCTATTTGAAAATTTTGTAGCTCTCCCCAGCCTAAGGCGAGGAGAGGACAGGATGGATGGGTCGATCTGTTAAGACCTATACAGGTCTGGCTTAATCGAAATCTAAAGGATAAGGATATTGAATAATAGAACTGAATCTCACAATGTTATAATGGGTAAAAGCAATGTGTATTCAAATTTAAACAAAGAAACGTTACAAACGATAATGAAATGGGTTATAATATCGGCTAAGTTGGATATAAAATAATTGATTTTGAATAGATATATGTACGTTAACAATTTATTGGTGGTGAAGCTGGCTCGAAATCGAGTGATTATGATCCAATCGAATCTATCTTTCGTTTCCGAAACAACCTCCCATTTACAGGCAAAATGTATATTTTAAAATAGTCCAACGGTAGAGAAACTCACTATTGAGACGGCGGTTTACAATAGAATATGACAAGATAATTATGGTAATGGAAAATTAGAACTCACCCTGGATTTTCTGACGATACAAGTGTAAATGATAATTTCGGTTCTATCTCTATATCGGTTGTAGCGGTATTACAAGGTACTCTCGTTGAAGTTCAATTCGGAGTTCAAGTGGCTGAACAGAAGAGTGGATGGATTAGAACTGCACTTTTTCGAATTTACCTATTCTAATGATTCTATAGATCATGCAATAGTAAAATATACGGTTAACGAATTTTATAAGTAGGTTTTACGATACAATTCTCGCACGAAACTCTGAGTCTTTCGGAACTACAGCGTTACCGAACTACGCTCACGGAGAATCTAGGATTTTCTCACGCTTTCGCGGGTTAACAATCACGCACCTCGCGACTTTACGATTGAAAACCAAGAGATTTATTTGTTTAACGAGGATTATAAAGTCCGTTACCGCGTATCGAACTATTGAAGTTATTCGCGTATAACCTAAGCTTAACTAAACCCTCGGACTATGCCTACGCACCTCGCGACTTTCCAGACGATAGTGACGAGTTGAGCTCGTCTTTGGCCTCACAAGGGTGGGCCCTAGGTAGAGGTGGTAGCCACGTTCCGTGGTCACGTTTTGCTAAGGTTAACAATTTTGGGTGCTAGTCTCCATCCTCCCTTCCGTCCGAGCCCCACACATCAGCCGCTGCTGATTTGCCTCGCAATTCCTGGGACCGGAGGGCGTACGTGACTCGAAGCGATCTTTGTCAGCAGGGCAGCCGGATGTACATATCTTTGTTATTGAATCTCAAACGATATCGGAATCCAGTTAGAGAGAACTCTGAATGCATAGGCATTCCTGCATCATCGGAATCGGAGAACAATTATTAACGTTCTGCGTATTTGCCGAAGGAATTTCAAACATTGGCAAATGCGCAGGCAATGATCTCAAAAGAAAAAGAATTTTAGTCCCCGGGACGTAACAGAACTACGAGCCCCATTGTTAATCCTTTAACGGAAATTAATTGTAACTTTCTATAAGTAGAACAATGATTGGAACACGTAGACGGTTGAAATCTTTGTATATATTGCTTCCATATAGTCTAAGAAACATATTTGCAAAGCGTCCAAACAGTACAATTCGCAAATTTTTTGCTCTTCAAGTTTAAGTGAACTACGAGCCCCATTGTTAATCCTTTAAAGGAAATTATTTGTAAATTTCGGCAAGTAGTGTAATGAATGGAACAGGTAGACGGTTGAAATCTTTGTATATATTGCTTCTATATAATCTAAGAAACATATATGCAAAGCATCTAAAAAGTAACAATCGCCAATTTTTTGTTCTTCAAGTTTAAGTGAACTACGAGCCCCATTGTTAATCCTTTAACGGAAATTATTTCTAACTTTCGACAAGTAGAACAATGAATCGAACAGGTAGACGGTTGAAATCTTTGTATATATTGCTTCTATATATTCTAAAAAACATATATGCAAAGCGTCCAAACAGTACAATGCGCCAATTTATTGTTCTTCAAGTTTAAGAGAACAACGAGCCCCATTGTTAATCCTTTAAAGGAAATTATTTGTAAATTTCGACAAGTAGAACAATGAATGGAACAGGGAGACGGTCGAAATCTTTGTATATATTGCTTCTATATAATCTAAGAAACATATATGCAAAGCATCCAAACAGTACCATTCGCCAATTTTTTGTTCTTCAAGTTTAAGTGAACTACGAGCCCCACTGTTAATCCTTTAAAGGAAATTATTTGTAAATTTCGACAAGTAGAACAATGAATGGAACAGGTAGTCGGTTGAAATCAATGTATATATTGCTTCTATATAGTCTAAGAAACATATATGCAAAGCATCCAAACAGTACCATTCGCCAATTTTTTGTTCTTCAAGTTTAAGTGAACAACGAGCCCCATTGTTAATCCTTTAAAGGAAATTATTTGTAAATTTCGACAAGTAGAACAATGAATGGAACAGGTAGACGGTTAAAATCAATGTATATATTGCTTCTATATAGTCTAAGAAACATATATGCAAAGCATCCAAATAGTACAATTCGCCATTTTTTTGTTCTTCAAGTTTAAGTGAACTACCAGCCCCATTGTTAATCCTTTAAAGGAAATTATTTGTAAATTTCGACAAGTAGAACAATGAATGGATCAGGTAGACGGTTGAAATCATTGTATATATTGCTTCTATATAATCTACGAAACATATATGCAAAGCATCCAAACAGTACAATTCGCCAATTTTTTGTTCTTCAAGTTTAAGTGAACTACGAGCCCCATTGTTAATCCTTTATCGGAAATTATTTGTAACTTTCGACAAGTAGAACAATGAATGGAACAGGTAGACGGTTGAAATCTTTGTATATATTGCGTCTATATAGTCTAAGAAACATATAGGCAAAGCATCCAAACAGTACCATTCGCCAATTTTTTGTTCTTCAAGTTTAAGTGAACTACGAGCCCATTTGTTAATCCTTTAAAGGAAATTATTTGTAAATTTCGACAAGTAGAACAATGAATGGAACAGGTAGACGGTTGAAATCATTGTATATATTGCTTCTATTTAGTCTAAGAAACATATATGCAAAGCATCCAAACAGTACAATTCGACAATTTTTTGCTCTTCAAGTTTAAGTGAACTACGAGCCCCATTGTTAATCCTTTAAAGGAAATTATTTGTAAATTTCGGCAAGTAGAACAATGAATGGAATAGGTAGACGGTTGAAATCATTGTATATATTGCTTCTATATAGTCTAAGAAACATATATGCAAAGCATCCAAATAGTACAATTCGCCAATTTTTTGTTCTTCAAGTTTAAGTAAACTACGATCCCCATTGTTAATCCCTTAACGGAAATTATTTGTAACATTCGACAAGTAGAACAATGAATGGAACAGGTAGACGGTTGAAATCATTGTATATATTGCTTCTATATAGTCTAAGAAACATATATGCAAAGCATCCAAACAGTACAATTCGCCAATTTTTTGTTCTTCAAGTTTAAGTGAACAATGAGCCCCATTGTTAATCCTTTAAAGGAAATTATTTGTAACTTTCGACAAGTAGAACAATGAATGGAACAGGTAGACGGTTGAAATCTTTGTATATATTGCTTCTATATAGTCTAAGAAACATATATGCAAAGCATCCAAACAGTACCATTCGCCAATTTTTTGTTCTTCAAGTTTAAGTGAACAATGAGCCCCATTGTTAATCCTTTAAAGGAAATTATTTGTAAATTTCGACAAGTAGAACAATGAATGGAACAGGGAGACGGTCGAAATCTTTGTATATATTGCTTCTATATAATCTAAGAAACATATATGCAAAGCATCCAAACAGTACCATTCGCCAATTTTTTGTTCTTCAAGTTTAAGTGAACTACGAGCCCCACTGTTAATCCTTTAAAGGAAATTATTTGTAAATTTCGACAAGTAGAACAATGAATGGAACAGGTAGACGGTTGAAATCAATGTATATATTGCTTCTATATAGTCTAAGAAACATATATGCAAAGCATCCAAACAGTACCATTCGCCACTTTTTTGTTCTTCAAGTTTAAGTGAACAACGAGCCCCATTGTTAATCCATTAAAGGAAATTATTTGTAAATTTCGACAAGTAGAACAATGATTGGAACACGTAGACGGTTGAAATCTTTGTATATATTGCTTCCATATAGTCTAAGAAACATGTACGCAAAGCATCCAAACAGTACCATTCGCCAATTTTTTGTTCTTCAAGTTTAAGTGAACAATGAGCCCCAATGGTTAATCCTTTATCGGAAATTATTTGTAATTTATACTAGTAGAACAATGAATGGAACAGTTAGACGGTTGAAATATTTGTATATATTGCTTCTATATAATCTAAGAAACATATATGCAAAGCATCTAAACAGTAACAATCGCCAATTTTTTGATCTTCAAGTTTAAGTGAACAGCGAGCCCCATTGATAATCATGAAATGGAAATTATTTGTAACTTTCTACAAGTAGAACAATGAATAGTACAGGTAGACGGGTGAAATCTTTCTATATATTGCTTCTAAATAGTCTAAGAAACATCTATGCAAAGCATCCAAACAGTACAATTCGCCAATTTTTTGTTCTTCAAGTTTAAGTGAACTACGAGCCCCATTGTTAATCCTTTAAAGGAAATTATTTGTAAATTTCGACAAGTAGAACAATGAATGGAACAGGGAGACGGTCGAAATCTTTGTATATATTGCTTCTATATAGTCTAAGAAACATATATGCAAAGCATCCAAACAGTACAATGCGCCAATTTATTGTTCTTCAAGTTTAAGTGAACAACGAGCCCCATTGTTAATCCTTTAAAGGAAATTATTTGTAAATTTCGACAAGTAGAACAATGAATGGAACAGGGAGACGGTCGAAATCTTTGTATATATTGCTTCTATATAGTCTAAGAAACATATATGCAAAGCATCCAAACAGTACAATGCGCCAATTTATTGTTCTTCAAGTTTAAGTGAACAATGAGCCCCAATGGTCAATCCTTTATTGGAAATTATTTGTAACTTTCGACAAGTAGAACAATGAATGGAACTGGTAGACGGTTGAAATCTTTTTATATATTGCTTCTAAATAGTCTAAGAAACATATATGCAAAGCATCCAAACAGTACAATTCGCCAATTATTTGTTCTTCAAGTTTAAGTAAACTACGATCCCCATTGTTAATCCCTTAACGGAAATTATTTGTAACTTTCGACAAGTAGAACAGTGAATGGAACAGGTAGACGGTTGAAATCTTTGTATATATTGCTTCTATATAATCTAAGAAACATATATGCAAAGCATCTAAACAGTAACAATCGCCAATTTTTTGATCTTCAAGTTTAAGTGAACTGTTACGAACGGCGTATTATTCGAACGTCCCGTCCGTCGTCGAGCGGGTGCCGACGGATGGTAGATTCCGTGCGTAACGGCCAAGACGAAACGAATCGCGCGCGGGTTTCCGCGGTTGACTCTATTTGAAAATTTTGTAGCTCTCCCCAGCCTAAGGCGAGGAGAGGACAGGATGGATGGGTCGATCTGTTAAGACCTATACAGGTCTGGCTTAATCGAAATCTAAAGGATAAGGATATTGAATAATAGAACTGAATCTCACAATGTTATAATGGGTAAAAGCAATGTGTATTCAAATTTAAACAAAGAAACGTTACAAACGATAATGAAATGGGTTATAATATCGGCTAAGTTGGATATAAAATAATTGATTTTGAATAGATATATGTACGTTAACAATTTATTGGTGGTGAAGCTGGCTCGAAATCGAGTGATTATGATCCAATCGAATCTATCTTTCGTTTCCGAAACAACCTCCCATTTACAGGCAAAATGTATATTTTAAAATAGTCCAACGGTAGAGAAACTCACTATTGAGACGGCGGTTTACAATAGAATATGACAAGATAATTATGGTAATGGAAAATTAGAACTCACCCTGGATTTTCTGACGATACAAGTGTAAATGATAATTTCGGTTCTATCTCTATATCGGTTGTAGCGGTATTACAAGGTACTCTCGTTGAAGTTCAATTCGGAGTTCAAGTGGCTGAACAGAAGAGTGGATGGATTAGAACTGCACTTTTTCGAATTTACCTATTCTAATGATTCTATAGATCATGCAATAGTAAAATATACGGTTAACGAATTTTATAAGTAGGTTTTACGATACAATTCTCGCACGAAACTCTGAGTCTTTCGGAACTACAGCGTTACCGAACTACGCTCACGGAGAATCTAGGATTTTCTCACGCTTTCGCGGGTTAACAATCACGCACCTCGCGACTTTACGATTGAAAACCAAGAGATTTATTTGTTTAACGAGGATTATAAAGTCCGTTACCGCGTATCGAACTATTGAAGTTATTCGCGTATAACCTAAGCTTAACTAAACCCTCGGACTATGCCTACGCACCTCGCGACTTTCCAGACGATAGTGACGAGTTGAGCTCGTCTTTGGCCTCACAAGGGTGGGCCCTAGGTAGAGGTGGTAGCCACGTTCCGTGGTCACGTTTTGCTAAGGTTAACAATTTTGGGTGCTAGTCTCCATCCTCCCTTCCGTCCGAGCCCCACACATCAGCCGCTGCTGATTTGCCTCGCTATTCCTGGGACCGGAGGGCGTACGTGACTCGAAGCGATCTTTGTCAGCAGGGCAGCCGGATGTACATATCTTTGTTATTGAATCTCAAACGATATCGGAATCCAGTTAGAGAGAACTCTGAATGCATAGGCATTCCTGCATCATCGGAATCGGAGAACAATTATTAACGTTCTGCGTATTTGCCGAAGGAATTTCAAACATTGGCAAATGCGCAGGCAATGATCTCAAAAGAAAAAGAATTTTAGTCCCCGGGACGTAACAGAACTACGAGCCCCATTGTTAATCCTTTAACGGAAATTAATTGTAACTTTCTATAAGTAGAACAATGATTGGAACACGTAGACGGTTGAAATCTTTGTATATATTGCTTCCATATAGTCTAAGAAACATATTTGCAAAGCGTCCAAACAGTACAATTCGCAAATTTTTTGCTCTTCAAGTTTAAGTGAACTACGAGCCCCATTGTTAATCCTTTAAAGGAAATTATTTGTAAATTTCGGCAAGTAGTGTAATGAATGGAACAGGTAGACGGTTGAAATCTTTGTATATATTGCTTCTATATAATCTAAGAAACATATATGCAAAGCATCTAAAAAGTAACAATCGCCAATTTTTTGTTCTTCAAGTTTAAGTGAACTACGAGCCCCATTGTTAATCCTTTAACGGAAATTATTTCTAACTTTCGACAAGTAGAACAATGAATGGAACAGGTAGACGGTTGAAATCAATGTATATATTGCTTCTATATAGTCTAAGAAACATATATGCAAAGCATCCAAACAGTACCATTCGCCACTTTTTTGTTCTTCAAGTTTAAGTGAACAACGAGCCCCATTGTTAATCCATTAAAGGAAATTATTTGTAAATTTCGACAAGTAGAACAATGATTGGAACACGTAGACGGTTGAAATCTTTGTATATATTGCTTCCATATAGTCTAAGAAACATGTACGCAAAGCATCCAAACAGTACCATTCGCCAATTTTTTGTTCTTCAAGTTTAAGTGAACAATGAGCCCCAATGGTTAATCCTTTATCGGAAATTATTTGTAATTTATACTAGTAGAACAATGAATGGAACAGTTAGACGGTTGAAATATTTGTATATATTGCTTCTATATAATCTAAGAAACATATATGCAAAGCATCTAAACAGTAACAATCGCCAATTTTTTGATCTTCAAGTTTAAGTGAACAGCGAGCCCCATTGATAATCATGAAATGGAAATTATTTGTAACTTTCTACAAGTAGAACAATGAATAGTACAGGTAGACGGGTGAAATCTTTCTATATATTGCTTCTAAATAGTCTAAGAAACATCTATGCAAAGCATCCAAACAGTACAATTCGCCAATTTTTTGTTCTTCAAGTTTAAGTGAACTACGAGCCCCATTGTTAATCCTTTAAAGGAAATTATTTGTAAATTTCGACAAGTAGAACAATGAATGGAACAGGGAGACGGTCGAAATCTTTGTATATATTGCTTCTATATAGTCTAAGAAACATATATGCAAAGCATCCAAACAGTACAATGCGCCAATTTATTGTTCTTCAAGTTTAAGTGAACAACGAGCCCCATTGTTAATCCTTTAAAGGAAATTATTTGTAAATTTCGACAAGTAGAACAATGAATGGAACAGGGAGACGGTCGAAATCTTTGTATATATTGCTTCTATATAGTCTAAGAAACATATATGCAAAGCATCCAAACAGTACAATGCGCCAATTTATTGTTCTTCAAGTTTAAGTGAACAATGAGCCCCAATGGTCAATCCTTTATTGGAAATTATTTGTAACTTTCGAAAAGTAGAACAATGAATGGAACTGGTAGACGGTTGAAATCTTTTTATATATTGCTTCTAAATAGTCTAAGAAACATATATGCAAAGCATCCAAACAGTACAATTCGCCAATTATTTGTTCTTCAAGTTTAAGTAAACTACGATCCCCATTGTTAATCCCTTAACGGAAATTATTTGTAACTTTCGACAAGTAGAACAGTGAATGGAACAGGTAGACGGTTGAAATCTTTGTATATATTGCTTCTATATAATCTAAGAAACATATATGCAAAGCATCTAAACAGTAACAATCGCCAATTTTTTGATCTTCAAGTTTAAGTGAACTGTTACGAACGGCGTATTATTCGAACGTCCCGTCCGTCGTCGAGCGGGTGCCGACGGATGGTAGATTCCGTGCGTAACGGCCAAGACGAAACGAATCGCGCGCGGGTTTCCGCGGTTGACTCTATTTGAAAATTTTGTAGCTCTCCCCAGCCTAAGGCGAGGAGAGGACAGGATGGATGGGTCGATCTGTTAAGACCTATACAGGTCTGGCTTAATCGAAATCTAAAGGATAAGGATATTGAATAATAGAACTGAATCTCACAATGTTATAATGGGTAAAAGCAATGTGTATTCAAATTTAAACAAAGAAACGTTACAAACGATAATGAAATGGGTTATAATATCGGCTAAGTTGGATATAAAATAATTGATTTTGAATAGATATATGTACGTTAACAATTTATTGGTGGTGAAGCTGGCTCGAAATCGAGTGATTATGATCCAATCGAATCTATCTTTCGTTTCCGAAACAACCTCCCATTTACAGGCAAAATGTATATTTTAAAATAGTCCAACGGTAGAGAAACTCACTATTGAGACGGCGGTTTACAATAGAATATGACAAGATAATTATGGTAATGGAAAATTAGAACTCACCCTGGATTTTCTGACGATACAAGTGTAAATGATAATTTCGGTTCTATCTCTATATCGGTTGTAGCGGTATTACAAGGTACTCTCGTTGAAGTTCAATTCGGAGTTCAAGTGGCTGAACAGAAGAGTGGATGGATTAGAACTGCACTTTTTCGAATTTACCTATTCTAATGATTCTATAGATCATGCAATAGTAAAATATACGGTTAACGAATTTTATAAGTAGGTTTTACGATACAATTCTCGCACGAAACTCTGAGTCTTTCGGAACTACAGCGTTACCGAACTACGCTCACGGAGAATCTAGGATTTTCTCACGCTTTCGCGGGTTAACAATCACGCACCTCGCGACTTTACGATTGAAAACCAAGAGATTTATTTGTTTAACGAGGATTATAAAGTCCGTTACCGCGTATCGAACTATTGAAGTTATTCGCGTATAACCTAAGCTTAACTAAACCCTCGGACTATGCCTACGCACCTCGCGACTTTCCAGACGATAGTGACGAGTTGAGCTCGTCTTTGGCCTCACAAGGGTGGGCCCTAGGTAGAGGTGGTAGCCACGTTCCGTGGTCACGTTTTGCTAAGGTTAACAATTTTGGGTGCTAGTCTCCATCCTCCCTTCCGTCCGAGCCCCACACATCAGCCGCTGCTGATTTGCCTCGCTATTCCTGGGACCGGAGGGCGTACGTGACTCGAAGCGATCTTTGTCAGCAGGGCAGCCGGATGTACATATCTTTGTTATTGAATCTCAAACGATATCGGAATCCAGTTAGAGAGAACTCTGAATGCATAGGCATTCCTGCATCATCGGAATCGGAGAACAATTATTAACGTTCTGCGTATTTGCCGAAGGAATTTCAAACATTGGCAAATGCGCAGGCAATGATCTCAAAAGAAAAAGAATTTTAGTCCCCGGGACGTAACAGAACTACGAGCCCCATTGTTAATCCTTTAACGGAAATTAATTGTAACTTTCTATAAGTAGAACAATGATTGGAACACGTAGACGGTTGAAATCTTTGTATATATTGCTTCCATATAGTCTAAGAAACATATTTGCAAAGCGTCCAAACAGTACAATTCGCAAATTTTTTGCTCTTCAAGTTTAAGTGAACTACGAGCCCCATTGTTAATCCTTTAAAGGAAATTATTTGTAAATTTCGGCAAGTAGTGTAATGAATGGAACAGGTAGACGGTTGAAATCTTTGTATATATTGCTTCTATATAATCTAAGAAACATATATGCAAAGCATCTAAAAAGTAACAATCGCCAATTTTTTGTTCTTCAAGTTTAAGTGAACTACGAGCCCCATTGTTAATCCTTTAACGGAAATTATTTCTAACTTTCGACAAGTAGAACAATGAATCGAACAGGTAGACGGTTGAAATCTTTGTATATATTGCTTCTATATATTCTAAAAAACATATATGCAAAGCGTCCAAACAGTACAATGCGCCAATTTATTGTTCTTCAAGTTTAAGAGAACAACGAGCCCCATTGTTAATCCTTTAAAGGAAATTATTTGTAAATTTCGACAAGTAGAACAATGAATGGAACAGGGAGACGGTCGAAATCTTTGTATATATTGCTTCTATATAATCTAAGAAACATATATGCAAAGCATCCAAACAGTACCATTCGCCAATTTTTTGTTCTTCAAGTTTAAGTGAACTACGAGCCCCACTGTTAATCCTTTAAAGGAAATTATTTGTAAATTTCGACAAGTAGAACAATGAATGGAACAGGTAGTCGGTTGAAATCAATGTATATATTGCTTCTATATAGTCTAAGAAACATATATGCAAAGCATCCAAACAGTACCATTCGCCAATTTTTTGCTCTTCAAGTTTAAGTGAACTACGAGCCCCATTGTTAATCCTTTAAAGGAAATTATTTGTAAATTTCGGCAAGTAGAACAATGAATGGAATAGGTAGACGGTTGAAATCATTGTATATATTGCTTCTATATAGTCTAAGAAACATATATGCAAAGCATCCAAATAGTACAATTCGCCAATTTTTTGTTCTTCAAGTTTAAGTAAACTACGATCCCCATTGTTAATCCCTTAACGGAAATTATTTGTAACATTCGACAAGTAGAACAATGAATGGAACAGGTAGACGGTTGAAATCATTGTATATATTGCTTCTATATAGTCTAAGAAACATATATGCAAAGCATCCAAACAGTACAATTCGCCAATTTTTTGTTCTTCAAGTTTAAGTGAACAATGAGCCCCATTGTTAATCCTTTAAAGGAAATTATTTGTAACTTTCGACAAGTAGAACAATGAATGGAACAGGTAGACGGTTGAAATCTTTGTATATATTGCTTCTATATAGTCTAAGAAACATATATGCAAAGCATCCAAACAGTACCATTCGCCAATTTTTTGTTCTTCAAGTTTAAGTGAACAATGAGCCCCATTGTTAATCCTTTAAAGGAAATTATTTGTAAATTTCGACAAGTAGAACAATGAATGGAACAGGGAGACGGTCGAAATCTTTGTATATATTGCTTCTATATAATCTAAGAAACATATATGCAAAGCATCCAAACAGTACCATTCGCCAATTTTTTGTTCTTCAAGTTTAAGTGAACTACGAGCCCCACTGTTAATCCTTTAAAGGAAATTATTTGTAAATTTCGACAAGTAGAACAATGAATGGAACAGGTAGACGGTTGAAATCAATGTATATATTGCTTCTATATAGTCTAAGAAACATATATGCAAAGCATCCAAACAGTACCATTCGCCACTTTTTTGTTCTTCAAGTTTAAGTGAACAACGAGCCCCATTGTTAATCCATTAAAGGAAATTATTTGTAAATTTCGACAAGTAGAACAATGATTGGAACACGTAGACGGTTGAAATCTTTGTATATATTGCTTCCATATAGTCTAAGAAACATGTACGCAAAGCATCCAAACAGTACCATTCGCCAATTTTTTGTTCTTCAAGTTTAAGTGAACTACGAGCCCCATTGTTAATCCTTTAAAGGAAATTATTTGTAAATTTCGGCAAGTAGTGTAATGAATGGAACAGGTAGACGGTTGAAATCTTTGTATATATTGCTTCTATATAATCTAAGAAACATATATGCAAAGCATCTAAAAAGTAACAATCGCCAATTTTTTGTTCTTCAAGTTTAAGTGAACTACGAGCCCCATTGTTAATCCTTTAACGGAAATTATTTCTAACTTTCGACAAGTAGAACAATGAATCGAACAGGTAGACGGTTGAAATCTTTGTATATATTGCTTCTATATATTCTAAAAAACATATATGCAAAGCGTCCAAACAGTACAATGCGCCAATTTATTGTTCTTCAAGTTTAAGAGAACAACGAGCCCCATTGTTAATCCTTTAAAGGAAATTATTTGTAAATTTCGACAAGTAGAACAATGAATGGAACAGGGAGACGGTCGAAATCTTTGTATATATTGCTTCTATATAATCTAAGAAACATATATGCAAAGCATCCAAACAGTACCATTCGCCAATTTTTTGTTCTTCAAGTTTAAGTGAACTACGAGCCCCACTGTTAATCCTTTAAAGGAAATTATTTGTAAATTTCGACAAGTAGAACAATGAATGGAACAGGTAGTCGGTTGAAATCAATGTATATATTGCTTCTATATAGTCTAAGAAACATATATGCAAAGCATCCAAACAGTACCATTCGCCAATTTTTTGTTCTTCAAGTTTAAGTGAACAACGAGCCCCATTGTTAATCCTTTAAAGGAAATTATTTGTAAATTTCGACAAGTAGAACAATGAATGGAACAGGTAGACGGTTAAAATCAATGTATATATTGCTTCTATATAGTCTAAGAAACATATATGCAAAGCATCCAAATAGTACAATTCGCCATTTTTTTGTTCTTCAAGTTTAAGTGAACTACCAGCCCCATTGTTAATCCTTTAAAGGAAATTATTTGTAAATTTCGACAAGTAGAACAATGAATGGATCAGGTAGACGGTTGAAATCATTGTATATATTGCTTCTATATAATCTACGAAACATATATGCAAAGCATCCAAACAGTACAATTCGCCAATTTTTTGTTCTTCAAGTTTAAGTGAACTACGAGCCCCATTGTTAATCCTTTATCGGAAATTATTTGTAACTTTCGACAAGTAGAACAATGAATGGAACAGGTAGACGGTTGAAATCTTTGTATATATTGCGTCTATATAGTCTAAGAAACATATAGGCAAAGCATCCAAACAGTACCATTCGCCAATTTTTTGTTCTTCAAGTTTAAGTGAACTACGAGCCCATTTGTTAATCCTTTAAAGGAAATTATTTGTAACTTTCTACAAGTAGAACAATGAATAGTACAGGTAGACGGGTGAAATCTTTCTATATATTGCTTCTAAATAGTCTAAGAAACATCTATGCAAAGCATCCAAACAGTACAATTCGCCAATTTTTTGTTCTTCAAGTTTAAGTGAACTACGAGCCCCATTGTTAATCCTTTAAAGGAAATTATTTGTAAATTTCGACAAGTAGAACAATGAATGGAACAGGGAGACGGTCGAAATCTTTGTATATATTGCTTCTATATAGTCTAAGAAACATATATGCAAAGCATCCAAACAGTACAATGCGCCAATTTATTGTTCTTCAAGTTTATGTGAACAACGAGCCCCATTGTTAATCCTTTAAAGGAAATTATTTGTAAATTTCGACAAGTAGAACAATGAATGGAACAGGGAGACGGTCGAAATCTTTGTATATATTGCTTCTATATAGTCTAAGAAACATATATGCAAAGCATCCAAACAGTACAATGCGCCAATTTATTGTTCTTCAAGTTTAAGTGAACAACGAGCCCCATTGTTAATCCTTTAAAGGAAATTATTTGTAAATTTCGACAAGTAGAACAATGAATGGAACAGCTAGACGGTTGAAATATTTGTATATATTGCTTCTTTATAATCTAAGAAACATATATGCAAAGCATCCAAACAGTACAATTCGACAATTTTTTGCTCTTCAAGTTTAAGTGAACTACGAGCCCCATTGTTAATCCTTTAAAGGAAATTATTTGTAAATTTCGGCAAGTAGAACAATGAATGGAATAGGTAGACGGTTGAAATCATTGTATATATTGCTTCTATATAGTCTAAGAAACATATATGCATAGCATCCAAACAGTACAATTCGCCAATTTTTTGTTCTTCAAGTTTAAGTAAACTACGATCTCCATTGTTAATCCCTTAACGGAAATTATTTGTAATATTCGTCAAGTAGAACAATGAATGGATCAGATAGACGGTTGAAATATTTGTATATATTGCTTCTATATAGAATAAGAAACATATATGCAAAGCATCCAAACAGTACAATTCGCCAATTTTTTGTTCTTCAAGTTTAAGTAAACTACGATCCCCATTGTTAATGCCTTAACGGAAATTATTTGTAACTTTCGACAAGTAGAACAATGAATGGAACAGGTAGACGGTTGAAATCTTTGTATATATTGCTTCTATAAAGTCTAAGAAACATATATGCAAATCATCCAAACAGTACAATTCGCCAATTATTTGATCTTCAAGTTTAAGTGAACTACGAGCCCCATTGTTAATACTTTAACGGAAATTATTTGTAACTTGCGACAAGTAGAACAATGAATGGAACAGGTATACGGTTGAAATCTTTGTATATATTGCTTCAATATAGTCTAAGAAACATATATGCAAAGCATCCAAACAGTACCGTTCGCCAATTTTTTGTTCTTCAAGTTTAAGTGAACAATGAGCCCCATTGTTAACCCTTTGCGGACGGGACACTCTGACGCGCGTGTGTCCGCCTGGACGGGGAGGCTTGGGAGCATTTCGTGAGAAATTAGTATACGCATGAAGATTCGTTTGCAACAATTATATATTTCGTACTATATAAACAAATGTTTGCTAAATGATTTACATATCAAATTTTAAAATATGAAATTGAAATGATCAATAACAAGTCTAATAGACTTTTTATCGATAATTTCAATTTTATATTTTAAAATTTTCTAGAGTGTGATATTTCTGAAAACAGTTGCCTATGCACATAAATGTTCTTTTCGGACATGTGTCACAAAGTCTAATAGACTTTTTTTGGATAATTTCAATTTTATATTTTAAAATTTTCTAGAGTGTGATATTTCTGAAAACAGTTGCCTATGCACATCAATGTTTTTTTGGACATGTGTCACAGTAGAAACGTGTGAGCACACCACGCAGTCCCTGCAGTTTTCATTATCATCATGATAAATTTGCTATTTGCTTGGGCTGCTGTCCGCAGACACGCGTCCAGAACGGTAAAAGTGCTTGGGCTGCGGTCCGCAGACAGCCGTCCGCAATGGGTTAATCCTTTATCGGAAATTATTTGTAACTTTCGACCAGTAGAACAATGAATGGAACAGGTAGACGGTTGAAATATTTGTATATATTGCTTCTATATAGTCTAAGAAACATATATGCAAAGCATCCAAACAGTACAATTCGCCAATTTTTTTATCTTCAAGTTTAAGTGAACAATGAGCCCCAATGGTTAATCCGTTATCGGAAATTATTTGTAACTTTCGACAAGTAGAACAATGAATGGAACAGGTAGACGGTTGAAATCTTTGTATATATTGCTTCTATATAGTCTAAGAAACATATATGCAAAGCATCCAAACAGTACCATTCGCCAATTATTTCATCTTCATGTTTAAGTGAACTACGAGCCCCATTGTTAATACTTTAACGGAAATTATTTGTAACTTCCGACAAGTAGAACAATGAATGGAACAGGTAGATTGTTGAAATCATTGTATATATTGCTTCTATATAGTCTAAGAAACATATATGCAATGCATCCAGACAGTACAATTCGCCAATTTTTTGTTCTTCAAGTTTAAGTGAACAACGAGCCCCATTGTTAATCCTTTAAAGGAAATTATTTGTAAATTTCGACAAGTAGAACAATGATTGGAACACGTAGACGGTTGAAATCTTTGTATATATTGCTTCCATATAGTCTAAGAAACATGTACGCAAAGCATCCAAACAGTACCGTTCGCCAATTTTTTGTTCTTCAAGTTTAAGTGAACTACGAGCCCCATTGTTAATCCTTTAAAGGAAATTATTTGTAAATTTCGACAAGTAGAACATTGAATGGAACAGGTAGTCGGTTGAAATCTTTGTATATATTGCTTCTATATAGTATAAGAAACATATATGCAAAGCATCCATACAGTACCATTCGCCAATTTTTTGTTCTTCAAGTTTAAGTGAACTACGAGCCCCATTGTTAATCCTTTAAAGGAAATTATTTGTAAATTTCGACAAGTAGAACAATGAATGGAACAGGTAGACTGTTGAAATCATTGTATATATTGCTTCTATATAGTCTAAGAAACATATATGCAAAGCATCCAAACAGTACAATTCGCCAATTTTTTGTTCTTCAAGTTTAAGTGACCAATGAGCCCCAATGGTTAATCCGTTTTCGGCAATTATTTGTAACTTTCGACAAGTAGAACAATGAAAGGAACAGGTAGACGGTTGAAATCTTTGTATATATTGCTTCTATATAGTCTAAGAAACTTATATGCAAAGCATCTAAACAGTAACATACGCCAATTTTTTTATCTTCAAGTTTAAGTGAACAATGAACCCCAATGGTTAATCTGTTATCGGAAATTATTTGTAACTTGCGAGAAGTAGAACAATGAGTGGAACAGGTAGACGGTTGAAATCAATGTATATATTGCTTCTATATAGTCTAAGAAACATATATGCAAAGCATACAAACAGTACCATTCGCCAATTTTTTGTTCTTCAAGATTAAGTGAACAATGAGCCCCATTGTTAATCCTTTATCGGAAATTATTTCTAACTTTAAACAAGTAGAACAATGAATGGAACAGGTAGACGGTTGAAATCTTTGTATATATTGCTTCTATATAGTCTAAGAAACATATATGCAAAGCATCCAAACAGTACAATTCGCCAATTTATTGTTCTTCAAGTTTAAGTGAACAACGAACCCCATTGTTAATCCTTTAAAGGAAATTATTTGTAAATTTCGACAAGTAGAACAATGATTGGAACACGTAGACTGTTGAAATCATTGTATATATTGCTTCTATATAGTCTAAGAAACATATACGCAAAGCATCCAAACAGTACAATTCGCCAATTATTTCATCTTCAAGTTTAAGTGAACAATGAGCCCCATTGTTAATCCTTTAAAGGAAATTATTTGTAAATTTCGACAAGTAGAACAATGAATGGATCAGGTAGACTGTTGAAATCATTGTATATATTGCTTCTATATAGTCTAAGAAACATATATGCAAAGCATCCAAACAGTACCATTCGCCAATTTTTTGTTCTTCAAGTTTAAGTGAACAATGAGCCCCATTGTTAATCCTTTAAAGGAAATTATTTGTAAATTTCGACAAGTAGAACAATGAATGGATCATGTAGACGGTTGAAATCATTGTATATATTGCTTCTATATAGTCTGCGAAACAAATATGCGAAGCATCCAAACAGTACAATTCGCCAATTTTTTGTTCTTCAAGTTTAAGTGAACTACGAGCCCCATTGATAATCATGAAACGGAAATTATTTGTAACTTTCTACAAGTAGAACAATGAATAGAACAGGTAGACGGTTGAAATCATTGTATATATTGCTTCTATATAGTCTAAGAAACATATATGCAAATCATCCAAACAGTACAATTCGCCAATTTCTTGTTCTTCAAGTTTAAGTAAACTACGATCCCCATTGTTAATCCCTTAACGGAAATTATTTGTAACTTTCGACAAGTAGAACAATGAATGGAACAGGTAGACGGTTGAAATCTTTGTATATACTGCTTCTATATAGTCTAAGAAACTTATATGCAAAGCATCTAAACAGTAACATTCGCCAATTTTTTTATCTTCAAGTTTAAGTGAACAATGAGCCCCAATGGTTAATCCGTTATCGGAAATTATTTGTAACTTGCGACAAGTAGAACAATGAGTGGAACAGTTAGACGGTTGAAATCAATGTATATATTGCTTCTATATAGTCTAAGAAACATATATGCAAAGCATCCAAACAGTACCATTCGCCAATTTTTTGTTCTTCAAGTTTAAGTGAACAATGAGCCCCATTGTTAATCCTTTATCGGAAATTATTTGTAACTTTCGAGAAGTAGAACAATGAATAGAACAGGTAGACGGTTGAAATCTTTGTATATATTGCTTCCATATAGTCTAAGAAACATATATGCAAAGCATCCAAACAGTAGCATTCGCCAATTTTTTGTTCTTCAAGTTTAAGTGAACAATGAGCCCCATTGTTAATCCTTTATCGGAAATTATTTGTAACTTTCGACAAGTAGAACAATGAATGGAACAGGTAGACGGTTGAAATCTTAGTATATATTGCTTGTATATAGTCTAAGAAACATATATGCAAAGCATCCAAACAGTACAATTCGCCAATTTATTGTTCTTCAAGTTTAAGTGAACAACGAGCCCCATTGTTAATCCTTTAAAGGAAATTATTTGTAAATTTCGACAAGTAGAACAATGATTGGAACACGTAGACGGTTGAAATCTTTGTATATATTGCTTCCATATAGTCTAAGAAACATGTACGCAAAGCATCCAAACAGTACCGTTCGCCAATTTTTTGTTCTTCAAGTTTAAGTGAACAATGAGCCCCATTGTTAATCCTTTAACGGAAATTAATTGTAACTTTCTACAAGTAGAACAATGATTGGAACACGTAGACGGTTGAAATCTTTGTATATGTTGCTTCCATATAGTCTAAGAAACATATATGCAAAGCATCCAAACAGTAACATTCGCCAATTTTTTTATTTTCAAGTTTAAGTGAACATGAGCCCCAATGGTTAATCCGTTATCGGAAATTATTTGTAACTTGCGACAAGTAGAACAATGAATGGAACAGGCAGACGGTTGAAATCTTTGTATATATTGCTTCTATATAGTCTAAGAAACATATATGCAAAGCATCCAAACAGTAGCATTCGCCAATTTTTTGTTCTTCAAGTTTAAGTGAACAATGAGCCCCATTGTTAATCCTTTATCGGAAATTATTTGTAACTTTCGACAAGTAGAACAATGAATGGAACAGGTAGACGGTTGAAATCAATGTATATATTGCTTCTATATAGTCTAAGAAACATATATGCAAAGCATACAAACAGTACCATTCGCCAATTTTTTGTTCTTCAAGTTTAAGTGAACAATGAGCCCCATTGTTAATCCTTTATCAGAAATTATTTGTAACTTTAAACAAGTAGAACAATGAATGGAACAGGTAGACGGTTGAAATATTTGTATATATTGCTTCTATATAGTCTAAGAAACTTATATGCAAAGCATCTAAACAGTAACATTCGCCAATTTTTTTATTTTCAAGTTTAAGTGAACATGAGCCCCAATGGTTAATCCGTTATCGGAAATTATTTGTAACTTGCGACAAGTAGAACAATGAGTGGAACAGTTAGACGGTTGAAATCAATATATATATATTGCTTCTATATAGTCTAAGAAACATATATGCAAAGCATACAAACAGTACCAATCGCCAATTTTTTGTTCTTCAAGTTTAAGTGAACAATGAGCCCCATTGTTAATCCTTTATCGGAAATTATTTGTAACTTTAAACAAGTAGAACAATGAATGGAACAGGTAGACGGTTGAAATCTTTGTATATATTGCTTCTATATAGTCTAAGAAACTTATATGCAAAGCATCTAAACAGTAACATTCGCCAATTTTTTTATTTTCAAGTTTAAGTGAACATGAGCCCGAATGGTTAATCCGTTATCGGAAATTATTTGTAACTTGCGACAAGTAGAACAATGAGTGGAACAGTTAGACGGTTGAAATCAATGTATATATTGCTTCTATATAGTCTAAGAAACATATATGCAAAGCATCCAAACAGTACCATTCGCCAATTTTTTGTCCTTCAAGTTTAAGTGAACAATGAGCCCCATTGTTAATCCTTTATCGGAAATTATTTGTAACTTTCGACAAGTAGAACAATGAATGGAACAGGCAGACGGTTGAAATCTTTGTATATATTGCTTCTATATAGTCTAAGAAACATATATGCAAAGCATCCAAACAGTACAATTCGCCAATTTTTTGTTCTTCAAGTTTAAGTGAACAATGAGCCTCAATGGTTAATCCTTTATCCGTAATTATTTGTAACTTTCGACATGTAGAACAATGAATGGAACAGGTAGACGGTTGAAATATTTGTATATATTGCTTCCGTATAGTCTAAGAAACATATATGCAAACCATCCAAACAGTACCATTCGCCAATTTTTTGTTCTTCAAGGTTAAGTGAACAATGAGCCCGATTGTTAATCCTTTATCGGAAATTATTTGTAAATTTCGACAAGTAGAACAATGATTGGAACACGTAGACGGTTGAAATCTTTGTATATGTTGCTTCCATATAGTCTAAGAAACATATATGCAAAGCATCCAAACAGTACCATTCGCCAATTTTTTGTCCTTCAAGTTTAAGTGAACAATGAGCCCCATTGTTAATCCTTTATCGGAAATTATTTGTAACTTTCGACAAGTAGAACAATGAATGGAACAGGCAGACGGTTGAAATCTTTGTATATATTGCTTCTATATAGTCTAAGAAACATATATGCAAAGCATCCAAACAGTACAATTCGCCAATTTTTTGTTCTTCAAGTTTAAGTGAACAATGAGCCTCAATGGTTAATCCTTTATCCGTAATTATTTGTAACTTTCGACATGTAGAACAATGAATGGAACAGGTAGACGGTTGAAATATTTGTATATATTGCTTCCGTATAGTCTAAGAAACATATATGCAAACCATCCAAACAGTACCATTCGCCAATTTTTTGTTCTTCAAGTTTAAGTGAACAATGAGCCCCATTGTTAATCCTTTATCAGAAATTATTTGTAACTTTAAACAAGTAGAACAATGAATGGAACAGGTAGACGGTTGAAATATTTGTATATATTGCTTCTATATAGTCTAAGAAACTTATATGCAAAGCATCTAAACAGTAACATTCGCCAATTTTTTTATTTTCAAGTTTAAGTGAACATGAGCCCCAATGGTTAATCCGTTATCGGAAATTATTTGTAACTTGCGACAAGTAGAACAATGAGTGGAACAGTTAGACGGTTGAAATCAATATATATATATTGCTTCTATATAGTCTAAGAAACATATATGCAAAGCATACAAACAGTACCAATCGCCAATTTTTTGTTCTTCAAGTTTAAGTGAACAATGAGCCCCATTGTTAATCCTTTATCGGAAATTATTTGTAACTTTAAACAAGTAGAACAATGAATGGAACAGGTAGACGGTTGAAATCTTTGTATATATTGCTTCTATATAGTCTAAGAAACTTATATGCAAAGCATCTAAACAGTAACATTCGCCAATTTTTTTATTTTCAAGTTTAAGTGAACATGAGCCCGAATGGTTAATCCGTTATCGGAAATTATTTGTAACTTGCGACAAGTAGAACAATGAGTGGAACAGTTAGACGGTTGAAATCAATGTATATATTGCTTCTATATAGTCTAAGAAACATATATGCAAAGCATCCAAACAGTACCATTCGCCAATTTTTTGTCCTTCAAGTTTAAGTGAACAATGAGCCCCATTGTTAATCCTTTATCGGAAATTATTTGTAACTTTCGACAAGTAGAACAATGAATGGAACAGGCAGACGGTTGAAATCTTTGTATATATTGCTTCTATATAGTCTAAGAAACATATATGCAAAGCATCCAAACAGTACAATTCGCCAATTTTTTGTTCTTCAAGTTTAAGTGAACAATGAGCCTCAATGGTTAATCCTTTATCCGTAATTATTTGTAACTTTCGACATGTAGAACAATGAATGGAACAGGTAGACGGTTGAAATATTTGTATATATTGCTTCCGTATAGTCTAAGAAACATATATGCAAACCATCCAAACAGTACCATTCGCCAATTTTTTGTTCTTCAAGGTTAAGTGAACAATGAGCCCGATTGTTAATCCTTTATCGGAAATTATTTGTAAATTTCGACAAGTAGAACAATGATTGGAACACGTAGACGGTTGAAATCTTTGTATATGTTGCTTCCATATAGTCTAAGAAACATATATGCAAAGCATCCAAACAGTACCATTCGCCAATTTTTTGTCCTTCAAGTTTAAGTGAACAATGAGCCCCATTGTTAATCCTTTATCGGAAATTATTTGTAACTTTCGACAAGTAGAACAATGAATGGAACAGGCAGACGGTTGAAATCTTTGTATATATTGCTTCTATATAGTCTAAGAAACATATATGCAAAGCATCCAAACAGTACAATTCGCCAATTTTTTGTTCTTCAAGTTTAAGTGAACAATGAGCCTCAATGGTTAATCCTTTATCCGTAATTATTTGTAACTTTCGACATGTAGAACAATGAATGGAACAGGTAGACGGTTGAAATATTTGTATATATTGCTTCCGTATAGTCTAAGAAACATATATGCAAACCATCCAAACAGTACCATTCGCCAATTTTTTGTTCTTCAAGGTTAAGTGAACAATGAGCCCGATTGTTAATCCTTTATCGGAAATTATTTGTAAATTTCGACAAGTAGAACAATGATTGGAACACGTGGACGGTTGAAATCTTTGTATATATTGCTTCCATATAGTCTAAGAAACATATATGCAAAGCATCCAAACAGTACAATTCGCCAATTTTTGGTTTTTCAAGTTTAATTGAACTACGAGCCCCATTGTTAATCCTTTAAAGGAAGTTATTTGTAAATTTCGACAAGTAGAACAATGAATGGAACAGGTAGACGGTTGAAATCAATGTATATATTGCTTCTATATAGTCTAAGAAACCTATATGCAAAGCATCCAAACAGTACCATTCGCCAATTTTTTGTTCTTCAAGTTTAAGTGAACTACGAGCCCCATTGTTAATCCTTTAAAGGAAATTATTTGTAAATTTCGACAAGTAGAACAATGAATGGAACAGGTAGACGGTTGAAATCAATGTATATATTGCTTCTATATAGTCTAAGAAACCTATATGCAAAGCATCCAAACAGTAGCAATCGCCAATTTTTTGATCTTCAAGTTTAAGTGAACAGCGAGCCCCATTGATAATCATGAAATGGAAATTATTTGTAACTTTCTACAAGTAGAACAATGAATAGTACGGGTAGACGGGTGAAATCTTTCTATATATTGTTTCTAAATAGTCTAAGAAACATATATGCAAAGCATCCAAACAGTACAATTCGCCAATTTTTTGTTCTTCAAGTTTAAGTGAACAATGAGCCCCATTGTTAATCCTTTATCGGAAATTATTTGTAACTTTCGACAAGTAGAACAATGAATGGAACAGGTGGACGGTTGAATTCTTTGTATATATTGCTTCCATATAGTGTAAGGAACATGAACGCAAAGCATCCAAACAGTACCATTCGCCAATTTTTTGTTCTTCAAGTTCAAGTGAACAATGAGCCCCATTGTTAATCCTTTATCGGAAATTATTTGTAATTTTCGACAAGTAGAACAATGAATGGAACAGGTATACGGTTGAAATCTTTGTATATATTGCTTCAATATAGTCTAAGAAACATATATGCAAAGCATCCAATCAGTACAATTTGCTAATTTATTGTTCTTCAAGTTTAAGTGAACAATGAGCCCCATTGTTAATCCTTTATCGGAAATTATTTGTAACTTTCGAGAAGTAGAACAATGAATAGAACAGGTAGACGGTTGAAATCTTTGTATATATTGCTTCCATATAGTCTAAGAAACATATATGCAAAGCATCCAAAACGTAGCATTCGCCAATTTTTTGTTCTTCAAGTTTAAGTGAACAATGAGCCCCATTGTTAATCCTTTATCGGAAATTATTTGTAACTTTCGACAAGTAGAACAATGAATGGAACAGGTAGACGGTTGAAATCTTAGTATATATTGCTTGTATATAGTCTAAGAAACATATATGCAAAGCATCCAAACAGTACAATTCGCCAATTTATTGTTCTTCAAGTTTAAGTGAACAACGAGCCCCATTGTTAATCCTTTAAAGGAAATTATTTGTAAATTTCGAGAAGTAGAACAATGATTGGAACACGTAGACGGTTGAAATCTTTGTATATATTGCTTCCATATAGTCTAAGAAACATGTACGCAAAGCATCCAAACAGTACCGTTCGCCAATGTTTTGTTCTTCAAGTTTAAGTGAACTACGAGCCCCATTGTTAATCCTTTAAAGGAAATTATTTGTAAATTTCGACAAGTAGAACATTGAATGGAACAGGTAGACGGTTGAAATCTTTGTATATATTGCTTCTATATAGTCTGCGAAACAAATATGCAAAGCATCCAAACAGTACAATTCGCCAATTTTTTGTTCTTCAAGTTTAAGTGAACAACGAGCCCCATTGATAATCATGAAACGGAAATTATTTGTAACTTTCTACAAGTAGAACAATGAATAGAACAGGTAGACGGTTGAAATCTTTGTATATGTTGCTTCTATATAGTCTAAGAAACTTATATGCAAAGCATCTAAACAGTAACATTCGCCAATTTTTTTATCTCCAAGTTTAAGTGAACAATGAGCCCCAATGGTTAATCCGTTATCGGAAATTATTTGTAACTTTCGACAAGTAGAACAATGAATGGAACAGGTAGACGGTTGAAATCAATGTATATATTGCTTCTATATAGTCTAAGAAACATATATGCAAAGCATACAAACAGTACCATTCGCCAATTTTTTGTTCTTCAAGTTTAAGTGAACAATGAGCCCCATTGTTAATCCTTTATCAGAAATTATTTGTAACTTTAAACAAGTAGAACAATGAATGGAACAGGTAGACGGTTGAAATCTTTGTATATATTGCTTCTATATAGTCTAAGAAACATATATGCAAAGCATCCAAACAGTAGAATTCGCCAATTTATTGTTCTTCAAGTTTAAGTGAACTACGAGCCCCATTGTTAATCCTTTAACGGAAATTAATTGTAACTTTCTACAAGTAGAACAATGATTGGAACACGTAGACGGTTGAAATCTTTGTATATGTTGCTTCCATATAGTCTAAGAAACATATATGCAAAGCATCCAAACAGTAACATTCGCCAATTTTTTTATTTTCAAGTTTAAGTGAACATGAGCCCCAATGGTTAATCCGTTATCGGAAATTATTTGTAACTTGCGACAAGTAGAACAATGAATGGAACAGGCAGACGGTTGAAATCTTTGTATATATTGCTTCTATATAGTCTAAGAAACATATATGCAAAGCATCCAAACAGTAGCATTCGCCAATTTTTTGTTCTTCAAGTTTAAGTGAACAATGAGCCCCATTGTTAATCCTTTATCGGAAATTATTTGTAACTTTCGACAAGTAGAACAATGAATGGAACAGGTAGACGGTTGAAATCAATGTATATATTGCTTCTATATAGTCTAAGAAACATATATGCAAAGCATACAAACAGTACCATTCGCCAATTTTTTGTTCTTCAAGTTTAAGTGAACAATGAGCCCCATTGTTAATCCTTTATCAGAAATTATTTGTAACTTTAAACAAGTAGAACAATGAATGGAACAGGTAGACGGTTGAAATCTTTGTATATATTGCTTCTATATAGTCTAAGAAACTTATATGCAAAGCATCTAAACAGTAACATTCGCCAATTTTTTTATTTTCAAGTTTAAGTGAACATGAGCCCGAATGGTTAATCCGTTATCGGAAATTATTTGTAACTTGCGACAAGTAGAACAATGAGTGGAACAGTTAGACGGTTGAAATCAATGTATATATTGCTTCTATATAGTCTAAGAAACATATATGCAAAGCATCCAAACAGTACCATTCGCCAATTTTTTGTTCTTCAAGTTTAAGTGAACAATGAGCCCCATTGTTAATCCTTTATCGGAAATTATTTGTAACTTTAAACAAGTAGAACAATGAATGGAACAGGTAGACGGTTGAAATCTTTGTATATATTGCTTCTATATAGTCTAAGAAACATATATGCAAAGGATCCAAACAGTACCATTCGCCAATTTTTTGTTCTTCAAGTTTAAGTGAACTACGAGCCCCATTGTTAATCCTTTAACGGAAATTAATTGTAACTTTCTACAAGTAGAACAATGATTGGAACACGTAGACGGTTGAAATCTTTGTATATGTTGCTTCCATATAGTCTAAGAAACATATATGCAAAGCATCCAAACAGTACCATTCGCCAATTTTTTGTCCTTCAAGTTTAAGTGAACAATGAGCCCCATTGTTAATCCTTTATCGGAAATTATTTGTAACTTTCGACAAGTAGAACAATGAATGGAACAGGCAGACGGTTGAAATCTTTGTATATATTGCTTCTATATAGTCTAAGAAACATATATGCAAAGCATCCAAACAGTACAATTCGCCAATTTTTTGTTCTTCAAGTTTAAGTGAACAATGAGCCTCAATGGTTAATCCTTTATCCGTAATTATTTGTAACTTTCGACATGTAGAACAATGAATGGAACAGGTAGACGGTTGAAATATTTGTATATATTGCTTCCGTATAGTCTAAGAAACATATATGCAAACCATCCAAACAGTACCATTCGCCAATTTTTTGTTCTTCAAGGTTAAGTGAACAATGAGCCCGATTGTTAATCCTTTATCGGAAATTATTTGTAAATTTCGACAAGTAGAACAATGATTGGAACACGTGGACGGTTGAAATCTTTGTATATATTGCTTCCATATAGTCTAAGAAACCTATATGCAAAGCATCCAAACAGTACCATTCGCCAATTTTTTGTTCTTCAAGTTTAAGTGAACTACGAGCCCCATTGTTAATCCTTTAAAGGAAATTATTTGTAAATTTCGACAAGTAGAACAATGAATGGAACAGGTAGACGGTTGAAATCAATGTATATATTGCTTCTATATAGTCTAAGAAACCTATATGCAAAGCATCCAAACAGTAGCAATCGCCAATTTTTTGATCTTCAAGTTTAAGTGAACAGCGAGCCCCATTGATAATCATGAAATGGAAATTATTTGTAACTTTCTACAAGTAGAACAATGAATAGTACGGGTAGACGGGTGAAATCTTTCTATATATTGTTTCTAAATAGTCTAAGAAACATATATGCAAAGCATCCAAACAGTACAATTCGCCAATTTTTTGTTCTTCAAGTTTAAGTGAACAATGAGCCCCATTGTTAATCCTTTATCGGAAATTATTTGTAACTTTCGACAAGTAGAACAATGAATGGAACAGGTGGACGGTTGAATTCTTTGTATATATTGCTTCCATATAGTGTAAGGAACATGAACGCAAAGCATCCAAACAGTACCATTCGCCAATTTTTTGTTCTTCAAGTTCAAGTGAACAATGAGCCCCATTGTTAATCCTTTATCGGAAATTATTTGTAATTTTCGACAAGTAGAACAATGAATGGAACAGGTATACGGTTGAAATCTTTGTATATATTGCTTCAATATAGTCTAAGAAACATATATGCAAAGCATCCAATCAGTACAATTTGCTAATTTATTGTTCTTCAAGTTTAAGTGAACAACGAGCCCCATTGTTAATCCTTTAAAGGAAATTATTTGTAAATTTCGACAAGTAGAACAATGAATGGAACAGGTAGACGGTTGAAATCTTTATATATATTGCTTCTATATAGACTAAGAAACATATATGCAAAGCATCCAAACAGTACCATTCGCCAATTTTTTGTTCTTCAAGTTTAAGTGAACAATGAGCCCCATTGTTAATCCTTTAAAGGAAATTATTTGTAAATTTCGACAAGTAGAACATTGAATGGAACAGGTAGACGGTTGAAATCTTTGTATATATTGCTTCTATATAGTCTGCGAAACAAATATGCAAAGCATCCAAACAGTACAATTCGCCAATTTTTTGTTCTTCAAGTTTAAGTGAACAACGGGCCCCATTGATAATCATGAAACGGAAATTATTTGTAACTTTCTACAAGTAGAACAATGAATAGAACAGGTAGACGGTTGACATCTTTGTATATGTTGCTTCTATATAGTCTAAGAAACTTATATGCAAAGCATCTAAACAGTAACATTCGCCAATTTTTTTATCTTCAAGTTTAAGTGAACAATGAGCCCCATTGTTAATCCTTTATCGGAAATTATTTGTAACTTGCGACAAGTAGAACAATGAATGGAACAGGTAGACGGTTGAAATCTTTGTATATATTGCTTCTATATAGTCTAAGAAACTTATATGCAAAGCATCTAAACAGTAACATTCGCCAATTTTTTTATTTTCAAGTTTAAGTGAACATGAGCCCCAATGGTTAATCCGTTATCGGAAATTATTTGTAACTTGCGACAAGTAGAACAATGAGTGGAACAGTTAGACGGTTGAAATCAATGTATATATTGCTTCTATATAGTCTAAGAAACATATATGCAAAGCATCCAAACAGTACCATTCGCCAATTTTTTGTTCTTCAAGTTTAAGTGAACAATGAGCCCCATTGTTAATCCTTTATCGGAAATTATTTGTAACTTTAAACAAGTAGAACAATGAATGGAACAGGTAGACGGTTGAAATCTTTGTATATATTGCTTCTATATAGTCTAAGAAACATATATGCAAAGGATCCAAACAGTACCATTCGCCAATTTTTTGTTCTTCAAGTTTAAGTGAACTACGAGCCCCATTGTTAATCCTTTAACGGAAATTAATTGTAACTTTCTACAAGTAGAACAATGATTGGAACACGTAGACGGTTGAAATCTTTGTATATGTTGCTTCCATATAGTCTAAGAAACATATATGCAAAGCATCCAAACAGTACCATTCGCCAATTTTTTGTCCTTCAAGTTTAAGTGAACAATGAGCCCCATTGTTAATCCTTTATCGGAAATTATTTGTAACTTTCGACAAGTAGAACAATGAATGGAACAGGTAGACGGTTGAAATCTTTGTATATATTGCTTCTATATAGTCTAAGAAACATATATGCAAAGCATCCAAACAGTACAATTCGCCAATTTTTTGTTCTTCAAGTTTAAGTGAACAATGAGCCTCAATGGTTAATCCTTTATCCGTAATTATTTGTAACTTTCGACATGTAGAACAATGAATGGAACAGGTAGACGGTTGAAATATTTGTATATATTGCTTCCGTATAGTCTAAGAAACATATATGCAAAGCATCCAAACAGTACCATTCGCCAATTTTTTGTTCTACAAGGTTAAGTGAACAATGAGCCCGATTGTTAATCCTTTATCGGAAATTATTTGTAAATTTCGACAAGTAGAACAATGATTGGAACACGTGGACGGTTGAAATCTTTGTATATATTGCTTCCATATAGTCTAAGAACCATATATGCAAAGCATCCAAACAGTACAATTCGCCAATTTTTGGTTTTTCAAGTTTAATTGAACTACGAGCCCCATTGTTAATCCTTTAAAGGAAATTATTTGTAAATTTCGACAAGTAGAACAATGAATGGAACAGGTAGACGGTTGAAATCAATGTATATATTGCTTCTATATAGTCTAAGAAACCTATATGCAAAGCATCCAAACAGTAGCAATCGCCAATTTTTTGTTCTTCAAGTTCAAGTGAACAATGAGCCCCATTGTTAATCCTTTATCGGAAATTATTTGTAATTTTCGACAAGTAGAACAATGAATGGAACAGGTATACGGTTGAAATCTTTGTATATATTGCTTCAATATAGTCTAAGAAACATATATGCAAAGCATCCAATCAGTACAATTTGCTAATTTATTGTTCTTCAAGTTTAAGTGAACAACGAGCCCCATTGTTAATCCTTTAAAGGAAATTATTTGTAAATTTCGACAAGTAGAACAATGAATGGAACAGGTAGACGGTTGAAATCTTTGTATATATTGCTTCTATATAGTCTAAGAAACATATATGCAAAGCATCCAAACAGTACAATTCGCCAATTTTTTGTTCATCAAGTTTAAGTGAACAATGAGCCCCAATGGTTAATCCGTTTTCGGAAATTATTTGTAACTTTCGACATTAGAACAATGAAAGGAACAGGTAGACGGTTGAAATCATTGTATATATTGCTTCTATATAGTCTAAGAAACTTATATGCAAAGCATCTAAACAGTAACATACGCCAATTTTTTTATCTTCAAGTTTTAGTGAACAATGAACCCCAATGGTTAATCCGTTATCGGAAATTATTTGTAACTTGCGAGAAGTAGAACAATGAGTGGAACAGGTAGACGGTTGAAATCAATGTATATATTGCTTCTATATAGTCTAAGAAACATATATGCAAAGCATACAAACAGTACCATTCGCCAATTTTTTGTTCTTCAAGTTTAAGTGAACAATGAGCCCCATTGTTAATCCTTTATCGGAAATTATTTGTAACTTTAAACAAGTAGAGCAATGAATGGAACAGGTAGACGGTTGAAATCTTTGTATATATTGCTTCTATATAGTCTAAGAAACATATAAGCAAAGCATCCAAACAGTACAATTCGCCAATTTATTGTTCTTCAAGTTTAAGTGAACAACGAGCCCCATTGTTAATCCTTTAAAGGAAATTATTTGTAAATTTCGACAAGTAGAACAATGATTGGAACACGTAGACGGTTGAAATCTTTGTATATATTGCTTCCATATAGTCTAAGAAACATGTACGCAAAGCATCCAAACAGTACCGTTCGCCAATTTTTTGTTCTTCAAGTTTAAGTGAACAATGAGCCCCATTGTTAACCCTTTGCGGACGGGACACTCTGACGCGCGTGTGTCCGCCTGGACGGGGAGGCTTGGGAGCATTTCGTGGGAAATTAGTATACGCATGAAGATTCGTTTGCAACAATTATATATTTCGTACTATATAAACAAATGTTTGCTAAATGATTTACATGTCAAATTTTAAAATATGAAATTGAAATGATCAATAACAAGTCTAATAGACTTTTTATCGATAATTTCAATTTTATATTTTAAAATTTTCTAGAGTGTGATATTTCTGAAAACAGTTGCCTATGCACATAAATGTTCTTTTCGGACATGTGTCACAAAGTCTAATAGACTTTTTTTGGATAATTTCAATTTTATATTTTAAAATTTTCTAGAGTGTGATATTTCTGAAAACAGTTGCCTATGCACATCAATGTTTTTTTGGACATGTGTCACAGTAGAAACGTGTGAGCACACCACGCAGTCCCTGCAGTTTTCATTATCATCATGATAAATTTGCTATTTGCTTGGGCTGCTGTCCGCAGACACGCGTCCAGAACGGTAAAAGTGCTTGGGCTGCGGTCCGCAGACAGCCGTCCGCAAAGGGTTAATCCTTTATCGGAAATTATTTGTAACTTTCGACCAGTAGAACAATGAATGGAACAGGTAGACGGTTGAAATCTTTGTATATATTGCTTCTATATAGTCTAAGAAACATATATGCAAAGCATCCAAACAGTACAATTCGCCAATTTTTTTATCTTCAAGTTTAAGTGAACAATGAGCCCCAATGGTTAATCCGTTATCGGAAATTATTTGTAACTTTCGACAAGTAGAACAATGAATGGAACAGGTAGACGGTTGAAATCTTTGTATATATTGCTTCTATATAGTCTAAGAAACATATATGCAAAGCATCCAAACAGTACCATTCGCCAATTATTTCATCTTCATGTTCAAGTGAACTACGAGCCCCATTGTTAATACTTTAACGGAAATTATTTGTAACTTCCGACAAGTAGAACAATGAATGGAACAGGTAGACTGTTGAAATCATTGTATATATTGCTTCTATATAGTCTAAGAAACATATATGCAAAGCATCCAAACAGTACAATTCGCCAATTATTTCATCTTCAAGTTTAAGTGAACAATGAGCCCCATTGTTAATCCTTTAAAGGAAATTATTTGTAAATTTCGACAAGTAGAACAATGAATGGATCAGGTAGACTGTTGAAATCATTGTATATATTGCTTCTATATAGTCTAAGAAACATATATGCAAAGCATCCAAACAGTACCATTCGCCAATTTTTTGTTCTTCAAGTTTAAGTGAACAATGAGCCCCATTGTTAATCCTTTAAAGGAAATTATTTGTAAATTTCGACAAGTAGAACAATGAATGGATCAGGTAGACTGTTGAAATCATTGTATATATTGCTTCTATATAGTCTAAGAAACATATATGCAAAGCATCCTAACAGTACAATTCGCCAATTTTTTGTCCTTCAAATTTAAGTGAACAATGAGCCCCAATGGTTAATCCTTTATCGGAAATTATTTGTAACTTTCGACCAGTAGAACAATGAATGGAACAGGTAGACGGTTGAAATCTTTGTATATATTGCTTCTATATAGTCTAAGAAACATATATGCAAAGCATCCAAACAGTACAATTCGCCAATTTTTTTATCTTCAAGTTTAAGTGAACAATGAGCCCCAATGGTTAATCCGTTATCGGAAATTATTTGTAACTTTCGACAAGTAGAACAATGAATGGAACAGGTAGACGGTTGAAATCTTTGTATATATTGCTTCTATATAGTCTAAGAAACATATATGCAAAGCATCCAAACAGTACCATTCGCCAATTATTTCATCTTCATGTTTAAGTGAACTACGAGCCCCATTGTTAATACTTTAACGGAAATTATTTGTAACTTCCGACAAGTAGAACAATGAATGGAACAGGTAGACTGTTGAAATCATTGTATATATTGCTTCTATATAGTCTAAGAAACATATATGCAAAGCATCCAAACAGTACAATTCGCCAATTATTTCATCTTCAAGTTTAAGTGAACAATGAGCCCCATTGTTAATCCTTTAAAGGAAATTATTTGTAAATTTCGACAAGTAGAACAATGAATGGATCAGGTAGACTGTTGAAATCATTGTATATATTGCTTCTATATAGTCTAAGAAACATATATGCAAAGCATCCAAACAGTACCATTCGCCAATTTTATGTTCTTCAAGTTTAAGTGAACAATGAGCCCCATTGTTAATGCTTTAAAGGAAATTATTTGTAAATTTCGACAAGTAGAACAATGAATGGATCAGGTAGACTGTTGAAATCATTGTATATATTGCTTCTATATAGTCTAAGAAACATATATGCAAAGCATCCTAACAGTACAATTCGCCAATTTTTTGTTCTTCAAGTTTAAGTGAACAATGAGCCCCAATGGTTAATCCGTTTTCGGAAATTATTTGTAACTTTCGACAAGTAGAACAATGAAAGGAACAGGTAGACGGTTGAAATCTTTGTATATATTGCTTCTATATAGTATAAGAAACATATATGCAAAGCATCCAAACAGTACAATTCGCCAATTTTTTGTTCATCAAGTTTAAGTGAACAATGAGCCCCAATGGTTAATCCGTTTTCGGAAATTATTTGTAACTTTCGACATTAGAACAATGAAAGGAACAGGTAGACGGTTGAAATCTTTGTATATATTGCTTCTATATAGTCTAAGAAACTTATATGCAAAGCATCTAAACAGTAACATACGCCAATTTTTTTATCTTCAAGTTTTAGTGAACAATGAACCCCAATGGTTAATCCGTTATCGGAAATTATTTGTAACTTGCGAGAAGTAGAACAATGAGTGGAACAGGTAGACGGTTGAAATCAATGTATATATTGCTTCTATATAGTCTAAGAAACATATATGCAAAGCATACAAACAGTACCATTCGCCAATTTTTTGTTCTTCAAGTTTAAGTGAACAATGAGCCCCAATGGTTAATCCGTTTTCGGAAATTATTTGTAACTTTCGACCAGTAGAACAATGAATGGAACAGGTAGACGGTTGAAATCTTTGTATATATTGCTTCTATATAGTCTAAGAAACATATATGCAAAGCATCCAAACAGTACAATTCGCCAATTTTTTTATCTTCAAGTTTAAGTGAACAATGAGCCCCAATGGTTAATCCGTTATCGGAAATTATTTGTAACTTTCGACAAGTAGAACAATGAATGGAACAGGTAGACGGTTGAAATCTTTGTATATATTGCTTCTATATAGTCTAAGAAACATATATGCAAAGCATCCAAACAGTACCATTCGCCAATTATTTCATCTTCATGTTTAAGTGAACTACGAGCCCCATTGTTAATACTTTAACGGAAATTATTTGTAACTTCCGACAAGTAGAACAATGAATGGAACAGGTAGACTGTTGAAATCATTGTATATATTGCTTCTATATAGTCTAAGAAACATATATGCAAAGCATCCAAACAGTACAATTCGCCAATTATTTCATCTTCAAGTTTAAGTGAACAATGAGCCCCATTGTTAATCCTTTAAAGGAAATTATTTGTAAATTTCGACAAGTAGAACAATGAATGGATCAGGTAGACTGTTGAAATCATTGTATATATTGCTTCTATATAGTCTAAGAAACATATATGCAAAGCATCCAAACAGTACCATTCGCCAATTTTTTGTTCTTCAAGTTTAAGTGAACAATGAGCCCCATTGTTAATGCTTTAAAGGAAATTATTTGTAAATTTCGACAAGTAGAACAATGAATGGATCAGGTAGACTGTTGAAATCATTGTATATATTGCTTCTATATAGTCTAAGAAACATATATGCAAAGCATCCTAACAGTACAATTCGCCAATTTTTTGTTCTTCAAGTTTAAGTGAACAATGAGCCCCAATGGTTAATCCGTTTTCGGAAATTATTTGTAACTTTCGACAAGTAGAACAATGAAAGGAACAGGTAGACGGTTGAAATCTTTGTATATATTGCTTCTATATAGTATAAGAAACATATATGCAAAGCATCCAAACAGTACAATTCGCCAATTTTTTGTTCATCAAGTTTAAGTGAACAATGAGCCCCAATGGTTAATCCGTTTTCGGAAATTATTTGTAACTTTCGACATTAGAACAATGAAAGGAACAGGTAGACGGTTGAAATCTTTGTATATATTGCTTCTATATAGTCTAAGAAACTTATATGCAAAGCATCTAAACAGTAACATACGCCAATTTTTTTATCTTCAAGTTTTAGTGAACAATGAACCCCAATGGTTAATCCGTTATCGGAAATTATTTGTAACTTGCGAGAAGTAGAACAATGAGTGGAACAGGTAGACGGTTGAAATCAATGTATATATTGCTTCTATATAGTCTAAGAAACATATATGCAAAGCATACAAACAGTACCATTCGCCAATTTTTTGTTCTTCAAGTTTAAGTGAACAATGAGCCCCAATGGTTAATCCGTTTTCGGAAATTATTTGTAACTTTCGACCAGTAGAACAATGAATGGAACAGGTAGACGGTTGAAATCTTTGTATATATTGCTTCTATATAGTCTAAGAAACATATATGCAAAGCATCCAAACAGTACAATTCGCCAATTTTTTTATCTTCAAGTTTAAGTGAACAATGAGCCCCAATGGTTAATCCGTTATCGGAAATTATTTGTAACTTTCGACAAGTAGAACAATGAATGGAACAGGTAGACGGTTGAAATCTTTGTATATATTGCTTCTATATAGTCTAAGAAACATATATGCAAAGCATCCAAACAGTACCATTCGCCAATTATTTCATCTTCATGTTTAAGTGAACTACGAGCCCCATTGTTAATACTTTAACGGAAATTATTTGTAACTTCCGACAAGTAGAACAATGAATGGAACAGGTAGACTGTTGAAATCATTGTATATATTGCTTCTATATAGTCTAAGAAACATATATGCAAAGCATCCAAACAGTACAATTCGCCAATTATTTCATCTTCAAGTTTAAGTGAACAATGAGCCCCATTGTTAATCCTTTAAAGGAAATTATTTGTAAATTTCGACAAGTAGAACAATGAATGGATCAGGTAGACTGTTGAAATCATTGTATATATTGCTTCTATATAGTCTAAGAAACATATATGCAAAGCATCCAAACAGTACCATTCGCCAATTTTTTGTTCTTCAAGTTTAAGTGAACAATGAGCCCCATTGTTAATGCTTTAAAGGAAATTATTTGTAAATTTCGACAAGTAGAACAATGAATGGATCAGGTAGACTGTTGAAATCATTGTATATATTGCTTCTATATAGTCTAAGAAACATATATGCAAAGCATCCTAACAGTACAATTCGCCAATTTTTTGTTCTTCAAGTTTAAGTGAACAATGAGCCCCAATGGTTAATCCGTTTTCGGAAATTATTTGTAACTTTCGACAAGTAGAACAATGAAAGGAACAGGTAGACGGTTGAAATCTTTGTATATATTGCTTCTATATAGTATAAGAAACATATATGCAAAGCATCCAAACAGTACAATTCGCCAATTTTTTGTTCATCAAGTTTAAGTGAACAATGAGCCCCAATGGTTAATCCGTTTTCGGAAATTATTTGTAACTTTCGACATTAGAACAATGAAAGGAACAGGTAGACGGTTGAAATCTTTGTATATATTGCTTCTATATAGTCTAAGAAACTTATATGCAAAGCATCTAAACAGTAACATACGCCAATTTTTTTATCTTCAAGTTTTAGTGAACAATGAACCCCAATGGTTAATCCGTTATCGGAAATTATTTGTAACTTGCGAGAAGTAGAACAATGAGTGGAACAGGTAGACGGTTGAAATCAATGTATATATTGCTTCTATATAGTCTAAGAAACATATATGCAAAGCATACAAACAGTACCATTCGCCAATTTTTTGTTCTTCAAGTTTAAGTGAACAATGAGCCCCAATGGTTAATCCGTTTTCGGAAATTATTTGTAACTTTCGACCAGTAGAACAATGAATGGAACAGGTAGACGGTTGAAATCTTTGTATATATTGCTTCTATATAGTCTAAGAAACATATATGCAAAGCATCCAAACAGTACAATTCGCCAATTTTTTTATCTTCAAGTTTAAGTGAACAATGAGCCCCAATGGTTAATCCGTTATCGGAAATTATTTGTAACTTTCGACAAGTAGAACAATGAATGGAACAGGTAGACGGTTGAAATCTTTGTATATATTGCTTCTATATAGTCTAAGAAACATATATGCAAAGCATCCAAACAGTACCATTCGCCAATTATTTCATCTTCATGTTTAAGTGAACTACGAGCCCCATTGTTAATACTTTAACGGAAATTATTTGTAACTTCCGACAAGTAGAACAATGAATGGAACAGGTAGACTGTTGAAATCATTGTATATATTGCTTCTATATAGTCTAAGAAACATATATGCAAAGCATCCAAACAGTACAATTCGCCAATTATTTCATCTTCAAGTTTAAGTGAACAATGAGCCCCATTGTTAATCCTTTAAAGGAAATTATTTGTAAATTTCGACAAGTAGAACAATGAATGGATCAGGTAGACTGTTGAAATCATTGTATATATTGCTTCTATATAGTCTAAGAAACATATATGCAAAGCATCCAAACAGTACCATTCGCCAATTTTTTGTTCTTCAAGTTTAAGTGAACAATGAGCCCCATTGTTAATGCTTTAAAGGAAATTATTTGTAAATTTCGACAAGTAGAACAATGAATGGATCAGGTAGACTGTTGAAATCATTGTATATATTGCTTCTATATAGTCTAAGAAACATATATGCAAAGCATCCTAACAGTACAATTCGCCAATTTTTTGTTCTTCAAGTTTAAGTGAACAATGAGCCCCAATGGTTAATCCGTTTTCGGAAATTATTTGTAACTTTCGACAAGTAGAACAATGAAAGGAACAGGTAGACGGTTGAAATCTTTGTATATATTGCTTCTATATAGTATAAGAAACATATATGCAAAGCATCCAAACAGTACAATTCGCCAATTTTTTGTTCATCAAGTTTAAGTGAACAATGAGCCCCAATGGTTAATCCGTTTTCGGAAATTATTTGTAACTTTCGACATTAGAACAATGAAAGGAACAGGTAGACGGTTGAAATCTTTGTATATATTGCTTCTATATAGTCTAAGAAACTTATATGCAAAGCATCTAAACAGTAACATACGCCAATTTTTTTATCTTCAAGTTTTAGTGAACAATGAACCCCAATGGTTAATCCGTTATCGGAAATTATTTGTAACTTGCGAGAAGTAGAACAATGAGTGGAACAGGTAGACGGTTGAAATCAATGTATATATTGCTTCTATATAGTCTAAGAAACATATATGCAAAGCATACAAACAGTACCATTCGCCAATTTTTTGTTCTTCAAGTTTAAGTGAACAATGAGCCCCATTGTTAATCCTTTATCGGAAATTATTTGTAACTTTAAACAAGTAGAACAATGAATGGAACAGGTAGACGGTTGAAATCTTTGTATATATTGCTTCTATATAGTCTAAGAAACATATAAGCAAAGCATCCAAACAGTACAATTCGCCAATTTATTGTTCTTCAAGTTTAAGTGATCAACGAGCCCCATTGTTAATCCTTTAAAGGAAATTATTTGTAAATTTCGACAAGTAGAACAATGATTGGAACACGTAGACGGTTGAAATCTTTGTATATATTGCTTCCATATAGTCTAAGAAACATATATGCAAAGCATCCAAACAGTACCATTCGCCAATTATTTCATCTTCATGTTTAAGTGAACTACGAGCCCCATTGTTAATACTTTAACGGAAATTATTTGTAACTTCCGACAAGTAGAACAATGAATGGAACAGGTAGACTGTTCAAATCATTGTATATATTGCTTCTATATAGTCTAAGAAACATATATGCAAAGCATCCAAACAGTACAATTCGCCAATTTTTTGTTCTTCAAGTTTAAGTGAACAATGAGCCCCAATGGTTAATCCGTTTTCGGAAATTATTTGTAACTTTCGACAAGTAGAACAATGAAAGGAACAGGTAGACAGTTGAAATCTTTGTATATATTGCATCTATATAGTCTAAGAAACTTATATGCAAAGCATCTAAACAGTAACATACGCCAATTTTTTTATCTTCAAGTTTTAGTGAACAATGAACCCCAATGTTAATCCTTTATCGGAAATTATTTGTAACTTTAAACAAGTAGAACAATGAATGGAACAGGTAGACGGTTGAAATCTTTGTATATATTGCTTCTATATAGTCTAAGAAACATATATGCAAAGCATCCAAACAGTACCATTCGCCAATTATTTCATCTTCATGTTTAAGTGAACTACGAGCCCCATTGTTAATACTTTAACGGAAATTATTTGTAACTTCCGACAAGTAGAACAATGAATGGAACAGGTAGACGGTTGAAATCAATGTATATATTGCTTCTATATAGTCTAAGAAACATATATGCAAAGCATCCAAACAGCACCATTCGCCAATTTTTTGTTCTTCAAGTTTAAGTGAACAATGAGCCCCATTGTTAATCCTTTATCGGAAATTATTTGTAACTTTCGACAAGTAAAACAATGAATGGAACAGGTAGACTGTTGAAATCATTGTATATATTGCTTCTATATAGTCTAAGAAACATATATGCAAAGCATCCTAACAGTACAATTCGCCAATTTTTTGTTCTTCAAGTTTAAGTGAACAATGAGCCCCAATGGTTAATCCGTTTTCGGAAATTATTTGTAACTTTCGACAAGTAGAACAATGAAAGGAACAGGTAGACGGTTGAAATCTTTGTATATATTGCTTCTATATAGTATAAGAAACATATATGCAAAGCATCCAAACAGTACAATTCGCCAATTTTTTGTTCATCAAGTTTAAGTGAACAATGAGCCCCAATGGTTAATCCGTTTTCGGAAATTATTTGTAACTTTCGACATTAGAACAATGAAAGGAACAGGTAGACGGTTGAAATCTTTGTATATATTGCTTCTATATAGTCTAAGAAACTTATATGCAAAGCATCTAAACAGTAACATACGCCAATTTTTTTATCTTCAAGTTTTAGTGAACAATGAACCCCAATGGTTAATCCGTTATCGGAAATTATTTGTAACTTGCGAGAAGTAGAACAATGAGTGGAACAGGTAGACGGTTGAAATCAATGTATATATTGCTTCTATATAGTCTAAGAAACATATATGCAAAGCATACAAACAGTACCATTCGCCAATTTTTTGTTCTTCAAGTTTAAGTGAACAATGAGCCCCATTGTTAATCCTTTATCGGAAATTATTTGTAACTTTAAACAAGTAGAACAATGAATGGAACAGGTAGACGGTTGAAATCTTTGTATATATTGCTTCTATATAGTCTAAGAAACATATAAGCAAAGCATCCAAACAGTACAATTCGCCAATTTATTGTTCTTCAAGTTTAAGTGAACAACGAGCCCCATTGTTAATCCTTTAAAGGAAATTATTTGTAAATTTCGACAAGTAGAACAATGATTGGAACACGTAGACGGTTGAAATCTTTGTATATATTGCTTCCATATAGTCTAAGAAACATGTACGCAAAGCATCCAAACAGTACCGTTCGCCAATTTTTTGTTCTTCAAGTTTAAGTGAACAATGAGCCCCATTGTTAACCCTTTGCGGACGGGACACTCTGACGCGCGTGTGTCCGCCTGGACGGGGAGGCTTGGGAGCATTTCGTGGGAAATTAGTATACGCATGAAGATTCGTTTGCAACAATTATATATTTCGTACTATATAAACAAATGTTTGCTAAATGATTTACATGTCAAATTTTAAAATATGAAATTGAAATGATCAATAACAAGTCTAATAGACTTTTTATCGATAATTTCAATTTTATATTTTAAAATTTTCTAGAGTGTGATATTTCTGAAAACAGTTGCCTATGCACATAAATGTTCTTTTCGGACATGTGTCACAAAGTCTAATAGACTTTTTTTGGATAATTTCAATTTTATATTTTAAAATTTTCTAGAGTGTGATATTTCTGAAAACAGTTGCCTATGCACATCAATGTTTTTTTGGACATGTGTCACAGTAGAAACGTGTGAGCACACCACGCAGTCCCTGCAGTTTTCATTATCATCATGATAAATTTGCTATTTGCTTGGGCTGCTGTCCGCAGACACGCGTCCAGAACGGTAAAAGTGCTTGGGCTGCGGTCCGCAGACAGCCGTCCGCAAAGGGTTAATCCTTTATCGGAAATTATTTGTAACTTTCGACCAGTAGAACAATGAATGGAACAGGTAGACGGTTGAAATCTTTGTATATATTGCTTCTATATAGTCTAAGAAACATATATGCAAAGCATCCAAACAGTACAATTCGCCAATTTTTTTATCTTCAAGTTTAAGTGAACAATGAGCCCCAATGGTTAATCCGTTATCGGAAATTATTTGTAACTTTCGACAAGTAGAACAATGAATGGAACAGGTAGACGGTTGAAATCTTTGTATATATTGCTTCTATATAGTCTAAGAAACATATATGCAAAGCATCCAAACAGTACCATTCGCCAATTATTTCATCTTCATGTTTAAGTGAACTACGAGCCCCATTGTTAATACTTTAACGGAAATTATTTGTAACTTCCGACAAGTAGAACAATGAATGGAACAGGTAGACTGTTGAAATCATTGTATATATTGCTTCTATATAGTCTAAGAAACATATATGCAAAGCATCCAAACAGTACAATTCGCCAATTATTTCATCTTCAAGTTTAAGTGAACAATGAGCCCCATTGTTAATCCTTTAAAGGAAATTATTTGTAAATTTCGACAAGTAGAACAATGAATGGATCAGGTAGACTGTTGAAATCATTGTATATATTGCTTCTATATAGTCTAAGAAACATATATGCAAAGCATCCAAACAGTACCATTCGCCAATTTTTTGTTCTTCAAGTTTAAGTGAACAATGAGCCCCATTGTTAATGCTTTAAAGGAAATTATTTGTAAATTTCGACAAGTAGAACAATGAATGGATCAGGTAGACTGTTGAAATCATTGTATATATTGCTTCTATATAGTCTAAGAAACATATATGCAAAGCATCCTAACAGTACAATTCGCCAATTTTTTGTTCTTCAAGTTTAAGTGAACAATGAGCCCCAATGGTTAATCCGTTTTCGGAAATTATTTGTAACTTTCGACATTAGAACAATGAAAGGAACAGGTAGACGGTTGAAATCTTTGTATATATTGCTTCTATATAGTCTAAGAAACTTATATGCAAAGCATCTAAACAGTAACATACGCCAATTTTTTTATCTTCAAGTTTTAGTGAACAATGAACCCCAATGGTTAATCCGTTATCGGAAATTATTTTTAACTTGCGAGAAGTAGAACAATGAGTGGAACAGGTAGACGGTTGAAATCAATGTATATATTGCTTCTATATAGTCTAAGAAACATATATGCAAAGCATACAAACAGTACCATTCGCCAATTTTTTGTTCTTCAAGTTTAAGTGAACAATGAGCCCCAATGGTTAATCCGTTTTCGGAAATTATTTGTAACTTTCGACCAGTAGAACAATGAATGGAACAGGTAGACGGTTGAAATCTTTGTATATATTGCTTCTATATAGTCTAAGAAACATATATGCAAAGCATCCAAACAGTACAATTCGCCAATTTTTTTATCTTCAAGTTTAAGTGAACAATGAGCCCCAATGGTTAATCCGTTATCGGAAATTATTTGTAACTTTCGACAAGTAGAACAATGAATGGAACAGGTAGACGGTTGAAATCTTTGTATATATTGCTTCTATATAGTCTAAGAAACATATATGCAAAGCATCCAAACAGTACCATTCGCCAATTATTTCATCTTCATGTTTAAGTGAACTACGAGCCCCATTGTTAATACTTTAACGGAAATTATTTGTAACTTCCGACAAGTAGAACAATGAATGGAACAGGTAGACTGTTGAAATCATTGTATATATTGCTTCTATATAGTCTAAGAAACATATATGCAAAGCATCCAAACAGTACAATTCGCCAATTATTTCATCTTCAAGTTTAAGTGAACAATGAGCCCCATTGTTAATCCTTTAAAGGAAATTATTTGTAAATTTCGACAAGTAGAACAATGAATGGATCAGGTAGACTGTTGAAATCATTGTATATATTGCTTCTATATAGTCTAAGAAACATATATGCAAAGCATCCAAACAGTACCATTCGCCAATTTTTTGTTCTTCAAGTTTAAGTGAACAATGAGCCCCATTGTTAATGCTTTAAAGGAAATTATTTGTAAATTTCGACAAGTAGAACAATGAATGGATCAGGTAGACTGTTGAAATCATTGTATATATTGCTTCTATATAGTCTAAGAAACATATATGCAAAGCATCCTAACAGTACAATTCGCCAATTTTTTGTTCTTCAAGTTTAAGTGAACAATGAGCCCCAATGGTTAATCCGTTTTCGGAAATTATTTGTAACTTTCGACAAGTAGAACAATGAAAGGAACAGGTAGACGGTTGAAATCTTTGTATATATTGCTTCTATATAGTATAAGAAACATATATGCAAAGCATCCAAACAGTACAATTCGCCAATTTTTTGTTCATCAAGTTTAAGTGAACAATGAGCCCCAATGGTTAATCCGTTTTCGGAAATTATTTGTAACTTTCGACATTAGAACAATGAAAGGAACAGGTAGACGGTTGAAATCTTTGTATATATTGCTTCTATATAGTCTAAGAAACTTATATGCAAAGCATCTAAACAGTAACATACGCCAATTTTTTTATCTTCAAGTTTTAGTGAACAATGAACCCCAATGGTTAATCCGTTATCGGAAATTATTTGTAACTTGCGAGAAGTAGAACAATGAGTGGAACAGGTAGACGGTTGAAATCAATGTATATATTGCTTCTATATAGTCTAAGAAACATATATGCAAAGCATACAAACAGTACCATTCGCCAATTTTTTGTTCTTCAAGTTTAAGTGAACAATGAGCCCCAATGGTTAATCCGTTTTCGGAAATTATTTGTAACTTTCGACCAGTAGAACAATGAATGGAACAGGTAGACGGTTGAAATCTTTGTATATATTGCTTCTATATAGTCTAAGAAACATATAAGCAAAGCATCCAAACAGTACAATTCGCCAATTTATTGTTCTTCAAGTTTAAGTGATCAACGAGCCCCATTGTTAATCCTTTAAAGGAAATTATTTGTAAATTTCGACAAGTAGAACAATGATTGGAACACGTAGACGGTTGAAATCTTTGTATATATTGCTTCCATATAGTCTAAGAAACATATATGCAAAGCATCCAAACAGTACCATTCGCCAATTATTTCATCTTCATGTTTAAGTGAACTACGAGCCCCATTGTTAATACTTTAACGGAAATTATTTGTAACTTCCGACAAGTAGAACAATGAATGGAACAGGTAGACTGTTCAAATCATTGTATATATTGCTTCTATATAGTCTAAGAAACATATATGCAAAGCATCCAAACAGTACAATTCGCCAATTTTTTGTTCTTCAAGTTTAAGTGAACAATGAGCCCCAATGGTTAATCCGTTTTCGGAAATTATTTGTAACTTTCGACAAGTAGAACAATGAAAGGAACAGGTAGACAGTTGAAATCTTTGTATATATTGCATCTATATAGTCTAAGAAACTTATATGCAAAGCATCTAAACAGTAACATACGCCAATTTTTTTATCTTCAAGTTTTAGTGAACAATGAACCCCAATGTTAATCCTTTATCGGAAATTATTTGTAACTTTAAACAAGTAGAACAATGAATGGAACAGGTAGACGGTTGAAATCTTTGTATATATTGCTTCTATATAGTCTAAGAAACATATATGCAAAGCATCCAAACAGTACCATTCGCCAATTATTTCATCTTCATGTTTAAGTGAACTACGAGCCCCATTGTTAATACTTTAACGGAAATTATTTGTAACTTCCGACAAGTAGAACAATGAATGGAACAGGTAGACGGTTGAAATCAATGTATATATTGCTTCTATATAGTCTAAGAAACATATATGCAAAGCATCCAAACAGCACCATTCGCCAATTTTTTGTTCTTCAAGTTTAAGTGAACAATGAGCCCCATTGTTAATCCTTTATCGGAAATTATTTGTAACTTTCGACAAGTAAAACAATGAATGGAACAGGTAGACTGTTGAAATCATTGTATATATTGCTTCTATATAGTCTAAGAAACATATATGCAAAGCATCCTAACAGTACAATTCGCCAATTTTTTGTTCTTCAAGTTTAAGTGAACAATGAGCCCCAATGGTTAATCCGTTTTCGGAAATTATTTGTAACTTTCGACAAGTAGAACAATGAAAGGAACAGGTAGACGGTTGAAATCTTTGTATATATTGCTTCTATATAGTATAAGAAACATATATGCAAAGCATCCAAACAGTACAATTCGCCAATTTTTTGTTCATCAAGTTTAAGTGAACAATGAGCCCCAATGGTTAATCCGTTTTCGGAAATTATTTGTAACTTTCGACATTAGAACAATGAAAGGAACAGGTAGACGGTTGAAATCTTTGTATATATTGCTTCTATATAGTCTAAGAAACTTATATGCAGAGCATCTAAACAGTAACATACGCCAATTTTTTTATCTTCAAGTTTTAGTGAACAATGAACCCCAATGGTTAATCCGTTATCGGAAATTATTTGTAACTTGCGAGAAGTAGAACAATGAGTGGAACAGGTAGACGGTTGAAATCAATGTATATATTGCTTCTATATAGTCTAAGAAACATATATGCAAAGCATACAAACAGTACCATTCGCCAATTTTTTGTTCTTCAAGTTTAAGTGAACAATGAGCCCCATTGTTAATCCTTTATCGGAAATTATTTGTAACTTCCGACAAGTAGAACAATGAATGGAACAGGTAGACTGTTCAAATCATTGTATATATTGCTTCTATATAGTCTAAGAAACATATAAGCAAAGCATCCAAACAGTACAATTCGCCAATTTATTGTTCTTCAAGTTTAAGTGAACAACGAGCCCCATTGTTAATCCTTTAAAGGAAATTATTTGTAAATTTCGACAAGTAGAACAATGATTGGAACACGTAGACGGTTGAAATCTTTGTATATATTGCTTCCATATAGTCTAAGAAACATGTACGCAAAGCATCCAAACAGTACCGTTCGCCAATTTTTTGTTCTTCAAGTTTAAGTGAACAATGAGCCCCATTGTTAACCCTTTGCGGACGGGACACTCTGACGCGCGTGTGTCCGCCTGGACGGGGAGGCTTGGGAGCATTTCGTGGGAAATTAGTATACGCATGAAGATTCGTTTGCAACAATTATATATTTCGTACTATATAAACAAATGTTTGCTAAATGATTTACATGTCAAATTTTAAAATATGAAATTGAAATGATCAATAACAAGTCTAATAGACTTTTTATCGATAATTTCAATTTTATATTTTAAAATTTTCTAGAGTGTGATATTTCTGAAAACAGTTGCCTATGCACATAAATGTTCTTTTCGGACATGTGTCACAAAGTCTAATAGACTTTTTTTGGATAATTTCAATTTTATATTTTAAAATTTTCTAGAGTGTGATATTTCTGAAAACAGTTGCCTATGCACATCAATGTTTTTTTGGACATGTGTCACAGTAGAAACGTGTGAGCACACCACGCAGTCCCTGCAGTTTTCATTATCATCATGATAAATTTGCTATTTGCTTGGGCTGCTGTCCGCAGACACGCGTCCAGAACGGTAAAAGTGCTTGGGCTGCGGTCCGCAGACAGCCGTCCGCAAAGGGTTAATCCTTTATCGGAAATTATTTGTAACTTTCGACCAGTAGAACAATGAATGGAACAGGTAGACGGTTGAAATCTTTGTATATATTGCTTCTATATAGTCTAAGAAACATATATGCAAAGCATCCAAACAGTACAATTCGCCAATTTTTTTATCTTCAAGTTTAAGTGAACAATGAGCCCCAATGGTTAATCCGTTATCGGAAATTATTTGTAACTTTCGACAAGTAGAACAATGAATGGAACAGGTAGACGGTTGAAATCTTTGTATATATTGCTTCTATATAGTCTAAGAAACATATATGCAAAGCATCCAAACAGTACCATTCGCCAATTATTTCATCTTCATGTTTAAGTGAACTACGAGCCCCATTGTTAATACTTTAACGGAAATTATTTGTAACTTCCGACAAGTAGAACAATGAATGGAACAGGTAGACTGTTGAAATCATTGTATATATTGCTTCTATATAGTCTAAGAAACATATATGCAAAGCATCCAAACAGTACAATTCGCCAATTATTTCATCTTCAAGTTTAAGTGAACAATGAGCCCCATTGTTAATCCTTTAAAGGAAATTATTTGTAAATTTCGACAAGTAGAACAATGAATGGATCAGGTAGACTGTTGAAATCATTGTATATATTGCTTCTATATAGTCTAAGAAACATATATGCAAAGCATCCAAACAGTACCATTCGCCAATTTTTTGTTCTTCAAGTTTAAGTGAACAATGAGCCCCATTGTTAATGCTTTAAAGGAAATTATTTGTAAATTTCGACAAGTAGAACAATGAATGGATCAGGTAGACTGTTGAAATCATTGTATATATTGCTTCTATATAGTCTAAGAAACATATATGCAAAGCATCCTAACAGTACAATTCGCCAATTTTTTGTTCTTCAAGTTTAAGTGAACAATGAGCCCCAATGGTTAATCCGTTTTCGGAAATTATTTGTAACTTTCGACATTAGAACAATGAAAGGAACAGGTAGACGGTTGAAATCTTTGTATATATTGCTTCTATATAGTCTAAGAAACTTATATGCAAAGCATCTAAACAGTAACATACGCCAATTTTTTTATCTTCAAGTTTTAGTGAACAATGAACCCCAATGGTTAATCCGTTATCGGAAATTATTTTTAACTTGCGAGAAGTAGAACAATGAGTGGAACAGGTAGACGGTTGAAATCAATGTATATATTGCTTCTATATAGTCTAAGAAACATATATGCAAAGCATACAAACAGTACCATTCGCCAATTTTTTGTTCTTCAAGTTTAAGTGAACAATGAGCCCCAATGGTTAATCCGTTTTCGGAAATTATTTGTAACTTTCGACCAGTAGAACAATGAATGGAACAGGTAGACGGTTGAAATCTTTGTATATATTGCTTCTATATAGTCTAAGAAACATATATGCAAAGCATCCAAACAGTACAATTCGCCAATTTTTTTATCTTCAAGTTTAAGTGAACAATGAGCCCCAATGGTTAATCCGTTATCGGAAATTATTTGTAACTTTCGACAAGTAGAACAATGAATGGAACAGGTAGACGGTTGAAATCTTTGTATATATTGCTTCTATATAGTCTAAGAAACATATATGCAAAGCATCCAAACAGTACCATTCGCCAATTATTTCATCTTCATGTTTAAGTGAACTACGAGCCCCATTGTTAATACTTTAACGGAAATTATTTGTAACTTCCGACAAGTAGAACAATGAATGGAACAGGTAGACTGTTGAAATCATTGTATATATTGCTTCTATATAGTCTAAGAAACATATATGCAAAGCATCCAAACAGTACAATTCGCCAATTATTTCATCTTCAAGTTTAAGTGAACAATGAGCCCCATTGTTAATCCTTTAAAGGAAATTATTTGTAAATTTCGACAAGTAGAACAATGAATGGATCAGGTAGACTGTTGAAATCATTGTATATATTGCTTCTATATAGTCTAAGAAACATATATGCAAAGCATCCAAACAGTACCATTCGCCAATTTTTTGTTCTTCAAGTTTAAGTGAACAATGAGCCCCATTGTTAATGCTTTAAAGGAAATTATTTGTAAATTTCGACAAGTAGAACAATGAATGGATCAGGTAGACTGTTGAAATCATTGTATATATTGCTTCTATATAGTCTAAGAAACATATATGCAAAGCATCCTAACAGTACAATTCGCCAATTTTTTGTTCTTCAAGTTTAAGTGAACAATGAGCCCCAATGGTTAATCCGTTTTCGGAAATTATTTGTAACTTTCGACAAGTAGAACAATGAAAGGAACAGGTAGACGGTTGAAATCTTTGTATATATTGCTTCTATATAGTATAAGAAACATATATGCAAAGCATCCAAACAGTACAATTCGCCAATTTTTTGTTCATCAAGTTTAAGTGAACAATGAGCCCCAATGGTTAATCCGTTTTCGGAAATTATTTGTAACTTTCGACATTAGAACAATGAAAGGAACAGGTAGACGGTTGAAATCTTTGTATATATTGCTTCTATATAGTCTAAGAAACTTATATGCAAAGCATCTAAACAGTAACATACGCCAATTTTTTTATCTTCAAGTTTTAGTGAACAATGAACCCCAATGGTTAATCCGTTATCGGAAATTATTTGTAACTTGCGAGAAGTAGAACAATGAGTGGAACAGGTAGACGGTTGAAATCAATGTATATATTGCTTCTATATAGTCTAAGAAACATATATGCAAAGCATACAAACAGTACCATTCGCCAATTTTTTGTTCTTCAAGTTTAAGTGAACAATGAGCCCCAATGGTTAATCCGTTTTCGGAAATTATTTGTAACTTTCGACCAGTAGAACAATGAATGGAACAGGTAGACGGTTGAAATCTTTGTATATATTGCTTCTATATAGTCTAAGAAACATATATGCAAAGCATCCAAACAGTACAATTCGCCAATTTTTTTATCTTCAAGTTTAAGTGAACAATGAGCCCCAATGGTTAATCCGTTATCGGAAATTATTTGTAACTTTCGACAAGTAGAACAATGAATGGAACAGGTAGACGGTTGAAATCTTTGTATATATTGCTTCTATATAGTCTAAGAAACATATATGCAAAGCATCCAAACAGTACCATTCGCCAATTATTTCATCTTCATGTTTAAGTGAACTACGAGCCCCATTGTTAATACTTTAACGGAAATTATTTGTAACTTCCGACAAGTAGAACAATGAATGGAACAGGTAGACTGTTGAAATCATTGTATATATTGCTTCTATATAGTCTAAGAAACATATATGCAAAGCATCCAAACAGTACAATTCGCCAATTATTTCATCTTCAAGTTTAAGTGAACAATGAGCCCCATTGTTAATCCTTTAAAGGAAATTATTTGTAAATTTCGACAAGTAGAACAATGAATGGATCAGGTAGACTGTTGAAATCATTGTATATATTGCTTCTATATAGTCTAAGAAACATATATGCAAAGCATCCAAACAGTACCATTCGCCAATTTTTTGTTCTTCAAGTTTAAGTGAACAATGAGCCCCATTGTTAATGCTTTAAAGGAAATTATTTGTAAATTTCGACAAGTAGAACAATGAATGGATCAGGTAGACTGTTGAAATCATTGTATATATTGCTTCTATATAGTCTAAGAAACATATATGCAAAGCATCCTAACAGTACAATTCGCCAATTTTTTGTTCTTCAAGTTTAAGTGAACAATGAGCCCCAATGGTTAATCCGTTTTCGGAAATTATTTGTAACTTTCGACAAGTAGAACAATGAAAGGAACAGGTAGACGGTTGAAATCTTTGTATATATTGCTTCTATATAGTATAAGAAACATATATGCAAAGCATCCAAACAGTACAATTCGCCAATTTTTTGTTCATCAAGTTTAAGTGAACAATGAGCCCCAATGGTTAATCCGTTTTCGGAAATTATTTGTAACTTTCGACATTAGAACAATGAAAGGAACAGGTAGACGGTTGAAATCTTTGTATATATTGCTTCTATATAGTCTAAGAAACTTATATGCAAAGCATCTAAACAGTAACATACGCCAATTTTTTTATCTTCAAGTTTTAGTGAACAATGAACCCCAATGGTTAATCCGTTATCGGAAATTATTTGTAACTTGCGAGAAGTAGAACAATGAGTGGAACAGGTAGACGGTTGAAATCAATGTATATATTGCTTCTATATAGTCTAAGAAACATATATGCAAAGCATACAAACAGTACCATTCGCCAATTTTTTGTTCTTCAAGTTTAAGTGAACAATGAGCCCCAATGGTTAATCCGTTTTCGGAAATTATTTGTAACTTTCGACCAGTAGAACAATGAATGGAACAGGTAGACGGTTGAAATCTTTGTATATATTGCTTCTATATAGTCTAAGAAACATATATGCAAAGCATCCAAACAGTACAATTCGCCAATTTTTTTATCTTCAAGTTTAAGTGAACAATGAGCCCCAATGGTTAATCCGTTATCGGAAATTATTTGTAACTTTCGACAAGTAGAACAATGAATGGAACAGGTAGACGGTTGAAATCTTTGTATATATTGCTTCTATATAGTCTAAGAAACATATATGCAAAGCATCCAAACAGTACCATTCGCCAATTATTTCATCTTCATGTTTAAGTGAACTACGAGCCCCATTGTTAATACTTTAACGGAAATTATTTGTAACTTCCGACAAGTAGAACAATGAATGGAACAGGTAGACTGTTGAAATCATTGTATATATTGCTTCTATATAGTCTAAGAAACATATATGCAAAGCATCCAAACAGTACAATTCGCCAATTATTTCATCTTCAAGTTTAAGTGAACAATGAGCCCCATTGTTAATCCTTTAAAGGAAATTATTTGTAAATTTCGACAAGTAGAACAATGAATGGATCAGGTAGACTGTTGAAATCATTGTATATATTGCTTCTATATAGTCTAAGAAACATATATGCAAAGCATCCAAACAGTACCATTCGCCAATTTTTTGTTCTTCAAGTTTAAGTGAACAATGAGCCCCATTGTTAATGCTTTAAAGGAAATTATTTGTAAATTTCGACAAGTAGAACAATGAATGGATCAGGTAGACTGTTGAAATCATTGTATATATTGCTTCTATATAGTCTAAGAAACATATATGCAAAGCATCCTAACAGTACAATTCGCCAATTTTTTGTTCTTCAAGTTTAAGTGAACAATGAGCCCCAATGGTTAATCCGTTTTCGGAAATTATTTGTAACTTTCGACAAGTAGAACAATGAAAGGAACAGGTAGACGGTTGAAATCTTTGTATATATTGCTTCTATATAGTATAAGAAACATATATGCAAAGCATCCAAACAGTACAATTCGCCAATTTTTTGTTCATCAAGTTTAAGTGAACAATGAGCCCCAATGGTTAATCCGTTTTCGGAAATTATTTGTAACTTTCGACATTAGAACAATGAAAGGAACAGGTAGACGGTTGAAATCTTTGTATATATTGCTTCTATATAGTCTAAGAAACTTATATGCAAAGCATCTAAACAGTAACATACGCCAATTTTTTTATCTTCAAGTTTTAGTGAACAATGAACCCCAATGGTTAATCCGTTATCGGAAATTATTTGTAACTTGCGAGAAGTAGAACAATGAGTGGAACAGGTAGACGGTTGAAATCAATGTATATATTGCTTCTATATAGTCTAAGAAACATATATGCAAAGCATACAAACAGTACCATTCGCCAATTTTTTGTTCTTCAAGTTTAAGTGAACAATGAGCCCCATTGTTAATCCTTTATCGGAAATTATTTGTAACTTTAAACAAGTAGAACAATGAATGGAACAGGTAGACGGTTGAAATCTTTGTATATATTGCTTCTATATAGTCTAAGAAACATATAAGCAAAGCATCCAAACAGTACAATTCGCCAATTTATTGTTCTTCAAGTTTAAGTGATCAACGAGCCCCATTGTTAATCCTTTAAAGGAAATTATTTGTAAATTTCGACAAGTAGAACAATGATTGGAACACGTAGACGGTTGAAATCTTTGTATATATTGCTTCCATATAGTCTAAGAAACATATATGCAAAGCATCCAAACAGTACCATTCGCCAATTATTTCATCTTCATGTTTAAGTGAACTACGAGCCCCATTGTTAATACTTTAACGGAAATTATTTGTAACTTCCGACAAGTAGAACAATGAATGGAACAGGTAGACTGTTCAAATCATTGTATATATTGCTTCTATATAGTCTAAGAAACATATATGCAAAGCATCCAAACAGTACAATTCGCCAATTTTTTGTTCTTCAAGTTTAAGTGAACAATGAGCCCCAATGGTTAATCCGTTTTCGGAAATTATTTGTAACTTTCGACAAGTAGAACAATGAAAGGAACAGGTAGACAGTTGAAATCTTTGTATATATTGCATCTATATAGTCTAAGAAACTTATATGCAAAGCATCTAAACAGTAACATACGCCAATTTTTTTATCTTCAAGTTTTAGTGAACAATGAACCCCAATGTTAATCCTTTATCGGAAATTATTTGTAACTTTAAACAAGTAGAACAATGAATGGAACAGGTAGACGGTTGAAATCTTTGTATATATTGCTTCTATATAGTCTAAGAAACATATATGCAAAGCATCCAAACAGTACCATTCGCCAATTATTTCATCTTCATGTTTAAGTGAACTACGAGCCCCATTGTTAATACTTTAACGGAAATTATTTGTAACTTCCGACAAGTAGAACAATGAATGGAACAGGTAGACGGTTGAAATCAATGTATATATTGCTTCTATATAGTCTAAGAAACATATATGCAAAGCATCCAAACAGCACCATTCGCCAATTTTTTGTTCTTCAAGTTTAAGTGAACAATGAGCCCCATTGTTAATCCTTTATCGGAAATTATTTGTAACTTTCGACAAGTAAAACAATGAATGGAACAGGTAGACTGTTGAAATCATTGTATATATTGCTTCTATATAGTCTAAGAAACATATATGCAAAGCATCCTAACAGTACAATTCGCCAATTTTTTGTTCTTCAAGTTTAAGTGAACAATGAGCCCCAATGGTTAATCCGTTTTCGGAAATTATTTGTAACTTTCGACAAGTAGAACAATGAAAGGAACAGGTAGACGGTTGAAATCTTTGTATATATTGCTTCTATATAGTATAAGAAACATATATGCAAAGCATCCAAACAGTACAATTCGCCAATTTTTTGTTCATCAAGTTTAAGTGAACAATGAGCCCCAATGGTTAATCCGTTTTCGGAAATTATTTGTAACTTTCGACATTAGAACAATGAAAGGAACAGGTAGACGGTTGAAATCTTTGTATATATTGCTTCTATATAGTCTAAGAAACTTATATGCAAAGCATCTAAACAGTAACATACGCCAATTTTTTTATCTTCAAGTTTTAGTGAACAATGAACCCCAATGGTTAATCCGTTATCGGAAATTATTTGTAACTTGCGAGAAGTAGAACAATGAGTGGAACAGGTAGACGGTTGAAATCAATGTATATATTGCTTCTATATAGTCTAAGAAACATATATGCAAAGCATACAAACAGTACCATTCGCCAATTTTTTGTTCTTCAAGTTTAAGTGAACAATGAGCCCCATTGTTAATCCTTTATCGGAAATTATTTGTAACTTTAAACAAGTAGAACAATGAATGGAACAGGTAGACGGTTGAAATCTTTGTATATATTGCTTCTATATAGTCTAAGAAACATATAAGCAAAGCATCCAAACAGTACAATTCGCCAATTTATTGTTCTTCAAGTTTAAGTGAACAACGAGCCCCATTGTTAATCCTTTAAAGGAAATTATTTGTAAATTTCGACAAGTAGAACAATGATTGGAACACGTAGACGGTTGAAATCTTTGTATATATTGCTTCCATATAGTCTAAGAAACATGTACGCAAAGCATCCAAACAGTACCGTTCGCCAATTTTTTGTTCTTCAAGTTTAAGTGAACAATGAGCCCCATTGTTAACCCTTTGCGGACGGGACACTCTGACGCGCGTGTGTCCGCCTGGACGGGGAGGCTTGGGAGCATTTCGTGGGAAATTAGTATACGCATGAAGATTCGTTTGCAACAATTATATATTTCGTACTATATAAACAAATGTTTGCTAAATGATTTACATGTCAAATTTTAAAATATGAAATTGAAATGATCAATAACAAGTCTAATAGACTTTTTATCGATAATTTCAATTTTATATTTTAAAATTTTCTAGAGTGTGATATTTCTGAAAACAGTTGCCTATGCACATAAATGTTCTTTTCGGACATGTGTCACAAAGTCTAATAGACTTTTTTTGGATAATTTCAATTTTATATTTTAAAATTTTCTAGAGTGTGATATTTCTGAAAACAGTTGCCTATGCACATCAATGTTTTTTTGGACATGTGTCACAGTAGAAACGTGTGAGCACACCACGCAGTCCCTGCAGTTTTCATTATCATCATGATAAATTTGCTATTTGCTTGGGCTGCTGTCCGCAGACACGCGTCCAGAACGGTAAAAGTGCTTGGGCTGCGGTCCGCAGACAGCCGTCCGCAAAGGGTTAATCCTTTATCGGAAATTATTTGTAACTTTCGACCAGTAGAACAATGAATGGAACAGGTAGACGGTTGAAATCTTTGTATATATTGCTTCTATATAGTCTAAGAAACATATATGCAAAGCATCCAAACAGTACAATTCGCCAATTTTTTTATCTTCAAGTTTAAGTGAACAATGAGCCCCAATGGTTAATCCGTTATCGGAAATTATTTGTAACTTTCGACAAGTAGAACAATGAATGGAACAGGTAGACGGTTGAAATCTTTGTATATATTGCTTCTATATAGTCTAAGAAACATATATGCAAAGCATCCAAACAGTACCATTCGCCAATTATTTCATCTTCATGTTTAAGTGAACTACGAGCCCCATTGTTAATACTTTAACGGAAATTATTTGTAACTTCCGACAAGTAGAACAATGAATGGAACAGGTAGACTGTTGAAATCATTGTATATATTGCTTCTATATAGTCTAAGAAACATATATGCAAAGCATCCAAACAGTACAATTCGCCAATTATTTCATCTTCAAGTTTAAGTGAACAATGAGCCCCATTGTTAATCCTTTAAAGGAAATTATTTGTAAATTTCGACAAGTAGAACAATGAATGGATCAGGTAGACTGTTGAAATCATTGTATATATTGCTTCTATATAGTCTAAGAAACATATATGCAAAGCATCCAAACAGTACCATTCGCCAATTTTTTGTTCTTCAAGTTTAAGTGAACAATGAGCCCCATTGTTAATCCTTTAAAGGAAATTATTTGTAAATTTCGACAAGTAGAACAATGAATGGATCAGGTAGACTGTTGAAATCATTGTATATATTGCTTCTATATAGTCTAAGAAACATATATGCAAAGCATCCTAACAGTACAATTCGCCAATTTTTTGTCCTTCAAGTTTAAGTGAACAATGAGCCCCAATGGTTAATCCTTTATCGGAAATTATTTGTAACTTTCGACCAGTAGAACAATGAATGGAACAGGTAGACGGTTGAAATCTTTGTATATATTGCTTCTATATAGTCTAAGAAACATATATGCAAAGCATCCAAACAGTACAATTCGCCAATTTTTTTATCTTCAAGTTTAAGTGAACAATGAGCCCCAATGGTTAATCCGTTATCGGAAATTATTTGTAACTTTCGACAAGTAGAACAATGAATGGAACAGGTAGACGGTTGAAATCTTTGTATATATTGCTTCTATATAGTCTAAGAAACATATATGCAAAGCATCCAAACAGTACCATTCGCCAATTATTTCATCTTCATGTTTAAGTGAACTACGAGCCCCATTGTTAATACTTTAACGGAAATTATTTGTAACTTCCGACAAGTAGAACAATGAATGGAACAGGTAGACTGTTGAAATCATTGTATATATTGCTTCTATATAGTCTAAGAAACATATATGCAAAGCATCCAAACAGTACAATTCGCCAATTATTTCATCTTCAAGTTTAAGTGAACAATGAGCCCCATTGTTAATCCTTTAAAGGAAATTATTTGTAAATTTCGACAAGTAGAACAATGAATGGATCAGGTAGACTGTTGAAATCATTGTATATATTGCTTCTATATAGTCTAAGAAACATATATGCAAAGCATCCAAACAGTACCATTCGCCAATTTTTTGTTCTTCAAGTTTAAGTGAACAATGAGCCCCATTGTTAATGCTTTAAAGGAAATTATTTGTAAATTTCGACAAGTAGAACAATGAATGGATCAGGTAGACTGTTGAAATCATTGTATATATTGCTTCTATATAGTCTAAGAAACATATATGCAAAGCATCCTAACAGTACAATTCGCCAATTTTTTGTTCTTCAAGTTTAAGTGAACAATGAGCCCCAATGGTTAATCCGTTTTCGGAAATTATTTGTAACTTTCGACATTAGAACAATGAAAGGAACAGGTAGACGGTTGAAATCTTTGTATATATTGCTTCTATATAGTCTAAGAAACTTATATGCAAAGCATCTAAACAGTAACATACGCCAATTTTTTTATCTTCAAGTTTTAGTGAACAATGAACCCCAATGGTTAATCCGTTATCGGAAATTATTTTTAACTTGCGAGAAGTAGAACAATGAGTGGAACAGGTAGACGGTTGAAATCAATGTATATATTGCTTCTATATAGTCTAAGAAACATATATGCAAAGCATACAAACAGTACCATTCGCCAATTTTTTGTTCTTCAAGTTTAAGTGAACAATGAGCCCCAATGGTTAATCCGTTTTCGGAAATTATTTGTAACTTTCGACCAGTAGAACAATGAATGGAACAGGTAGACGGTTGAAATCTTTGTATATATTGCTTCTATATAGTCTAAGAAACATATATGCAAAGCATCCAAACAGTACAATTCGCCAATTTTTTTATCTTCAAGTTTAAGTGAACAATGAGCCCCAATGGTTAATCCGTTATCGGAAATTATTTGTAACTTTCGACAAGTAGAACAATGAATGGAACAGGTAGACGGTTGAAATCTTTGTATATATTGCTTCTATATAGTCTAAGAAACATATATGCAAAGCATCCAAACAGTACCATTCGCCAATTATTTCATCTTCATGTTTAAGTGAACTACGAGCCCCATTGTTAATACTTTAACGGAAATTATTTGTAACTTCCGACAAGTAGAACAATGAATGGAACAGGTAGACTGTTGAAATCATTGTATATATTGCTTCTATATAGTCTAAGGAACATATATGCAAAGCATCCAAAGAGTACAATTCGCCAATTATTTCATCTTCAAGTTTAAGTGAACAATGAGCCCCATTGTTAATCCTTTAAAGGAAATTATTTGTAAATTTCGACAAGTAGAACAATGAATGGATCAGGTAGACTGTTGAAATCATTGTATATATTGCTTCTATATAGTCTAAGAAACATATATGCAAAGCATCCAAACAGTACCATTCGCCAATTTTTTGTTCTTCAAGTTTAAGTGAACAATGAGCCCCATTGTTAATGCTTTAAAGGAAATTATTTGTAAATTTCGACAAGTAGAACAATGAATGGATCAGGTAGACTGTTGAAATCATTGTATATATTGCTTCTATATAGTCTAAGAAACATATATGCAAAGCATCCTAACAGTACAATTCGCCAATTTTTTGTTCTTCAAGTTTAAGTGAACAATGAGCCCCAATGGTTAATCCGTTTTCGGAAATTATTTGTAACTTTCGACAAGTAGAACAATGAAAGGAACAGGTAGACGGTTGAAATCTTTGTATATATTGCTTCTATATAGTATAAGAAACATATATGCAAAGCATCCAAACAGTACAATTCGCCAATTTTTTGTTCATCAAGTTTAAGTGAACAATGAGCCCCAATGGTTAATCCGTTTTCGGAAATTATTTGTAACTTTCGACATTAGAACAATGAAAGGAACAGGTAGACGGTTGAAATCTTTGTATATATTGCTTCTATATAGTCTAAGAAACTTATATGCAAAGCATCTAAACAGTAACATACGCCAATTTTTTTATCTTCAAGTTTTAGTGAACAATGAACCCCAATGGTTAATCCGTTATCGGAAATTATTTGTAACTTGCGAGAAGTAGAACAATGAGTGGAACAGGTAGACGGTTGAAATCAATGTATATATTGCTTCTATATAGTCTAAGAAACATATATGCAAAGCATACAAACAGTACCATTCGCCAATTTTTTGTTCTTCAAGTTTAAGTGAACAATGAGCCCCATTGTTAATCCTTTATCGGAAATTATTTGTAACTTTAAACAAGTAGAACAATGAATGGAACAGGTAGACGGTTGAAATCTTTGTATATATTGCTTCTATATAGTCTAAGAAACATATAAGCAAAGCATCCAAACAGTACAATTCGCCAATTTATTGTTCTTCAAGTTTAAGTGATCAACGAGCCCCATTGTTAATCCTTTAAAGGAAATTATTTGTAAATTTCGACAAGTAGAACAATGATTGGAACACGTAGACGGTTGAAATCTTTGTATATATTGCTTCCATATAGTCTAAGAAACATATATGCAAAGCATCCAAACAGTACCATTCGCCAATTATTTCATCTTCATGTTTAAGTGAACTACGAGCCCCATTGTTAATACTTTAACGGAAATTATTTGTAACTTCCGACAAGTAGAACAATGAATGGAACAGGTAGACTGTTCAAATCATTGTATATATTGCTTCTATATAGTCTAAGAAACATATATGCAAAGCATCCAAACAGTACAATTCGCCAATTTTTTGTTCTTCAAGTTTAAGTGAACAATGAGCCCCAATGGTTAATCCGTTTTCGGAAATTATTTGTAACTTTCGACAAGTAGAACAATGAAAGGAACAGGTAGACAGTTGAAATCTTTGTATATATTGCTTCTATATAGTCTAAGAAACTTATATGCAAAGCATCTAAACAGTAACATACGCCAATTTTTTTATCTTCAAGTTTTAGTGAACAATGAACCCCAATGTTAATCCTTTATCGGAAATTATTTGTAACTTTAAACAAGTAGAACAATGAATGGAACAGGTAGACGGTTGAAATCTTTGTATATATTGCTTCTATATAGTCTAAGAAACATATATGCAAAGCATCCAAACAGTACCATTCGCCAATTATTTCATCTTCATGTTTAAGTGAACTACGAGCCCCATTGTTAATACTTTAACGGAAATTATTTGTAACTTCCGACAAGTAGAACAATGAATGGAACAGGTAGACTGTTGAAATCATTGTATATATTGCTTCTATATAGTCTAAGAAACATATATGCAAAGCATCCAAACAGTACAATTCGCCAATTATTTCATCTTCAAGTTTAAGTGAACAATGAGCCCCATTGTTAATCCTTTAAAGGAAATTATTTGTAAATTTCGACAAGTAGAACAATGAATGGATCAGGTAGACTGTTGAAATCATTGTATATATTGCTTCTATATAGTCTAAGAAACATATATGCAAAGCATCCAAACAGTACCATTCGCCAATTTTTTGTTCTTCAAGTTTAAGTGAACAATGAGCCCCATTGTTAATGCTTTAAAGGAAATTATTTGTAAATTTCGACAAGTAGAACAATGAATGGATCAGGTAGACTGTTGAAATCTTTGTATATATTGCTTCTATATAGTCTAAGAAACATATATGCAAAGCATCCAAACAGTACCATTCGCCAATTATTTCATCTTCATGTTTAAGTGAACTACGAGCCCCATTGTTAATACTTTAACGGAAATTATTTGTAACTTCCGACAAGTAGAACAATGAATGGAACAGGTAGACTGTTGAAATCATTGTATATATTGCTTCTATATAGTCTAAGAAACATATATGCAAAGCATCCAAACAGTACAATTCGCCAATTATTTCATCTTCAAGTTTAAGTGAACAATGAGCCCCATTGTTAATCCTTTAAAGGAAATTATTTGTAAATTTCGACAAGTAGAACAATGAATGGATCAGGTAGACTGTTGAAATCATTGTATATATTGCTTCTATATAGTCTAAGAAACATATATGCAAAGCATCCAAACAGTACCATTCGCCAATTTTTTGTTCTTCAAGTTTAAGTGAACAATGAGCCCCATTGTTAATGCTTTAAAGGAAATTATTTGTAAATTTCGACAAGTAGAACAATGAATGGATCAGGTAGACTGTTGAAATCATTGTATATATTGCTTCTATATAGTCTAAGAAACATATATGCAAAGCATCCTAACAGTACAATTCGCCAATTTTTTGTTCTTCAAGTTTAAGTGAACAATGAGCCCCAATGGTTAATCCGTTTTCGGAAATTATTTGTAACTTTCGACAAGTAGAACAATGAAAGGAACAGGTAGACGGTTGAAATCTTTGTATATATTGCTTCTATATAGTATAAGAAACATATATGCAAAGCATCCAAACAGTACAATTCGCCAATTTTTTGTTCATCAAGTTTAAGTGAACAATGAGCCCCAATGGTTAATCCGTTTTCGGAAATTATTTGTAACTTTCGACATTAGAACAATGAAAGGAACAGGTAGACGGTTGAAATCTTTGTATATATTGCTTCTATATAGTCTAAGAAACTTATATGCAAAGCATCTAAACAGTAACATACGCCAATTTTTTTATCTTCAAGTTTTAGTGAACAATGAACCCCAATGGTTAATCCGTTATCGGAAATTATTTGTAACTTGCGAGAAGTAGAACAATGAGTGGAACAGGTAGACGGTTGAAATCAATGTATATATTGCTTCTATATAGTCTAAGAAACATATATGCAAAGCATACAAACAGTACCATTCGCCAATTTTTTGTTCTTCAAGTTTAAGTGAACAATGAGCCCCATTGTTAATCCTTTATCGGAAATTATTTGTAACTTTAAACAAGTAGAACAATGAATGGAACAGGTAGACGGTTGAAATCTTTGTATATATTGCTTCTATATAGTCTAAGAAACATATAAGCAAAGCATCCAAACAGTACAATTCGCCAATTTATTGTTCTTCAAGTTTAAGTGATCAACGAGCCCCATTGTTAATCCTTTAAAGGAAATTATTTGTAAATTTCGACAAGTAGAACAATGATTGGAACACGTAGACGGTTGAAATCTTTGTATATATTGCTTCCATATAGTCTAAGAAACATATATGCAAAGCATCCAAACAGTACCATTCGCCAATTATTTCATCTTCATGTTTAAGTGAACTACGAGCCCCATTGTTAATACTTTAACGGAAATTATTTGTAACTTCCGACAAGTAGAACAATGAATGGAACAGGTAGACTGTTCAAATCATTGTATATATTGCTTCTATATAGTCTAAGAAACATATATGCAAAGCATCCAAACAGTACAATTCGCCAATTTTTTGTTCTTCAAGTTTAAGTGAACAATGAGCCCCAATGGTTAATCCGTTTTCGGAAATTATTTGTAACTTTCGACAAGTAGAACAATGAAAGGAACAGGTAGACAGTTGAAATCTTTGTATATATTGCTTCTATATAGTCTAAGAAACTTATATGCAAAGCATCTAAACAGTAACATACGCCAATTTTTTTATCTTCAAGTTTTAGTGAACAATGAACCCCAATGTTAATCCTTTATCGGAAATTATTTGTAACTTTAAACAAGTAGAACAATGAATGGAACAGGTAGACGGTTGAAATCTTTGTATATATTGCTTCTATATAGTCTAAGAAACATATATGCAAAGCATCCAAACAGTACCATTCGCCAATTATTTCATCTTCATGTTTAAGTGAACTACGAGCCCCATTGTTAATACTTTAACGGAAATTATTTGTAACTTCCGACAAGTAGAACAATGAATGGAACAGGTAGACGGTTGAAATCAATGTATATATTGCTTCTATATAGTCTAAGAAACATATATGCAAAGCATCCAAACAGCACCATTCGCCAATTTTTTGTTCTTCAAGTTTAAGTGAACAATGAGCCCCATTGTTAATACTTTATCGGAAATTATTTGTAACTTTCGACAAGTAAAACAATGAATGGAACAGGTAGACGGTTGAAATCTTTGTATATATTGCTTCTATATAGTCTAAGAAACATATATGCAAAGCATCCAAACAGTACCATTTGCCAATTTTTTGTTCTTCAAGTTTAAGTGAACTACGAGCCCCATTGATAATCATGAAACGGAAATTATTTGTAACTTTCTACAAGTAGAACAATGAATAGAACAGGTAGACGGTTGAAATCTTTGTATATGTTGCTTCTATATAGTCTAAGAAACTTATATGCAAATCATCCAAACAGTACAATTCGCCAATTTGTTGTTCTTCAAGTTTAAGTGAACAACGAGCCCCATTGTTAATCCTTTAAAGGAAATTATTTGTAAATTTCGACAAGTAGAACAATGATTGGAACACGTAGACGGTTGAAATCTTTGTATATATTGCTTCCATATAGTCTAAGAAACATGTACGCAAAGCATCCAAACAGTACCGTTCGCCAATTTTTTGTTCTTCAAGTTTAAGTGAACAATGAGCCCCATTGTTAACCCTTTGCGGACGGGACACTCTGACGCGCGTGTGTCCGCCTGGACGGGGAGGCTTGGGAGCATTTCGTGGGAAATTAGTATACGCATGAAGATTCGTTTGCAACAATTATATATTTCGTACTATATAAACAAATGTTTGCTAAATGATTTACATGTCAAATTTTAAAATATGAAATTGAAATGATCAATAACAAGTCTAATAGACTTTTTATCGATAATTTCAATTTTATATTTTAAAATTTTCTGGAGTGTGATATTTCTGAAAACAGTTGCCTATGCACATCAATGTTTTTTTGGACATGTGTCACAGTAGAAACGTGTGAGCACACAATGCAGTCCCTGCAGTTTTCATTATCATCATGATAAATTTGCTATTTGCTTGGGCTGCTGTCCGCAGACACGCGTCCAGAACGGTAAAAGTGCTTGGGCTGCGGTCCGCAGACAGCCGTCCGCAATGGGTTAATCCTTTATCGGAAATTATTTGTAACTTTCGACCAGTAGAACAATGAATGGAACAGGTAGACGGTTGAAATATTTGTATATATTGCTTCTATATAGTCTAAGAAACATATATGCAAAGCATCCAAACAGTACAATTCGCCAATTTTTTTATCTTCAAGTTTAAGTGAACAATGAGCCCCAATGGTTAATCCGTTATCGGAAATTATTTGTAACTTTCGACAAGTAGAACAATGAATGGAACAGGTAGACGGTTGAAATCTTTGTATATATTGCTTCTATATAGTCTAAGAAACATATATGCAAAGCATCCAAACAGTACCATTCGCCAATTTTTTGTTCTTCAAGTTTAAGTGAACTACGAGCCCCATTGATAATCATGAAATGGAAATTATTTGTAACTTTCTACAAGTAGAACAATGAATAGAACAGGGAGACGGGTGAAATCTTTCTATATATTGCATCTAAATAGTCTAAGAAACATATATGCAAAGGATCCAAACAGTACCATTCGCCAATTTTTTGTTCTTCAAGTTTAAGTGAACTACGAGCCCCATTGTTAATCCTTTAAAGGAAATTATTTGTAAATTTCGACAAGTAGAACAATGAATTGAACAGGTAGACTGTTGAAATCATTGTATATATTGCTTCTATATAGTCTAAGAAACATATATGCAAATCATCCAAACAGTACAATTCGCCAATTTCTTGTTCTTCAAGTTTAAGTAAACTACGATTCCCATTTTTAATCCCTTAACAGAAATTATTTCTAACTTTCGACAAGTAGAACAATGAATGGAACAGGTAGACGGTTGAAATCATTGTATATATTGCTTTTATATAGTCTAAAAAACATATCTGCAAATCATCCACACAGTACAATTCGCCAATTATTTGATCTTCAAGTTTAAGTGAACTACGAGCCCCATTGTTAATACTTTAACGGAAATTATTTGTAACTTGCGACAAGTAGAACAATGAATGGAACAGGTAGACGGTTGAAATCTTTGTATATATTGCTTCTTTATAATCTAAGAAACATATATGCAAAGCATCCAAACAGTACAATTCGCCAATTATTTCATCTTCATGTTTAAGTGAACTACGAGCCCCATTGTTAATCCTTTAAAGGAAATTATTTGTAAATTTCGACAAGTAGAACAATGAATGGATCATGTAGACGGTTGAAATCATTGTACATATTGCTTCTATATAGTCTGCGAAACAAATATGCAAAGCATCCAAACAGTACCATTCGCCAATTATTTCATCTTCATGTTTAAGTGAACTACGAGCCCCATTGTTAATACTTTAACGGAAATTATTTGTAACTTCCGACAAGTAGAACAATGAATGGAACAGGTAGACGGTTGAAATCAATGTATATATTGCTTCTATATAGTCTAAGAAACATATATGCAAAGCATCCAAACAGCACCATTCGCCAATTTTTTGTTCTTCAAGTTTAAGTGAACAATGAGCCCCATTGTTAATCCTTTATCGGAAATTATTTGTAACTTTCGACAAGTAAAACAATGAATGGAACAGGTAGACGGTTGATATCTTTGTATATATTGCTTCTATATAGTCTAAGAAACATATATGCAAAGCATCCAAACAGTACCATTCGCCAATTTTTTGTTCTTCAAGTTTAAGTGAACTACGAGCCCCATTGATAATCATGAAATGGAAATTATTTGTAACTTTCTACAAGTAGAACAATGAATAGAACAGGGAGACGGGTGAAATCTTTCTATATATTGCATCTAAATAGTCTAAGAAACGTATATGCAAAGGATCCAAACAGTACCATTCGCCAATTTTTTGTTCTTCAAGTTTAAGTGAACTACGAGCCCCATTGTTAATCCTTTAAAGGAAATTATTTGTAAATTTCGACAAGTAGAACAATGAATTGAACAGGTAGACTGTTGAAATCATTGTATATATTGCTTCTATATAGTCTAAGAAACATATATGCAAATCATCCAAACAGTACAATTCGCCAATTTCTTGTTCTTCAAGTTTAAGTAAACTACGATTCCCATTTTTAATCCCTTAACAGAAATTATTTCTAACTTTCGACAAGTAGAACAATGAATGGAACAGGTAGACGGTTGAAATCATTGTATATATTGCTTTTATATAGTCTAAAAAACATATCTGCAAATCATCCACACAGTACAATTCGCCAATTATTTGATCTTCAAGTTTAAGTGAACTACGAGCCCCATTGTTAATACTTTAACGGAAATTATTTGTAACTTGCGACAAGTAGAACAATGAATGGAACAGGTAGACGGTTGAAATCTTTGTATATATTGCTTCTTTATAATCTAAGAAACATATATGCAAAGCATCCAAACAGTACAATTCGCCAATTATTTCATCTTCATGTTTAAGTGAACTACGAGCCCCATTGTTAATCCTTTAAAGGAAATTATTTGTAAATTTCGACAAGTAGAACAATGAATGGATCATGTAGACGGTTGAAATCATTGTATATATTGCTTCTATATAGTCTGCGAAACAAATATGCAAAGCATCCAAACAGTACAATTCGCCAATTTTTTGTTCTTCAAGTTTAAGTGAACTACGAGCCCCATTGATAATCATGAAACGGAAATTATTTGTAACTTTCTACAAGTAGAACAATGAATAGAACAGGTAGACGGTTGAAATCTTTGTATATGTTGCTTCTATATAGTCTAAGAAACTTATATGCAAATCATCCAAACAGTACAATTCGCCAATTTATTGTTCTTCAAGTTTAAGTGAACAACGAGCCCCATTGTTAATCCTTTAAAGGAAATTATTTGTAAATTTCGACAAGTAGAACAATGATTGGAACACGTAGACGGTTGAAATCTTTGTATATATTGCTTCCATATAGTCTAAGAAACATGTACGCAAAGCATCCAAACAGTACCGTTCGCCAATTTTTTGTTCTTCAAGTTTAAGTGAACAATGAGCCCCATTGTTAACCCTTTGCGGACGGGACACTCTGACGCGCGTGTGTCCGCCTGGACGGGGAGGCTTGGGAGCATTTCGTGGGAAATTAGTATACGCATGAAGATTCGTTTGCAACAATTATATATTTCGTACTATATAAACAAATGTTTGCTAAATGATTTACATGTCAAATTTTAAAATATGAAATTGAAATGATCAATAACAAGTCTAATAGACTTTTTATCGATAATTTCAATTTTATATTTTAAAATTTTCTGGAGTGTGATATTTCTGAAAACAGTTGCCTATGCACATCAATGTTTTTTTGGACATGTGTCACAGTAGAAACGTGTGAGCACACAATGCAGTCCCTGCAGTTTTCATTATCATCATGATAAATTTGCTATTTGCTTGGGCTGCTGTCCGCAGACACGCGTCCAGAACGGTAAAAGTGCTTGGGCTGCGGTCCGCAGACAGCCGTCCGCAATGGGTTAATCCTTTATCGGAAATTATTTGTAACTTTCGACCAGTAGAACAATGAATGGAACAGGTAGACGGTTGAAATATTTGTATATATTGCTTCTATATAGTCTAAGAAACATATATGCAAAGCATCCAAACAGTACAATTCGCCAATTTTTTTATCTTCAAGTTTAAGTGAACAATGAGCCCCAATGGTTAATCCGTTATCGGAAATTATTTGTAACTTTCGACAAGTAGAACAATGAATGGAACAGGTAGACGGTTGAAATCTTTGTATATATTGCTTCTATATAGTCTAAGAAACATATATGCAAAGCATCCAAACAGTACCATTCGCCAATTATTTCATCTTCATGTTTAAGTGAACTACGAGCCCCATTGTTAATACTTTAACGGAAATTATTTGTAACTTCCGACAAGTAGAACAATGAATGGAACAGGTAGACGGTTGAAATCAATGTATATATTGCTTCTATATAGTCTAAGAAACATATATGCAAAGCATCCAAACAGCACCATTCGCCAATTTTTTGTTCTTCAAGTTTAAGTGAACAATGAGCCCCATTGTTAATACTTTATCGGAAATTATTTGTAACTTTCGACAAGTAAAACAATGAATGGAACAGGTAGACGGTTGAAATCTTTGTATATATTGCTTCTATATAGTCTAAGAAACATATATGCAAAGCATCCAAACAGTACCATTCGCCAATTTTTTGTTCTTCAAGTTTAAGTGAACTACGAGCCCCATTGATAATCATGAAACGGAAATTATTTGTAACTTTCTACAAGTAGAACAATGAATAGAACAGGTAGACGGTTGAAATCTTTGTATATGTTGCTTCTATATAGTCTAAGAAACTTATATGCAAATCATCCAAACAGTACAATTCGCCAATTTATTGTTCTTCAAGTTTAAGTGAACAACGAGCCCCATTGTTAATCCTTTAAAGGAAATTATTTGTAAATTTCGACAAGTAGAACAATGATTGGAACACGTAGACGGTTGAAATCTTTGTATATATTGCTTCCATATAGTCTAAGAAACATGTACGCAAAGCATCCAAACAGTACCGTTCGCCAATTTTTTGTTCTTCAAGTTTAAGTGAACAATGAGCCCCATTGTTAACCCTTTGCGGACGGGACACTCTGACGCGCGTGTGTCCGCCTGGACGGGGAGGCTTGGGAGCATTTCGTGGGAAATTAGTATACGCATGAAGATTCGTTTGCAACAATTATATATTTCGTACTATATAAACAAATGTTTGCTAAATGATTTACATGTCAAATTTTAAAATATGAAATTGAAATGATCAATAACAAGTCTAATAGACTTTTTATCGATAATTTCAATTTTATATTTTAAAATTTTCTGGAGTGTGATATTTCTGAAAACAGTTGCCTATGCACATCAATGTTTTTTTGGACATGTGTCACAGTAGAAACGTGTGAGCACACAATGCAGTCCCTGCAGTTTTCATTATCATCATGATAAATTTGCTATTTGCTTGGGCTGCTGTCCGCAGACACGCGTCCAGAACGGTAAAAGTGCTTGGGCTGCGGTCCGCAGACAGCCGTCCGCAATGGGTTAATCCTTTATCGGAAATTATTTGTAACTTTCGACCAGTAGAACAATGAATGGAACAGGTAGACGGTTGAAATATTTGTATATATTGCTTCTATATAGTCTAAGAAACATATATGCAAAGCATCCAAACAGTACAATTCGCCAATTTTTTTATCTTCAAGTTTAAGTGAACAATGAGCCCCAATGGTTAATCCGTTATCGGAAATTATTTGTAACTTTCGACAAGTAGAACAATGAATGGAACAGGTAGACGGTTGAAATCTTTGTATATATTGCTTCTATATAGTCTAAGAAACATATATGCAAAGCATCCAAACAGTACCATTCGCCAATTATTTCATCTTCATGTTTAAGTGAACTACGAGCCCCATTGTTAATACTTTAACGGAAATTATTTGTAACTTCCGACAAGTAGAACAATGAATGGAACAGGTAGACGGTTGAAATCAATGTATATATTGCTTCTATATAGTCTAAGAAACATATATGCAAAGCATCCAAACAGCACCATTCGCCAATTTTTTGTTCTTCAAGTTTAAGTGAACAATGAGCCCCATTGTTAATCCTTTATCGGAAATTATTTGTAACTTTCGACAAGTAAAACAATGAATGGAACAGGTAGACGGTTGAAATCTTTGTATATATTGCTTCTATATAGTCTAAGAAACATATATGCAAAGCATCCAAACAGTACCATTCGCCAATTTTTTGTTCTTCAAGTTTAAGTGAACTACGAGCCCCATTGATAATCATGAAATGGAAATTATTTGTAACTTTCTACAAGTAGAACAATGAATAGAACAGGGAGACGGGTGAAATCTTTCTATATATTGCATCTAAATAGTCTAAGAAACATATATGCAAAGGATCCAAACAGTACCATTCGCCAATTTTTTGTTCTTCAAGTTTAAGTGAACTACGAGCCCCATTGTTAATCCTTTAAAGGAAATTATTTGTAAATTTCGACAAGTAGAACAATGAATTGAACAGGTAGACTGTTGAAATCATTGTATATATTGCTTCTATATAGTCTAAGAAACATATATGCAAATCATCCAAACAGTACAATTCGCCAATTTCTTGTTCTTCAAGTTTAAGTAAACTACGATTCCCATTCTTAATCCCTTAACAGAAATTATTTCTAACTTTCGACAAGTAGAACAATGAATGGAACAGGTAGACGGTTGAAATCATTGTATATATTGCTTTTATATAGTCTAAAAAACATATCTGCAAATCATCCACACAGTACAATTCGCCAATTATTTGATCTTCAAGTTTAAGTGAACTACGAGCCCCATTGTTAATACTTTAACGGAAATTATTTGTAACTTGCGACAAGTAGAACAATGAATGGAACAGGTAGACGGTTGAAATCTTTGTATATATTGCTTCTTTATAATCTAAGAAACATATATGCAAAGCATCCAAACAGTACAATTCGCCAATTATTTCATCTTCATGTTTAAGTGAACTACGAGCCCCATTGTTAATCCTTTAAAGGAAATTATTTGTAAATTTCGACAAGTAGAACAATGAATGGATCATGTAGACGGTTGAAATCATTGTATATATTGCTTCTATATAGTCTGCGAAACAAATATGCAAAGCATCCAAACAGTACAATTCGCCAATTTTTTGTTCTTCAAGTTTAAGTGAACTACGAGCCCCATTGATAATCATGAAACGGAAATTATTTGTAACTTTCTACAAGTAGAACAATGAATAGAACAGGTAGACGGTTGAAATCTTTGTATATGTTGCTTCTATATAGTCTAAGAAACTTATATGCAAAGCATCTAAACAGTAACATTCGCCAATTTTTTTATCTTCAAGTTTAAGTGAACAATGAGCCCCAATGGTTAATCCGTTATCGGAAATTATTTGTAACTTTCGACAAGTAGAACAATGAATGGAACAGGTAGACGGTTGAAATCTTTGTATATACTGCTTCTATATAGTCTAAGAAACTTATATGCAAAGCATCTAAACAGTAACATTCGCCAATTTTTTTATCTTCAAGTTTAAGTGAACAATGAGCCCCAATGGTTAATCCGTTATCGGAAATTATTTGTAACTTGCGACAAGTAGAACAATGAGTGGAACAGTTAGACGGTTGATATCAATGTATATATTGCTTCTATATAGTCTAAGAAACATATATGCAAAGCATCCAAACAGTAGCATTCGCCAATTTTTTGTTCTTCAAGTTTAAGTGAACAATGAGCCCCATTGTTAATCCTTTATCGGAAATTATTTGTAACTTTCGAGAAGTAGAACAATGAATAGAACAGGTAGACGGTTGAAATCTTTGTATATATTGCTTCCATATAGTCTAAGAAACATATATGCAAAGCATCCAAACAGTAGCATTCGCCAATTTTTTGTTCTTCAAGTTTAAGTGAACAATGAGCCCCATTGTTAATCCTTTATCGGAAATTATTTGTAACTTTCGACAAGTAGAACAATGAATGGAACAGGTAGACGGTTGAAATCTTAGTATATATTGCTTGTATATAGTCTAAGAAACATATATGCAAAGCATCCAAACAGTACAATTCGCCAATTTATTGTTCTTCAAGTTTAAGTGAACAACGAGCCCCATTGTTAATCCTTTAAAGGAAATTATTTGTAAATTTCGACAAGTAGAACAATGATTGGAACACGTAGACGGTTGAAATCTTTGTATATATTGCTTCCATATAGTCTAAGAAACATGTACGCAAAGCATCCAAACAGTACCGTTCGCCAATGTTTTGTTCTTCAAGTTTAAGTGAACTACGAGCCCCATTGTTAATCCTTTAAAGGAAATTATTTGTAAATTTCGACAAGTAGAACATTGAATGGAACAGGTAGACGGTTGAAATCTTTGTATATATTGCTTCTATATAGTCTGCGAAACAAATATGCAAAGCATCCAAACAGTACAATTCGCCAATTTTTTGTTCTTCAAGTTTAAGAGAACTACGAGCCCCATTGATAATCATGAAACGGAAATTATTTGTAACTTTCTACAAGTAGAACAATGAATAGAACAGGTAGACGGTTGAAATCTTTGTATATGTTGCTTCTATATAGTCTAAGAAACTTATATGCAAAGCATCTAAACAGTAACATTCGCCAATTTTTTTATCTTCAAGTTTAAGTGAACAATGAGCCCCAATGGTTAATCCGTTATCGGAAATTATTTGTAACTTTCGACAAGTAGAACAATGAATGGAACAGGTAGACGGTTGAAATCTTTGTATATATTGCTTCTATATAGTCTAAGAAACTGATATGCAAAGCATCTAAACAGTAACATTCGCCAATTTTTTTATCTTCAAGTTTAAGTGAACAATGAGCCCCAATGGTTAATCCGTTATCGGAAATTATTTGTAACTTGCGACAAGTAGAACAATGAGTGGAACAGTTAGACGGTTGAAATCAATGTATATATTGCTTCTATATAGTCTAAGAAACATATATGCAAAGCATCCAAACAGTACCATTCGCCAATTTCTAGTTCTTCAAGTTTAAGTGAACAATGAGCCCCATTGTTAATCCTTTATCGGAAATTATTTGTAACTTTCGAGAAGTAGAACAATGAATAGAACAGGTAGACGGTTGAAATCTTTGTATATATTGCTTCCATATAGTCTAAGAAACATATATGCAAAGCATCCAAACAGTAGCATTCGCCAATTTTTTGTTCTTCAAGTTTAAGTGAACAATGAGCCCCATTGTTAATCCTTTATCGGAAATTATTTGTAACTTTCGACAAGTAGAACAATGAATGGAACAGGTAGACGGTTGAAATCTTAGTATATATTGCTTGTATATAGTCTAAGAAACATATATGCAAAGCATCCAAACAGTACAATTCGCCAATTTATTGTTCTTCAAGTTTAAGTGAACAACGAGCCCCATTGTTAATCCTTTAAAGGAAATTATTTGTAAATTTCGACAAGTAGAACAATGATTGGAACACGTAGACGGTTGAAATCTTTGTATATATTGCTTCCATATAGTCTAAGAAACATGTACGCAAAGCATCCAAACAGTACCGTTCGCCAATTTTTTGTTCTTCAAGTTTAAGTGAACTACGAGCCCCATTGTTAATCCTTTAAAGGAAATTATTTGTAAATTTCGACAAGTAGAACAATGATTGGAACACGTAGACGGTTGAAATCTTTGTATATATTGCTTCCATATAGTCTAAGAAACATGTACGCAAAGCATCCAAACAGTACCGTTCGCCAATTTTTTGTTCTTCAAGTTTAAGTGAACTACGAGCCCCATTGTTAATCCTTTAAAGGAAATTATTTGTAAATTCGACAAGTAGAACATTGAATCGAACAGGTAGACGGTTGAAATCTTTGTATATATTGCTTCTATATAGTATAAGAAACATATATGCAAAGCATCCAAACAGTAGAATTCGCCAATTTATTGTTCTTCAAGTTTAAGTGAACAACGAGCCCCATTGTTAATCCTTTAAAGGAAATTATTTGTAAATTTCGACAAGTAGAACAATGATTGGAACACGTAGACGGTTGAAATCTTTGTGTATATTGCTTCCATATAGTCTAAGAAACATGTACGCAAAGCATCCAAACAGTACCGTTCGCCAATTTTTTGTTCTTCAAGTTTAAGTGAACAATGAGCCCCATTGTTAATCCATTATCGGAAATTATTTGTAACTTTCGAGAAGTAGAACAATGAATAGAACAGGTAGACGGTTGAAATCTTTGTATATATTGCTTCCATATAGTCTAAGAAACATATATGCAAAGCATCCAAACAGTAGCATTCGCCAATTTTTTGTTCTTCAAGTTTAAGTGAACAATGAGCCCCATTGTTAATCCTTTATCGGAAATTATTTGTAACTTTCGACAAGTAGAACAATGAATGGAACTGGTAGACGGTTGAAATCTTAGTATATATTGCTTGTATATAGTCTAAGAAACATATATACAAAGCATCCAAACAGTACAATTCGCCAATTTATTGTTCTTCAAGTTTAAGTGAACAACGAGCCCCATTGTTAATCCTTTAAAGGAAATTATTTGTAAATTTCGACAAGTAGAACAATGATTGGAACACGTAGACGGTTGAAATCTTTGTATATATTGCTTCCATATAGTCTAAGAAACATGTACGCAAAGCATCCAAACAGTACCGTTCGCCAATTTTTTGTTCTTCAAGTTTAAGTGAACTACGAGCCCCATTGTTAATCCTTTAAAGGAAATTATTTGTAAATTCGACAAGTAGAACATTGAATCGAACAGGTAGACGGTTGAAATCTTTGTATATATTGCTTCTATATAGTATAAGAAACATATATGCAAAGCATCCAAACAGTACAATTCGCCAATTTTTTGTTCTTCAAGTTTAAGTGAACAATGAGCCCCAATGGTTAATCCGTTTTCGGAAATTATTTGTAACTTTCGACAAGTAAAACAATGAATGGAACAGGTAGACGGTTGAAATCTTTGTATATATTGCTTCTATATAGTCTAAGAAACATATATGCAAAGCATCCAAACAGTACAATTAGCCAATTTTTTGTTCTTCAAGTTTAAGTGAACAATGAGCCCCAATGGTTGATCCGTTATCGGAAATTATTTGTAACTTTCGACAAGTAGAACAATGAGTGGAACAGTTAGACGGTTGAAATCAATGTATATATTGCTTCTATATAGTCTAAGAAACATATATGCAAAGCATCCAAACAGTACCATTCGCCAATTTTTTGTTCTTCAAGTTTAAGTGAATAATGAGCCCCATTGTTAATCCTTTATCGGAAATTATTTGTAACTTGCGACAAGTAGAACAATGAATGGAACAGGTAGACGGTTGAAATCAATGTATATATTGCTTCTATATAGTCTAAGAAACCTATATGCAAAGCATCCAAACAGTACCATTCGCCAATTTTTTGTTCTTCAAGTTTAAGTGAACTACGAGCCCCATTGTTAATCCTTTAAAGGAAATTATTTGTAAATTTCGACAAGTAGAACAATGAATGGAACAGGTAGACGGTTGAAATCAATGTATATATTGCTTCTATATAGTCTAAGAAACCTATATGCAAATCATCCAAACAGTAGCAATCGCCAATTTTTTGATCTTCAAGTTTAAGTGAACAGCGAGCCCCATTGATAATCATGAAATGGAAATTATTTGTAACTTCCTACAAGTAGAACAATGAATAGTACAGGTAGACGGGTGAAATCTTTCTATATATTGCTTCTATATAGTATAAGAAACATATATGCAAAGCATCCAAACAGTACAATTCGCCAATTTTTTGTTCTTCAAGTTTAAGTGAACAATGAGCCCCAATGGTTAATCCGTTATCGGAAATTATTTGTAACTTTTGACAAGTAGAACAATGAATGGAAAAGGTAGACGGTTGAAATCTTTGTATATATTGCTTCTATATAGTCTAAGACACATATATGCAAAGCATCCAAACAGTACAACTCGCCAATTTTTGTTCTTCAAGTTTAAGTGAAATACGAGCCCCATTGTTAATCCTTTAAAGGTAATTATTTGTAAATTTCGACAAGTAGAACAATGAATGGAACAGGTAGACGGTTGAAATCTTTGTATATATTGCTTCCATATAGTCTAAGAAACATGTACGCAAAGCATCGAAACAGTAACGTTCGCCAATTTTTTGTTCTTCAAGTTTAAGTGATCAATGAGCCCCATTGTTAATCCTTTATCGGAAATTATTTGTAACTTTCGACCAGTAGAACAATGAATGGAACAGGTAGACGGTTGAAATCTTTGTATATATTGCTTCTATATAGTCTAAGAAACATATATGCAAAGCATCCAAACAGTACCATTCGCCAATTTTTTGTTCTTCAAGTTTAAGTGAACTACGAGCCCCATTGTTAACCCTTTAAAGGAAATTATTTGTAAATTTCGACAAGTAGAACAATGAATTGAACAGGTAGACTGTTGAAATCATTGTATATATTGCTTCTATATAGTCTAAGAAACATATATGCAAATCATCCAAACAGTACAATTCGCCAATTTCTTGTTCTTCAAGTTTAAGTAAACTACGATTCCCATTGTTAATCCCTTAACGGAAATTATTTCTAACTTTCGACAAGTAGGACAATGAATGGAACAGGTAGACGGTTGAAATCAATGTATATATTGCTTCTATATAGTCTAAGAAACCTATATGCAAAGCATCCAAACAGTACCATTCGCCAATTTTTTGTTCTTCAAGTTTAAGTGAACTACGAGCCCCATTGTTAATCCTTTAAAGGAAATTATTTGTAAATTTCGACAAGTAGAACAATGAATGGAACAGGTAGACGGTTGAAATCAATGTATATATTGCTTCTATATAGTCTAAGAAACCTATATGCAAATCATCCAAACAGTAGCAATCGCCAATTTTTTGATCTTCAAGTTTAAGTGAACAGCGAGCCCCATTGATAATCATGAAATGGAAATTATTTGTAACTTCCTACAAGTAGAACAATGAATAGTACAGGTAGACGGGTGAAATCTTTCTATATATTGCTTCTATATAGTATAAGAAACATATATGCAAAGCATCCAAACAGTACAATTCGCCAATTTTTTGTTCTTCAAGTTTAAGTGAACAATGAGCCCCAATGGTTAATCCGTTATCGGAAATTATTTGTAACTTTTGACAAGTAGAACAATGAATGGAAAAGGTAGACGGTTGAAATCTTTGTATATATTGCTTCTATATAGTCTAAGACACATATATGCAAAGCATCCAAACAGTACAACTCGCCAATTTTTGTTCTTCAAGTTTAAGTGAAATACGAGCCCCATTGTTAATCCTTTAAAGGTAATTATTTGTAAATTTCGACAAGTAGAACAATGAATGGAACAGGTAGACGGTTGAAATCATTGTATATATTGCTTCCATATAGTCTAAGGAACATGAACGCAAAGCATCCAAACAGTACCATTCGCCAATTTTTTGTTCTTCAAGTTTAAGTGAACAACGAGCCCCATTGTTAATCCTTTAAAGGAAATTATTTGTAAATTTCGACAAGTAGAACAATGAATGGAACAGGTAGTCGGTTGAAATCATTGTATATATTGCTTCTATATAGTCTAAGAAACATATATGCAAAGCATCCAATCAGTACAATTTGCTAATTTATTGTTCTTCAAGTTTAAGTGAACAACGAGCCCCATTGTTAATCCTTTAAAGGAAATTATTTGTAAATTTCGACAAGTAGAACAATGATTGGAACACGTAGACGGTTGAAATCTTTGAATATATTGCTTCCATATAGTCTAAAAAACATATTGCAAAGCATCCAAACTGTACCATTCGCTAATTTTTTGTTCTTCAAGTTTAAGTGAACAACGAGCCCCATTGTTAATCCTTTAAAGGAAATTATTTGTAAATTTCGACAAGTAGAACAATGATTGGAACACGTAGACGGTTGAAATCTTTGTATATATTGCTTCCATATAGTCTAAGAAACTTATATGCAAAGCATCCAAACAGTACCATTCGCCAATTTTTTGTTCTTCAAGTTTAAGTGAACAATGAGCCCCATTGTTAATCCTTCATCGGAAATTATTTGTAATTTTCGACAAGTAGAACAATGAATGGAACAGGTAGACGGTTGTAATCTTTGTATATATTGCTTCTATATAGTCTAAGAAACATATATGCAACGCATCTAAACAGTAACATTCGCCAATTTTTTGTTCTTCAAGTTTAAGTGAACAACGAGCCCCATTGTTAATCCTTTAAAGGAAATTATTTGTAAATTTCGACAAGTAGAACAATGATTGGAACACTTAGACGGTTGAAATCTTTGTATATATTGCTTCCATATAGTCTAAGAAACATGTACGCAAAGCATCCAAACAGTACCATTCGCCAATTTTTTGTTCTTCAAGTTTAAGTGAACTACGAGCCCCATTGTTAATCCTTTAAAGGAAATTATTTGTATATTTCGACAAGTAGAACAATGAATGGAACAGGTAGACGGTTGAAATCATTGTATATATTGCTTCTATATAGTCTAAGAAACATATATACAAAGCATCAAATCAGTACAATTTGCCAATTTATTGTTCTTCAAGTTTAAGTGAACAACGAGCCACATTCTTAATCCTTTAAAGGAAATTATTTGTAAATTTCGACAAGTAGAACAATGATTGGAACACGTAGACGGTTGAAATCTTTGTATATATTGCTTCCATATAGTCTAAGAAACATGTACGCAAAGCATCCGAACAGTACCATTCGCCAATTTTTTGTTCTTCAAGTTTAAGTGAACAACGAGCCCCATTGACAATCATGAAACGGTAATTATTTGTAAGTTTCTACAAGTAGAACAATGAATAGAACAGGTAGACGGTTGTAATCTTTGTATATGCTGCTTCTGTATAGTCTAAGAAACCTATATGCAAAGCATCTAAACAGTAACATTCGCCAATTTTTGTATCTTCAAGTATTAGTGAACAACAAGCCCCATTGATAATCATGAAATGGAAATTATTTGTAACTTTCTACAAGTAGAACAATGAATAGTACAGGTATACGAGTGAAATCTTTCTATATATTGCTTCTATATAGTCTAAGATACATATATGCAAAGCATCCAAGCTGTACATTTCGCCAATTTATTGTTCTTCAAGTTTAAGTGAACAACGAGCCACATTGTTAATCCTTTAATGGAAATTATTTCTAAATTTCGGCAAGTAGAACAATGATTGGAACACGTAGACGGCTGAAATCTTTGTATATATTGCTTCCATATAGTCTAAGGAACATGAACGCAAAACATCCAAACAGTACCATTCGCCAATTTTTTGTTCTTCAAGTTCAAGTGAACAATGAGCCCCATTGTTAATCCTTTATCGGAAATTATTTGTAATTTTCGACAAGTAGAACAATGAATAGAACGGGTAGACGGTAGAAATATTTGTATATGTTGCTTCTATATATTCTAAGAAACCTATATGCAAAGCATCTAACCAGTAACATTCGCCAATTTTTTGATCTTCAAGTTTAAGTGAACAACGAACCCCATTGATAATCATGAAATGGAAATTATTTGTAACTTTCTACAAGTAGAACAATGAATAGTACAGGTAGACGGGTGAAATCTTTCTATATATTGCTTCTATATAGTCTAAGAAACATATATGCAAAGCATCTAAACAGTAACATTCGCCAATTTTTTGATCTTCAAGTTTAAGTGAACAACGAACCCCATTGATAATCATGAAATGGAAATTATTTGTAACTTTCTACAAGTAGAACAATGAATAGTACAGGTAGACGGGTGAAATCTTTCTATATATTGCTTCTATATAGTCTAAGAAACATATATGCAAAGCATCCAAACAGTACAAGTCGCCAATTTTTTATTCTTCAAATTTAAGTGAACAACGAGCCCCATTGATAATCATGAAAGGGAAATTATTTGTAACTTTCTACAAGTAGAACAATGAATACAACAGGTAGACGGTTGAAATCTTTCTATATATTGCTTCTATATAGTCTAAGAAACATATATGCAAAGCATCCAAACAGTACAACTCGCCAATTTTTGTTCTTCAAGTTTAAGTGAAATACGAGCCCCATTGTTAATCCTTTAAAGGTAATTATTTGTAAATTTCGACAAGTAGAACAATGAATGGAACAGGTAGACGGTTGAAATCATTGTATATATTGCTTCTATATAGTCTAAGAAATATATATGCAAAGCATCCAAACAGTACAATTCGCCAATTTATTGTTCTTCAAGTTTAAGTGAACAACGAGCCCCATTGTTAATCCTTTAAAGGAAATTATTTGTAAATTTCGACAAGTAGAACAATGAATGGAACAGGTAGTCGGTTGAAATCATTGTATATATTGCTTCTATATAGTCTAAGAAACATATATGCAAAGCATCCAATCAGTACAATTTGCTAATTTATTGTTCTTCAAGTTTAAGTGAACAACGAGCCCCATTGTTAATCCTTTAAAGGAAATTATTTGTAAATTTCGACAAGTAGAACAATGATTGGAACACGTAGACGGTTGAAATCTTTGAATATATTGCTTCCATATAGTCTAAAAAACATATTTCAAAGCATCCAAACTGTACCATTCGCTAATTTTTTGTTCTTCAAGTTTAAGTGAACAACGAGCCCCATTGTTAATCCTTTAAAGGAAATTATTTGTAAATTTCGACAAGTAGAACAATGATTGGAACATGTAGACGGTTGAAATCTTTGTATATATTGCTTCCATATAGTCTAAGAAACATGTACGCAAAGCATCCAAACAGTACCATTCGCCAATTTTTTGTTCTTCAAGTTTAAGTGAACAATGAGCCCCATTGTTAATCCTTCATCGGAAATTATTTGTAACTTTCGACAAGTAGAACAATGAATGGAACAGGTAGACGGTTGTAATCTTTGTATATATTGCTTCTATATAGTCTAAGAAACATATATGCAACGCATCTAAACAGTAACATTCGCCAATTTTTTGTTCTTCAAGTTTAAGTGAACAACGAGCCCCATTGTTAATCCTTTAAAGGAAATTATTTGTAAATTTCGACAAGTAGAACAATGATTGGAACACTTAGACGGTTGAAATCTTTGTATATATTGCTTCCATATAGTCTAAGAAACATGTACGCAAAGCATCCAAACAGTACAATGCGCCAATTTATTGTTCTTCAAGTTTAAGTGAACAACGAGCCCCATTGTTAATCCTTTAAAGGAAATTATTTGTAAATTTCGACAAGTAGAACAATGATTGGAACACTTAGACGGTTGAAATCTTTGTATATATTGCTTCCATATAGTCTAAAAAACATATTGCAAAGCATCCAAACTGTACCATTCGCTAATTTTTTGTTCTTCAAGTTTAAGTGAACAACGAGCCCCATTGTTAATCCTTTAAAGGAAATTATTTGTAAATTTCGACAAGTAGAACAATGATTGGAACACGTAGACGGTTGAAATCTTTGAATATATTGCTTCCATATAGTCTAAAAAACATATTGCAAAGCATCCAAACTGTACCATTCGCTAATTTTTTGTTCTTCAAGTTTAAGTGAACAACGAGCCCCATTGTTAATCCCTTAACGGAAATTATTTGTAACTTTCGATAAGTAGAACAATGAATGGAACAGGTAGACCGTTGAAATCTTTGTATATATTGCTTCTATATAATCTAAGAAACATATATGCAAAGCATCCAAACAGTACAATTCGCCAATTATTTGTTCTTCAAGTTTAAGTGAACTACGAGCCCCATTGTTAATACTTTAACGGAAATTATTTGTAACTTGCGACAAGTAGAACAATGAATGGAACAGGTAGACGGTTGAAATCAATGTATATATTGCTTCTATATAGTCTAAGAAACATATAGGCAAAGCATCAAATCAGTACAATTTGCCAATTTATTGTTCTTCAGGTTTAAGTGAACAACGAGCCACATTGTTAATCCTTTAAAGGAAATTATTTGTAAATTTCGACAAGTAGAACAATGATTGGAACACGTAGACGGTTGAAATCTTTGTATATATTGCTTCCATACAGTCTAAGAAACATGTACGCAAAGCATCCAAACAGTACCATTCGCCAATTTTTTGTTCTTCAAGTTTAAGTGAACAATGAGCCCCAATCGTTAATCCTTTATCGGAAATTATTTGTAATTTTCGACAAGTAGAACAATGAATGGAACAGGTAGACGGTTGAAATCTTTGTATATATTGCTTCTATAAGGTCTAGGAAAACAATATGCAAAGCATCCAAACAGTAACATTCGCCAATTTTTTGTTCTTCAAGTTTAAGTGAACAATGAGCCCAATTGATAATCATGAAATGGAAATTATTTGTAACTTTCGACAAGTAGAACAATGAATGGAACAGGTAGACGGTTGAAATCTTTGTATATAATGCTTCTATATAGTCTAAGAAACATATATGCAAAGCATCAAATCAGTACAATTTGCCAATTTATTGTTCTTCAGGTTTAAGTGAACAACGAGCCACATTGTTAATCCTTTAAAGGAAATTATTTGTAAATTTCGACAAGTAGAACAATGATTGGAACACGTAGACGGTTGAAATCTTTGTATATATTGCTTCCATACAGTCTAAGAAACATGTACGCAAAGCATCCAAACAGTACCATTCGCCAATTTTTTGTTCTAAAAGTTTAAGTGAACAATGAGCCCCAATCGTTAATCCTTTATCGGAAATTATTTGTAATTTTCGACAAGTAGAACAATGAATGGAACAAGTAGACGGTTGAAATCTTTGTATATATTGCTTCTATATAGTCTAGGAAAACAATATGCAAAGCATCCAAACAGTAACATTCGCCAATTTTTTGTTCTTCAAGTTTAAGTGAACAATGAGCCCCAATCGTTAATCCTTTATCGGAAATTATTTGTAATTTTCGACAAGTAGAACAATGAATAGAACAGGTAGACGGTTGAATTCTTTGTATATGTTGCTCCTATATAGTCTAGGAAATCTATATGCAAAGCATCCAAACACTAACATTTGCCAATTTTTTGTTCTTCAAGTTTAAGTGAACTACGAGCCCCATTGTTAATCCTTTAACGGAAATTGTTTGTAAATTTCGACAAGTAGAACAATGATTGGAACACGTAGACGGTTGAAATCTTTGTATATAATGCTTCCATATAGTCTAAGAAACATGTACGCAAAGCATCCAAACATTACCATTCGCCAATTTTCTGTTCTTCAAGTTTAAGTGAACAATGAGCCCCAATGGTTCATCCTTTATCGGAAATTATTTGTAATTTTCGACAAGTAGAACAATGAATGGAACAGGTAGACGGTTGAAATCTTTGTATATATTGCTTCGATATAGTCTAAGAAACATATATGCAAAGCATCCAAACAGTACCATTCGCCAATTTTCTGGTCTTCAAGTGTACGTGAACAACGAGCCCCATTGATAATCATGAAATGAAAATTATTTGTAACTTTCTACATGTAGAACAATGAATAGTACAGGTAGACGGGTGAAATCTTTCTATATATTGCTTCTATATAGTCTAAGAAACATATATGCAAAGCATCCAAACAGTACCATTCGCCAATTTTTTGTTCTTCAAGTTTAAGTGAACTACGAGCCCCATTTTTAATCCTTTAAAGGAAATTATTTGTAAATTTCTACAAGTAGAACAATGATTGGAACACGTAGACGGTTGAAATCTTTGAATATATTGCTTCCATATAGTCTAAGAAACATATTGCAAAGCATCCAAACTGTACCATTCGCTAATTTCTTGTTCTTCAAGTTTAAGTGAACAACGAGCCCCAATGGTTAATCCTTAATCGGAAATTATTTGTATCTTTCTACAAGTAGAACAATGAATGGTACAGGTAGACGGTTGAGATCTTTGTATATATTGCTTCTATATAGTCTAAGAAACATATATGCAAAGCATCTAAACAGTAACATTCGCCAATTTTTTGTTCTTCAAGTTTAAGTGAACAACGAACCCCATTGATAATCATGAAATGGAAATTATTTGTAACTTTCTACAAGTAGAACAATGAATGGAACAGGTAGTCGGTTGAAATCATTGTATATATTGCTTCTATATAGTCTCAGAAACATATATGCAAAGCATCCAATCACTACAATTTGCCAATTTATTGTTCTTCAAGTTTAAGTGAACAACGAGCCCCATTGTTAATCCTTTAAAGGATATTATTTGTAAATTTCGACAAGTAGAACAATGATTGGAACACGTAGACGGTTGAAATCTTTGTATATATTGCTTCCATATAGTCTAAGAAACATGTACGCAAAGCATCCAAACAGTACCATTCGCCAATTTTTTGTTCTTCAAGTTTAAGTGAACAATGAGCCCCATTGTTAATCCTTTATCGGAAATTATTAGTAATTTTCGACAAGTACAACAATGAATGGAACAGGTAGACGGTTGAAATCATTATATATATTGCTTCTACATAGTCTAAGAAACATATATGCAAAGCATCCAAACAGTACCATTCGCCAATTTTTTGTTCTTCAAGTTTATGTGAACTACGAGTCCCATTGTTAATACTTTAACGGAAATTAATTGTAATTTTCTACAAGTAAAACAATGAATGGAACAGGTAGACGGTTGAAATCTTTGTATATATATTGATTCTATATAGTCTAAGAAACATATATGCAAAGCATCCAAACAGTACCAGTCGCCAATTCATTGTTCTTCAAGTTTAAGTGAACAACGAGCCCCATTGTTAATCCTTTAAAGGAAATTATTTGTAACTTTCGACAAGTAGAACAAGGAATGGAACAGGTAGACGGTTGAAATCATTTTATATATTGCTTCTATATAGTCTAAGAAACATATGTGCAAAGCATCCAAACAGTACAATTCGCCAATTTTTTGTTCTTCAAGTTTAAGTGAACTACGAGCCCCATTGTTAATCCTTTAAAGGAAATTAGTTGTAAATTTCGACAAGTAGAACAATGAATGGAACAGGTAGACTGTTGAAATCATTGTGTTTATTGCTTCTATATAGTCTAGGAAACATATGTGCAAAGCATCCAGACAGTACAATTCGCCAATTTTTTGTTCTTCAGGTTTATGTGAACTACGAGCCCCATTGTTAATCCTTTAAAGGAAATTAATTGTAATTTTCTACAAGTAGAACAATGAATGGAACAGGTAGACGGAGGAAATCCTTCTATATATTGCTTCTATATAGTCTAAGAAACATATATGCAAAGCATCCAAACAGTACAATTCGCCAATTTTTTGTTCTTCAAGTTTAAGTCAACTACGAGCCCCATTGTTAATCCTTTAAAGGAAATTATTTCTAAATTTCGACAAGTAGAACAATGATTGGAACACGTCGACGGTTGAAATCTTTGTATATATTGCTTCCATATAGTCTAAGAAACATGTACGCAAAGCATCCAAACAGTACCATTCGCCAATTTTTTGTTCTTCAAGTTTAAGTGAACAACGAGCCCCATTGTTAATCCTTTAAAGGAAATTATTTGTAACTTTCGACAAGTAGAACAAGGAATGGAACAGGTAGACGGTTGAAATCATTTTATATATTGCTTCTATATAGTCTAAGAAACATATGTGCAAAGCATCCAAACAGTACAATTCGCCAATTTTTTGTTCTTCAAGTTTAAGTGAACTACGAGCCCCATTGTTAATCCTTTAAAGGAAATTAGTTGTAAATTTCGACAAGTAGAACAATGAATGGAACAGGTAGACTGTTGAAATCATTGTGTTTATTGCTTCTATATAGTCTAGGAAACATATGTGCAAAGCATCCAGACAGTACAATTCGCCAATTTTTTGTTCTTCAGGTTTATGTGAACTACGAGCCCCATTGTTAATACTTTAACGGAAATTAATTGTAATTTTCTACAAGTAGAACAATGAATGGAACAGGTAGACGGAGGAAATCCTTCTATATATTGCTTCTATATAGTCTAAGAAACATATATGCAAAGCATCCAAACAGTACAATTCGCCAATTTTTTGCTCTTCAAGTTTAAGTGAACTACGCGCCCCATTGTTAATCCTTTAAAGGAAATTATTTGTAAATTTCGACAAGTAGAACAATGATTGGAACACGTCGACGGTTGAAATCTTTGTATATATTGCTTCCATATAGTCTAAGAAACATGTACGCAAAGCATCCAAACAGTACCATTCGCCAATTTTTTGTTCTTCAAGTTTAAGTGAACAATGAGCCCCATTGTTAATCCTTTATCGGAAATTATTTGTAACTTTCGACAAGTAGAACAATGAATGGAACAGGTAGACGGTTGAAATCTTTGTATATATTGCTTCTATATAGTCTAAGAAACATATATGCAAAGCATCCAAACAGTACCATTCGCCAATTTTTTGTTCTTCAAGTTTATGTGAACTACGAGCCCCATTGTTAATACTTTAACGGAAATTAATTGTAATTTTCTACAAGTAGAACAATGAATGGAACAGGTAGACGGAGGAAATCCTTCTATATATTGCTTCTATATAGTCTAAGAAACATATCTGCATATTATCCAAACAGTACAATTCGCCAATTATTTGATCTTCAAGTTTAAGTGAACTACGAGCCCCATTGTTAATACTTTAACGGAAATTATTTGTAACTTGCGACAAGTAGAACAATGAATGGAACAGGTAGACGGTTGAAATCAATGTATATATTGCTTCTATATAGTCTAAGAAACATATACGCAAAGCATGCAAACAGTACAATTCGCCAATTTTTTGTTCTTCAAGTTTAAGTGAACAATGAGCCCCATTGTTAATCCTTTAAAGGAAATTATTTGTAAATTTCGACGAGTAGAACAATGATTGGCACACGTAGACGGTTGAAATATTTGTATATATTGCTTCCATATAGTCTAAGAAACATGTACGCAAAGCATCCAAACAGTACCATTCGCCAATTATTTGTTCTTCAAGTTTAAGTGACCAATGAGCCCCAATGGTTAATCCTTTATCGGGAATTATTTGTAACTTTCGACAAGTAGAACAATGAATGGAACAGGTAGACTGTTGAAATCATTGTATATATTGCTTCTATATAGTCTAAGAAACATATGTGCAAAGCATCCAAACAGTACCATTCGCCAATTTTTTGTTCATCAAGTTTAAGTGAACAACAAGCCCCATTGATAATCATGAAACGGAAATTATTTGTAACTTTCTACAAGTAGAACAATGAATTGAACAGGTAGACGTGTGAAATCTTTCTATATGTTGCTTCTATATAGTCTAAGAAACATATATGCAAAGCATCCAAACAGTACAATTCGCCAATTTTTTGTTCTTCAAGTTTAAGTGAACTACGAGCCCCATTGTTAATCCTTTAAAGGAAATTAATTGTAATTTTCTACAAATAGAACAATGAATGGAACAGGTAGACGGAGGAAATCCTTCTATATATTGCTTCTATATAGTCTAAGAAACATATATGCAAAGCATCCAAACAGTACAATTCGCCAATTTTTTGTTCTTCAAGTTTAAGTCAACTACGAGCCCCATTGTTAATCCTTTAAAGGAAATTATTTGTAAATTTCGACAAGTAGAACAATGATTGGAACACGTCGACGGTTGAAATCTTTGTATATATTGCTTCCATATAGTCTAAGAAACATGTACGCAAAGCATCCAAACAGTACCATTCGCCAATTTTTTGTTCTTCAAGTTTAAGTGAACAACGAGCCCCATTGTTAATCCTTTAAAGGAAATTATTTGTAACTTTCGACAAGTAGAACAAGGAATGGAACAGGTAGACGGTTGAAATCATTTTATATATTGCTTCTATATAGTCTAAGAAACATATGTGCAAAGCATCCAAACAGTACAATTCGCCAATTTTTTGTTCTTCAAGTTTAAGTGAACTACGAGCCCCATTGTTAATCCTTTAAAGGAAATTAGTTGTAAATTTCGACAAGTAGAACAATGAATGGAACAGGTAGACTGTTGAAATCATTGTGTTTATTGCTTCTATATAGTCTAAGAAACATATGTGCAAAGCATCCAAACAGTACAATTCGCCAATTTTTTGTTCTTCAGGTTTATGTGAACTACGAGCCCCATTGTTAATACTTTAACGGAAATTAATTGTAATTTTCTACAAGTAGAACAATGAATGGAACAGGTAGACGGAGGAAATCCTTCTATATATTGCTTCTATATAGTCTAAGAAACATATATGCAAAGCATCCAAACAGTACAATTCGCCAATTTTTTGTTCTTCAAGTTTAAGTCAACTACGAGCCCCATTGTTAATCCTTTAAAGGAAATTATTTGTAAATTTCGACGAGTAGAACAATGATTGGCACACGTAGACGGTTGAAATATTTGTATATATTGCTTCCATATAGTCTAAGAAACATGTACGCAAAGCATCCAAACAGTACCATTCGCCAATTTTTTGTTCTTCAAGTTTAAGTGACCAATGAGCCCCAATGGTTAATCCTTTATCGGGAATTATTTGTAACTTTCGACAAGTAGAACAATGAATGGAACAGGTAGACTGTTGAAATCATTGTATATATTGCTTCTATATAGTCTAAGAAACATATGTGCAAAGCATCCAAACAGTACCATTCGCCAATTTTTTGTTCGTCAAGTTTAAGTGAACAACAAGCCCCATTGATAATCATGAAACGGAAATTATTTGTAACTTTCTACAAGTAGAACAATGAATTGAACAGTTAGACGGGTGAAATCTTTCTATATGTTGCTTCTATATTGTCTAAGAAACATATATGCAAAGCATCCAAACAGTACCATTCGCCAATTTTTTGTTCTTCAAGTTTAAGTGAACTACGAGCCCCATTGTTAATCCTTTATCGGAAATTATTTGTATCTTTCGACAAGTAGAACAATGAATGGAACAGGTAGACGGTTGAAATCTTTGTATATATTGCTTCTATATAGTCTAAGAAACATGTACGCAAAGCATCCAAACAGTACAATTCGCCAATTTTTTGTTCTTCAAGTTTAAGTGAACAATGAGCCCCATTGTTAATCCTTTATCGGAAATTATTTGTGACTTTCGACAAGTAGAACAATGAATGGAACAGGTAGACGGTTGAAATCCTTGTATATATTGCTTCAATATAGTCTATGAAACATATATGCAAAGCATCCAAACAGTACCAGTCATCAATTCATTGTTCTTCACGTTTAAGTGAACAACGAGCCCCATTGTTAATCCTTTAAAGGAAATTATTTGTAACTTTCGACAAGTAGAACAAGGAATGGAACAGGTAGACGGTTGAAATCATTTTATATATTGCTTCTATATAGTCTAAGAAACATATGTGCAAAGCATCCAAACAGTACAATTCGCCAATTTTTTGTTCTTCAAGTTTAAGTGAACTACGAGCCCCATTGTTAATCCTTTAAAGGAAATTAGTTGTAAATTTCGACAAGTAGAACAATGAATGGAACAGGTAGACTGTTGAAATCATTGTGTTTATTGCTTCTATATAGTCTAAGAAACATATGTGCAAAGCATCCAGACAGTACAATTCGCCAATTTTTTGTTCTTCAAGTTTAAGTGAACAATGAGCCCCATTGTTAATCCTTTAAAGGAAATTATTTGTAAATTTCGACGAGTAGAACAATGATTGGCACACGTAGACGGTTGAAATATTTGTATATATTGCTTCTATATAGTCTAAGAAACATATACGCAAAGCATCCAAACAGTACCATTCGCCAATTTTTTGTTCGTCAAGTTTAAGTGAACAACAAGCCCCATTGATAATCATGAAACGGAAATTATTTGTAACTTTCTACAAGTAGAACAATGAATGGAACAGGTAGACGGTTGAAATCCTTGTATATATTGCTTCAATATAGTCTAAGAAACATATATGCAAAGCATCCAAACAGTACCAGTCATCAATTCATTGTTCTTCACGTTTAAGTGAACAACGAGCCCCATTGTTAATCCTTTAAAGGAAATTATTTGTAACTTTCGACAAGTAGAACAATGAATGGAACAGGTAGACGGTTGAAATCTTTGTATATATTGCTTCTATATAGTCTAAGAAACATATACGCAAAGCATGCAAACAGTACAATTCGCCAATTTTTTGTTCTTCAAGTTTAAGTGAACAATGAGCCCCATTGTTAATCCTTTAAAGGAAATTATTTGTAAATTTCGACGAGTAGAACAATGATTGGCACACGTAGACGGTTGAAATATTTGTATATATTGCTTCCATATAGTCTAAGAAACATGTACGCAAAGCATCCAAACAGTACCATTCGCCAATTTTTTGTTCTTCAAGTTTAAGTGACCAATGAGCCCCAATGGTTAATCCTTTATCGGGAATTATTTGTAACTTTCGACAAGTAGAACAATGAATGGAACAGGTAGACTGTTGAAATCATTGTATATATTGCTTCTATATAGTCTAAGAAACATGTACGCAAAGCATCCAAACAGTACAATTCGCCAATTTTTTGTTCTTCAAGTTTAAGTGAACAATGAGCCCCATTGTTAATCCTTTATCGGAAATTATTTGTGACTTTCGACAAGTAGAACAATGAATGGAACAGGTAGACGGTTGAAATCCTTGTATATATTGCTTCAATATAGTCTAAGAAACATATATGCAAAGCATCCAAACAGTACCAGTCATCAATTCATTGTTCTTCACGTTTAAGTGAACAACGAGCCCCATTGTTAATCCTTTAAAGGAAATTATTTGTAACTTTCGACAAGTAGAACAAGGAATGGAACAGGTAGACGGTTGAAATCATTTTATATATTGCTTCTATATAGTCTAAGAAACATATGTGCAAAGCATCCAAACAGTACAATTCGCCAATTTTTTGTTCTTCAAGTTTAAGTGAACTACGAGCCCCATTGTTAATCCTTTAAAGGAAATTAGTTGTAAATTTCGACAAGTAGAACAATGAATGGAACAGGTAGACTGTTGAAATCATTGTGTTTATTGCTTCTATATAGTCTAAGAAACATATGTGCAAAGCATCCAAACAGTACAATTCGCCAATTTTTTGTTCTTCAGGTTTATGTGAACTACGAGCCCCATTGTTAATACTTTAACGGAAATTAATTGTAATTTTCTACAAGTAGAACAATGAATGGAACAGGTAGACGGAGGAAATCCTTCTATATATTGCTTCTATATAGTCTAAGAAACATATATGCAAAGCATCCAAACAGTAAAATTCGCCAATTTTTTGCTCTTCAAGTTTAAGTGAACTACGCGCCCCAATGTTAATCCTTTAAAGGAAATTATTTGTAAATTTCGACAAGTAGAACAATGATTGGAACACGTCGACGGTTGAAATCTATGTATATATTGCTTCCATATAGTCTAAGAAACATGTACGCAAAGCATCCAAACAGTACCATTCGCCAATTTTTTGTTCTTCAAGTTTAAGTGAACAATGAGCCCCATTGTTAATCCTTTATCGGAAATTATTTGTAACTTTCGACAAGTAGAACAATGAATGGAACAGGTAGACGGTTGAAATCTTTGTATATATTGCTTCTATATAGTCTAAGAAACATATGTGCAAAGCATCCAAACAGTACCATTCGCCAATTTTTTGTTTATCAAGTTTAAGTGAACAACAAGCCCCATTGATAATCATGAAACGGAAATTATTTGTTACTTTCTACAAGTAGAACAATGAATTGAACAGGTAGACGGGTGAAATCTTTCTATATGTTGCTTCTATATAGTCTAAGAAACATATATGCAAAGCATCCAAACAGTACCATTCTCCAATTTTTTGTTCTTCAAGTATAAGTGAACTACGAGCCCCATTGTTAATCCTTTATCGGAAATTATTTGTATCTTTCGACAAGTAGAACAATGAATGGAACAGGTAGACGGTTGAAATCTTTGTATATATATTGATTCTATATAGTCTAAGAAACATATATGCAAAGCATCCAAACAGTACCAGTCGCCAATTCATTGTTCTTCAAGTTTAAGTGAACAACGAGCCCCATTGTTAATCCTTTAAAGGAAATTATTTGTAACTTTCGACAAGTAGAACAAGGAATGGAACAGGTAGACGGTTGAAATCATTGTATATATTGCTTCTATATAGTCTAAGAAACATATGTGCAAAGCATCCAAACAGTACAATTCGCCAATTTTTTGTTCTTCAAGTTTAAGTGAACTACGAGCCCCATTGTTAATCCTTTAAAGGAAGTTAGTTGTAAATTTCGACAAGTAGAACAATGAATGGAACAGGTAGACTGTTGAAATCATTGTATATATTGCTTCTATATAGTCTAAGAAACATATGTGCAAAGCATCCAAACAGTACAATTCGCCAATTTTTTGTTCTTCAAGTTTAAGTGAACTACGAGCCCCATTGTTAATCCTTTAAAGGAAATTAATTGTAATTTTCTACAAGTAGAACAATGAATGGAACAGGTAGACGGAGGAAATCCTTCTATATATTGCTTCTATATAGTCTAAGAAACATATATGCAAATCATCCAAACAGTACAATTCGCCAATTTTTTGCTCTTCAAGTTTAAGTGAACTACGCGCCCCATTGTTAATCCTTTAAAGGAAATTATTTGTAAATTTCGACAAGTAGAACAATGATTGGAACACGTCGACGGTTGAAATCTTTGTATATATTGCTTCCATATAGTCTAAGAAACATGTACGCAAAGCATCCAAACAGTACCATTCGCCAATTTTTTGTTCTTCAAGTTTAAGTGAACAATGAGCCCCATTGTTAATCCTTTATCGGAAATTATTTGTAACTTTCGACAAGTAGAACAATGAATGGAACAGGTAGACGGTTGAAATCATTTTATATATTGCTTCTATATAGTCTAAGAAACATATGTGCAAAGCATCCAAACAGTACAATTCGCCAATTTTTTGTTCTTCAAGTTTAAGTGAACTACGAGCCCCATTGTTAATCCTTTAAAGGAAATTAGTTGTAAATTTCGTCAAGTAGAACAATGAATGGAACAGGTAGACTGTTGAAATCATTGTGTTTATTGCTTCTATATAGTCTAAGAAACATATGTGCAAAGCATCCAGACAGTACAATTCGCCAATTTTTTGTTCTTCAGGTTTATGTGAACTACGAGCCCCATTGTTAATACTTTAACGGAAATTAATTGTAATTTTCTACAAGTAGAACAATGAATGGAACAGGTAGACGGAGGAAATCCTTCTATATATTGCTTCTATATAGTCTAAGAAACATATATGCAAAGCATCCAAACAGTACAATTCGCCAATTTTTTGCTCTTCAAGTTTAAGTGAACTACGCGCCCCATTGTTAATCCTTTAAAGGAAATTATTTGTAAATTTCGACAAGTAGAACAATGATTGGAACACGTCGACGGTTGAAATCTTTGTATATATTGCTTCCATATAGTCTAAGAAACATGTACGCAAAGCATCCAAACAGTACCATTCGCCAATTTTTTGTTCTTCAAGTTTAAGTGAACAATGAGCCCCATTGTTAATCCTTTATCGGAAATTATTTGTAACTTTCGACAAGTAGAACAATGAATGGAACAGGTAGACGGTTGAAATCTTTGTATATATTGCTTCTATATAGTCTAAGAAACATATATGCAAAGCATCCAAACAGTACCATTCGCCAATTTTTTGTTCTTCAAGTTTATGTGAACTACGAGCCCCATTGTTAATACTTTAACGGAAATTAATTGTAATTTTCTACAAGTAGAACAATGAATGGAACAGGTAGACGGAGGAAATCCTTCTATATATTGCTTCTATATAGTCTAAGAAACATATCTGCATATTATCCAAACAGTACAATTCGCCAATTATTTGATCTTCAAGTTTAAGTGAACTACGAGCCCCATTGTTAATACTTTAACGGAAATTATTTGTAACTTGCGACAAGTAGAACAATGAATGGAACAGGTAGACGGTTGAAATCAATGTATATATTGCTTCTATATAGTCTAAGAAACATATACGCAAAGCATGCAAACAGTACAATTCGCCAATTTTTTGTTCTTCAAGTTTAAGTGAACAATGAGCCCCATTGTTAATCCTTTAAAGGAAATTATTTGTAAATTTCGACGAGTAGAACAATGATTGGCACACGTAGACGGTTGAAATATTTGTATATATTGCTTCCATATAGTCTAAGAAACATGTACGCAAAGCATCCAAACAGTACCATTCGCCAATTTTTTGTTCTTCAAGTTTAAGTGACCAATGAGCCCCAATGGTTAATCCTTTATCGGGAATTATTTGTAACTTTCGACAAGTAGAATAATGAATGGAACAGGTAGACTGTTGAAATCATTGTATATATTGCTTCTATATAGTCTAAGAAACATATGTGCAAAGCATCCAAACAGTACCATTCGCCAATTTTTTGTTCATCAAGTTTAAGTGAACAACAAGCCCCATTGATAATCATGAAACGGAAATTATTTGTTACTTTCTACAAGTAGAACAATGAATTGAACAGGTAGACGGGTGAAATCTTTCTATATGTTGCTTCTATATAGTCTAAGAAACATATATGCAAAGCATCCAAACAGTACCATTCGCCAATTTTTTGTTCTTCAAGTTTAAGTGAACTACGAGCCCCATTGTTAATCCTTTATCGGAAATTATTTGTATCTTTCGACAAGTAGAACAATGAATGGAACAGGTAGACGGTTGAAATCTTTGTATATATATTGATTCTATATAGTCTAAGAAACATATATGCAAAGCATCCAAACAGTACCAGTCGCCAATTCATTGTTCTTCAAGTTTAAGTGAACAACGAGCCCCATTGTTAATCCTTTAAAGGAAATTATTTGTAACTTTCGACAAGTAGAACAAGGAATGGAACAGGTAGACGGTTGAAATCATTGTATATATTGCTTCTATATAGTCTAAGAAACATATGTGCAAAGCATCCAAACAGTACAATTCGCCAATTTTTTGTTCTTCAAGTTTAAGTGAACTACGAGCCCCATTGTTAATCCTTTAAAGGAAGTTAGTTGTAAATTTCGACAAGTAGAACAATGAATGGAACAGGTAGACTGTTGAAATCATTGTATATATTGCTTCTATATAGTCTAAGAAACATATGTGCAAAGCATCCAAACAGTACAATTCGCCAATTTTTTGTTCTTCAAGTTTAAGTGAACTACGAGCCCCATTGTTAATCCTTTAAAGGAAATTAATTGTAATTTTCTACAAGTAGAACAATGAATGGAACAGGAAGACGGAGGAAATCCTTCTATATATTGCTTCTATATAGTCTAAGAAACATATATGCAAAGCATCCAAACAGTACAATTCGCCAATTTTTTGCTCTTCAAGTTTAAGTGAACTACGCGCCCCATTGTTAATCCTTTAAAGGAAATTATTTGTAAATTTCGACAAGTAGAACAATGATTGGAACACGTCGACGGTTGAAATCTTTGTATATATTGCTTCCATATAGTCTAAGAAACATGTACGCAAAGCATCCAAACAGTACCATTCGCCAATTTTTTGTTCTTCAAGTTTAAGTGAACAATGAGCCCCATTGTTAATCCTTTATCGGAAATTATTTGTAACTTTCGACAAGTAGAACAATGAATGGAACAGGTAGACGGTTGAAATCATTTTATATATTGCTTCTATATAGTCTAAGAAACATATGTGCAAAGCATCCAAACAGTACAATTCGCCAATTTTTTGTTCTTCAAGTTTAAGTGAACTACGAGCCCCATTGTTAATCCTTTAAAGGAAATTAGTTGTAAATTTCGACAAGTAGAACAATGAATGGAACAGGTAGACTGTTGAAATCATTGTGTTTATTGCTTCTATATAGTCTAAGAAACATATATGCAAAGCATCCAAACAGTACAATTCGCCAATTTTTTGCTCTTCAAGTTTAAGTGAACTACGCGCCCCATTGTTAATCCTTTAAAGGAAATTATTTGTAAATTTCGACAAGTAGAACAATGATTGGAACACGTCGACGGTTGAAATCTTTGTATATATTGCTTCCATATAGTCTAAGAAACATGTACGCAAAGCATCCAAACAGTACCATTCGCCAATTTTTTGTTCTTCAAGTTTAAGTGAACAATGAGCCCCATTGTTAATCCTTTATCGGAAATTATTTGTAACTTTCGACAAGTAGAACAATGAATGGAACAGGTAGACGGTTGAAAGCTTTGTATATATTGCTTCTATATAGTCTAAGAAACATATATGCAAAGCATCCAAACAGTACCATTCGCCAATTTTTTGTTCTTCAAGTTTATGTGAACTACGAGCCCCATTGTTAATACTTTAACGGAAATTAATTGTAATTTTCTACAAGTAGAACAATGAATGGAACAGGTAGACGGAGGAAATCCTTCTATATATTGCTTCTATATAGTCTAAGAAACATATCTGCATATTATCCAAACAGTACAATTCGCCAATTATTTGATCTTCAAGTTTAAGTGAACTACGAGCCCCATTGTTAATACTTTAACGGAAATTATTTGTAACTTGCGACAAGTAGAACAATGAATGGAACAGGTAGACGGTTGAAATCAATGTATATATTGCTTCTATATAGTCTAAGAAACATATACGCAAAGCATGCAAACAGTACAATTCGCCAATTTTTTGTTCTTCAAGTTTAAGTGAACAATGAGCCCCATTGTTAATCCTTTAAAGGAAATTATTTGTAAATTTCGACGAGTAGAACAATGATTGGCACACGTAGACGGTTGAAATATTTGTATATATTGCTTCCATATAGTCTAAGAAACATGTACGCAAAGCATCCAAACAGTACCATTCGCCAATTTTTTGTTCTTCAAGTTTAAGTGACCAATGAGCCCCAATGGTTAATCCTTTATCGGGAATTATTTGTAACTTTCGACAAGTAGAACAATGAATGGAACAGGTAGACTGTTGAAATCATTGTATATATTGCTTCTATATAGTCTAAGAAACATATGTGCAAAGCATCCAAACAGTACCATTCGCCAATTTTTTGTTCATCAAGTTTAAGTGAACAACAAGCCCCATTGATAATCATGAAACGGAAATTATTTGTAACTTTCTACAAGTAGAACAATGAATTGAACAGGTAGACGGGTGAAATCTTTCTATATGTTGCTTCTATATAGTCTAAGAAACATATATGCAAAGCATCCAAACAGTACCATTCGCCAATTTTTTGTTCTTCAAGTTTAAGTGAACTACGAGCCCCATTGTTAATCCTTTATCGGAAATTATTTGTATCTTTCGACAAGGAGAACAATGAATGGAACAGGTAGACGGTTGAAATCTTTGTATATATTGCTTCTATATGGTCTAAGAAACATGTACGCAAAGCATCCAAACAGTACAATTCGCCAATTTTTTGTTCTTCAAGTTTAAGTGAACAATGAGCCCCATTGTTAATCCTTTATCGGAAATTATTTGTGACTTTCGACAAGTAGAACAATGAATGGAACAGGTAGACGGTTGAAATCCTTGTATATATTGCTTCAATATAGTCTAAGAAACATATATGCAAAGCATCCAAACAGTACCAGTCATCAATTCATTGTTCTTCAAGTTTAAGTGAACAACGAGCCCCATTGTTAATCCTTTAAAGGAAATTATTTGTAACTTTCGACAAGTAGAACAAGGAATGGAACATGTAGACGGTTGAAATCATTATATATATTGCTTCTATATAGTCTAAGAAACATATATGCAAAGCATCCAAACAGTACAATTCGCCAATTTTTTGTTTTTCAAGTTTAAGTGAACAATGAGCCCCAATGGTTAATCCTTTATCGGAAATTATTTGTAACTTTCGACAAGTAGAACAATCAATGGAACAGGTAGACGGTTGAAATCTTTGTATATATTGCTTCTATATAGTCTAAGAAACATATATGCAAAGCATCCAAACAGTACAATTCGTCAATTTATTGTTCTTCAAGTTTAAGTGTACAACGAGCCCCATTGTTAATCCTTTAAAGGAAATTATTTGTAACTTGCGACAAGTAGAACAATGAATGGAACAGGTAGACGGTTGAAATCAATGTATATATTGCTTCTATATAGTCTAAGAAACATATATGCAAAGCATCCAAACAGTACAATTCGCCAATTTTTTGTTCTTCAAGTTTAAGTGAACTACGAGCCCCATTGTTAACATTTAACGGAAATTATTTGTAACATTCGACAAGTAAAACAATGAATGGAACAGGTAGCCGGTTGAAATCTTTGTATATATATTGATTCTATATAGTCTAAGAAACATATATGCAAAGCATCCAAACAGTACCATTCGCCAATTTTTTGTTCTTCAAGGTTAAGTGAACAATGAGCCCCATTGTTAATCCTTCATCGGAAATTATTTGTATCTTTCGACAAGTAGAACAATGAATGGAACAAGTAGACGGTTGAAATCTTTGTATATATTGCTTCTATATAGTCTAAGAAACATGTACGCAAAGCATCCAAACAGTACCATTCGCCAATTTTTTGTTCTTCAAGTTTAAGTGAACAACGAGCCCCATTGTTAATCCTTTAAAGGAAATTATTTGTAACTTTCGACAAGTAGAACAAGGAATGGAACAGGTAGACGGTTGAAATCATTTTATATATTGCTTCTATATAGTCTAAGAAACATATGTGCAAAGCATCCAAACAGTACAATTCGCCAATTTTTTGTTCTTCAAGTTTAAGTGAACTACGAGCCCCATTGTTAATCCTTTAAAGGAAATTAGTTGTAAATTTCGACAAGTAGAACAATGAATGGAACAGGTAGACTGTTGAAATCATTGTGTTTATTGCTTCTATATAGTCTAAGAAACATATGTGCAAAGCATCCAAACAGTACAATTCGCCAATTTTTTGTTCTTCAAGTTTATGTGAACTACGAGCCCCATTGTTAATACTTTAACGGAAATTAATTGTAATTTTCTACAAGTAGAACAATGAATGGAACAGGTAGACGGAGGAAATCCTTCTATATATTGCTTCTATATAGTCTAAGAAACATATATGCAAAGCATCCAAACAGTACAATTCGCCAATTTTTTGCTCTTCAAGTTTAAGTGAACTACGCGCCCCATTGTTAATCCTTTAAAGGAAATTATTTGTAAATTTCGACAAGTAGAACAATGATTGGAACACGTCGACGGTTGAAATCTTTGTATATATTGCTTCCATATAGTCTAAGAAACATGTACGCAAAGCATCCAAACAGTACCATTCGCCAATTTTTTGTTCTTCAAGTTTAAGTGAACAATGAGCCCCATTGTTAATCCTTTATAGGAAATTATTTGTAACTTTCGACAAGTAGAACAATGAATGGAACAGGTAGACGGTTGAAATCTTTGTATATATTGCTTCTATATAGTCTAAGAAACATATATGCAAAGCATCCAAACAGTACCATTCGCCAATTTTTTGTTCTTCAAGTTTATGTGAACTACGAGCCCCATTGTTAATACTTTAACGGAAATTAATTGTAATTTTCTACAAGTAGAACAATGAATGGAACAGGTAGACGGAGGAAATCCTTCTATATATTGCTTCTATATAGTCTAAGAAACATATCTGCATATTATCCAAACAGTACAATTCGCCAATTATTTGATCTTCAAGTTTAAGTGAACTACGAGCCCCATTGTTAATACTTTAACGGAAATTATTTGTAACTTGCGACAAGTAGAACAATGAATGGAACAGGTAGACGGTTGAAATCAATGTATATATTGCTTCTATATAGTCTAAGAAACATATACGCAAAGCATGCAAACAGTACAATTCGCCAATTTTTTGTTCTTCAAGTTTAAGTGAACAATGAGCCCCATTGTTAATCCTTTAAAGGAAATTATTTGTAAATTTCGACGAGTAGAACAATGATTGGCACACGTAGACGGTTGAAATATTTGTATATATTGCTTCCATATAGTCTAAGAAACATGTACGCAAAGCATCCAAACAGTACCATTCGCCAATTTTTTGTTCTTCAAGTTTAAGTGACCAATGAGCCCCAATGGTTAATCCTTTATCGGGAATTATTTGTAACTTTCGACAAGTAGAATAATGAATGGAACAGGTAGACTGTTGAAATCATTGTATATATTGCTTCTATATAGTCTAAGAAACATATGTGCAAAGCATCCAAACAGTACCATTCGCCAATTTTTTGTTCATCAAGTTTAAGTGAACAACAAGCCCCATTGATAATCATGAAACGGAAATTATTTGTTACTTTCTACAAGTAGAACAATGAATTGAACAGGTAGACGGGTGAAATCTTTCTATATGTTGCTTCTATATAGTCTAAGAAACATATATGCAAAGCATCCAAACAGTACCATTCGCCAATTTTTTGTTCTTCAAGTTTAAGTGAACTACGAGCCCCATTGTTAATCCTTTATCGGAAATTATTTGTATCTTTCGACAAGTAGAACAATGAATGGAACAGGTAGACGGTTGAAATCTTTGTATATATATTGATTCTATATAGTCTAAGAAACATATATGCAAAGCATCCAAACAGTACCAGTCGCCAATTCATTGTTCTTCAAGTTTAAGTGAACAACGAGCCCCATTGTTAATCCTTTAAAGGAAATTATTTGTAACTTTCGACAAGTAGAACAAGGAATGGAACAGGTAGACGGTTGAAATCATTGTATATATTGCTTCTATATAGTCTAAGAAACATATGTGCAAAGCATCCAAACAGTACAATTCGCCAATTTTTTGTTCTTCAAGTTTAAGTGAACTACGAGCCCCATTGTTAATCCTTTAAAGGAAGTTAGTTGTAAATTTCGACAAGTAGAACAATGAATGGAACAGGTAGACTGTTGAAATCATTGTATATATTGCTTCTATATAGTCTAAGAAACATATGTGCAAAGCATCCAAACAGTACAATTCGCCAATTTTTTGTTCTTCAAGTTTAAGTGAACTACGAGCCCCATTGTTAATCCTTTAAAGGAAATTAATTGTAATTTTGTACAAGTAGAACAATGAATGGAACAGGAAGACGGAGGAAATCCTTCTATATATTGCTTCTATATAGTCTAAGAAACATATATGCAAAGCATCCAAACAGTACAATTCGCCAATTTTTTGCTCTTCAAGTTTAAGTGAACTACGCGCCCCATTGTTAATCCTTTAAAGGAAATTATTTGTAAATTTCGACAAGTAGAACAATGATTGGAACACGTCGACGGTTGAAATCTTTGTATATATTGCTTCCATATAGTCTAAGAAACATGTACGCAAAGCATCCAAACAGTACCATTCGCCAATTTTTTGTTCTTCAAGTTTAAGTGAACAATGAGCCCCATTGTTAATCCTTTATCGGAAATTATTTGTAACTTTCGACAAGTAGAACAATGAATGGAACAGGTAGACGGTTGAAATCATTTTATATATTGCTTCTATATAGTCTAAGAAACATATGTGCAAAGCATCCAAACAGTACAATTCGCCAATTTTTTGTTCTTCAAGTTTAAGTGAACTACGAGCCCCATTGTTAATCCTTTAAAGGAAATTAGTTGTAAATTTCGACAAGTAGAACAATGAATGGAACAGGTAGACTGTTGAAATCATTGTGTTTATTGCTTCTATATAGTCTAAGAAACATATATGCAAAGCATCCAAACAGTACAATTCGCCAATTTTTTGCTCTTCAAGTTTAAGTGAACTACGCGCCCCATTGTTAATCCTTTAAAGGAAATTATTTGTAAATTTCGACAAGTAGAACAATGATTGGAACACGTCGACGGTTGAAATCTTTGTATATATTGCTTCCATATAGTCTAAGAAACATGTACGCAAAGCATCCAAACAGTACCATTCGCCAATTTTTTGTTCTTCAAGTTTAAGTGAACAATGAGCCCCATTGTTAATCCTTTATCGGAAATTATTTGTAACTTTCGACAAGTAGAACAATGAATGGAACAGGTAGACGGTTGAAAGCTTTGTATATATTGCTTCTATATAGTCTAAGAAACATATATACAAAGCATCCAAACAGTACCATTCGCCAATTTTTTGTTCTTCAAGTTTATGTGAACTACGAGCCCCATTGTTAATACTTTAACGGAAATTAATTGTAATTTTCTACAAGTAGAACAATGAATGGAACAGGTAGACGGAGGAAATCCTTCTATATATTGCTTCTATATAGTCTAAGAAACATATCTGCATATTATCCAAACAGTACAATTCGCCAATTATTTGATCTTCAAGTTTAAGTGAACTACGAGCCCCATTGTTAATACTTTAACGGAAATTATTTGTAACTTGCGACAAGTAGAACAATGAATGGAACAGGTAGACGGTTGAAATCAATGTATATATTGCTTCTATATAGTCTAAGAAACATATACGCAAAGCATGCAAACAGTACAATTCGCCAATTTTTTGTTCTTCAAGTTTAAGTGAACAATGAGCCCCATTGTTAATCCTTTAAAGGAAATTATTTGTAAATTTCGACGAGTAGAACAATGATTGGCACACGTAGACGGTTGAAATATTTGTATATATTGCTTCCATATAGTCTAAGAAACATGTACGCAAAGCATCCAAACAGTACCATTCGCCAATTTTTTGTTCTTCAAGTTTAAGTGACCAATGAGCCCCAATGGTTAATCCTTTATCGGGAATTATTTGTAACTTTCGACAAGTAGAACAATGAATGGAACAGGTAGACTGTTGAAATCATTGTATATATTGCTTCTATATAGTCTAAGAAACATATGTGCAAAGCATCCAAACAGTACCATTCGCCAATTTTTTGTTCATCAAGTTTAAGTGAACAACAAGCCCCATTGATAATCATGAAACGGAAATTATTTGTAACTTTCTACAAGTAGAACAATGAATTGAACAGGTAGACGGGTGAAATCTTTCTATATGTTGCTTCTATATAGTCTAAGAAACATATATGCAAAGCATCCAAACAGTACCATTCGCCAATTTTTTGTTCTTCAAGTTTAAGTGAACTACGAGCCCCATTGTTAATCCTTTATCGGAAATTATTTGTATCTTTCGACAAGTAGAACAATGAATGGAACAGGTAGACGGTTGAAATCTTTGTATATATTGCTTCTATATGGTCTAAGAAACATGTACGCAAAGCATCCAAACAGTACAATTCGCCAATTTTTTGTTCTTCAAGTTTAAGTGAACAATGAGCCCCATTGTTAATCCTTTATCGGAAATTATTTGTGACTTTCGACAAGTAGAACAATGAATGGAACAGGTAGACGGTTGAAATCCTTGTATATATTGCTTCAATATAGTCTAAGAAACATATATGCAAAGCATCCAAACAGTACCAGTCATCAATTCATTGTTCTTCAAGTTTAAGTGAACAACGAGCCCCATTGTTAATCCTTTAAAGGAAATTATTTGTAACTTTCGACAAGTAGAACAAGGAATGGAACAGGTAGACGGTTGAAATCATTATATATATTGCTTCTATATAGTCTAAGAAACATATATGCAAAGCATCCAAACAGTACAATTCGCCAATTTTTTGTTTTTCAAGTTTAAGTGAACAATGAGCCCCAATGGTTAATCCTTTATCGGAAATTATTTGTAACTTTCGACAAGTAGAACAATCAATGGAACAGGTAGACGGTTGAAATCTTTGTATATATTGCTTCTATATAGTCTAAGAAACATATATGCAAAGCATCCAAACAGTACAATTCGTCAATTTATTGTTCTTCAAGTTTAAGTGTACAACGAGCCCCATTGTTAATCCTTTAAAGGAAATTATTTGTAACTTGCGACAAGTAGAACAATGAATGGAACAGGTAGACGGTTGAAATCAATGTATATATTGCTTCCATATAGTCTAAGAAACATGTACGCAAAGCATCCAAACAGTACCATTCGCCAATTTTTTGTTCTTCAAGTTTAAGTGAACAATGAGCCCCATTGTTAATCCTTTATCGGAAATTATTTGTAACTTTCGACAAGTAGAACAATGAATGGAACAGGTAGACGGTTGAAAGCTTTGTATATATTGCTTCTATATAGTCTAAGAAACATATATACAAAGCATCCAAACAGTACCATTCGCCAATTTTTTGTTCTTCAAGTTTATGTGAACTACGAGCCCCATTGTTAATACTTTAACGGAAATTAATTGTAATTTTCTACAAGTAGAACAATGAATGGAACAGGTAGACGGAGGAAATCCTTCTATATATTGCTTCTATATAGTCTAAGAAACATATCTGCATATTATCCAAACAGTACAATTCGCCAATTATTTGATCTTCAAGTTTAAGTGAACTACGAGCCCCATTGTTAATACTTTAACGGAAATTATTTGTAACTTGCGACAAGTAGAACAATGAATGGAACAGGTAGACGGTTGAAATCAATGTATATATTGCTTCTATATAGTCTAAGAAACATATACGCAAAGCATGCAAACAGTACAATTCGCCAATTTTTTGTTCTTCAAGTTTAAGTGAACAATGAGCCCCATTGTTAATCCTTTAAAGGAAATTATTTGTAAATTTCGACGAGTAGAACAATGATTGGCACACGTAGACGGTTGAAATATTTGTATATATTGCTTCCATATAGTCTAAGAAACATGTACGCAAAGCATCCAAACAGTACCATTCGCCAATTTTTTGTTCTTCAAGTTTAAGTGACCAATGAGCCCCAATGGTTAATCCTTTATCGGGAATTATTTGTAACTTTCGACAAGTAGAACAATGAATGGAACAGGTAGACTGTTGAAATCATTGTATATATTGCTTCTATATAGTCTAAGAAACATATGTGCAAAGCATCCAAACAGTACCATTCGCCAATTTTTTGTTCATCAAGTTTAAGTGAACAACAAGCCCCATTGATAATCATGAAACGGAAATTATTTGTAACTTTCTACAAGTAGAACAATGAATTGAACAGGTAGACGGGTGAAATCTTTCTATATGTTGCTTCTATATAGTCTAAGAAACATATATGCAAAGCATCCAAACAGTACCATTCGCCAATTTTTTGTTCTTCAAGTTTAAGTGAACTACGAGCCCCATTGTTAATCCTTTATCGGAAATTATTTGTATCTTTCGACAAGTAGAACAATGAATGGAACAGGTAGACGGTTGAAATCTTTGTATATATTGCTTCTATATGGTCTAAGAAACATGTACGCAAAGCATCCAAACAGTACAATTCGCCAATTTTTTGTTCTTCAAGTTTAAGTGAACAATGAGCCCCATTGTTAATCCTTTATCGGAAATTATTTGTGACTTTCGACAAGTAGAACAATGAATGGAACAGGTAGACGGTTGAAATCCTTGTATATATTGCTTCAATATAGTCTAAGAAACATATATGCAAAGCATCCAAACAGTACCAGTCATCAATTCATTGTTCTTCAAGTTTAAGTGAACAACGAGCCCCATTGTTAATCCTTTAAAGGAAATTATTTGTAACTTTCGACAAGTAGAACAAGGAATGGAACAGGTAGACGGTTGAAATCATTATATATATTGCTTCTATATAGTCTAAGAAACATATATGCAAAGCATCCAAACAGTACAATTCGCCAATTTTTTGTTTTTCAAGTTTAAGTGAACAATGAGCCCCAATGGTTAATCCTTTATCGGAAATTATTTGTAACTTTCGACAAGTAGAACAATCAATGGAACAGGTAGACGGTTGAAATCTTTGTATATATTGCTTCTATATAGTCTAAGAAACATATATGCAAAGCATCCAAACAGTACAATTCGTCAATTTATTGTTCTTCAAGTTTAAGTGTACAACGAGCCCCATTGTTAATCCTTTAAAGGAAATTATTTGTAACTTGCGACAAGTAGAACAATGAATGGAACAGGTAGACGGTTGAAATCAATGTATATATTGCTTCTATATAGTCTAAGAAACATATATGCAAAGCATCCAAACAGTACAATTCGCCAATTTTTTGTTCTTCAAGTTTAAGTGAACTACGAGCCCCATTGTTAACATTTAACGGAAATTATTTGTAACATTCGACAAGTAAAACAATGAATGGAACAGGTAGCCGGTTGAAATCTTTGTATATATATTGATTCTATATAGTCTAAGAAACATATATGCAAAGCATCCAAACAGTACCATTCGCCAATTTTTTGTTCTTCAAGGTTAAGTGAACAATGAGCCCCATTGTTAATCCTTCATCGGAAATTATTTGTATCTTTCGACAAGTAGAACAATGAATGGAACAAGTAGACGGTTGAAATCTTTGTATATATTGCTTCTATATAGTCTAAGAAACATGTACGCAAAGCATCCAAACAGTACCATTCGCCAATTTTTTGTTCTTCAAGTTTAAGTGAACAACGAGCCCCATTGTTAATCCTTTAAAGGAAATTATTTGTAACTTTCGACAAGTAGAACAAGGAATGGAACAGGTAGACGGTTGAAATCATTTTATATATTGCTTCTATATAGTCTAAGAAACATATGTGCAAAGCATCCAAACAGTACAATTCGCCAATTTTTTGTTCTTCAAGTTTAAGTGAACTACGAGCCCCATTGTTAATCCTTTAAAGGAAATTAGTTGTAAATTTCGACAAGTAGAACAATGAATGGAACAGGTAGACTGTTGAAATCATTGTGTTTATTGCTTCTATATAGTCTAAGAAACATATGTGCAAAGCATCCAAACAGTACAATTCGCCAATTTTTTGTTCTTCAGGTTTATGTGAACTACGAGCCCCATTGTTAATACTTTAACGGAAATTAATTGTAATTTTCTACAAGTAGAACAATGAATGGAACAGGTAGACGGAGGAAATCCTTCTATATATTGCTTCTATATAGTCTAAGAAACATATATGCAAAGCATCCAAACAGTACAATTCGCCAATTTTTTGCTCTTCAAGTTTAAGTGAACTACGCGCCCCATTGTTAATCCTTTAAAGGAAATTATTTGTAAATTTCGACAAGTAGAACAATGATTGGAACACGTCGACGGTTGAAATCTTTGTATATATTGCTTCCATATAGTCTAAGAAACATGTACGCAAAGCATCCAAACAGTACCATTCGCCAATTTTTTGTTCTTCAAGTTTAAGTGAACAATGAGCCCCATTGTTAATCCTTTATAGGAAATTATTTGTAACTTTCGACAAGTAGAACAATGAATGGAACAGGTAGACGGTTGAAATCTTTGTATATATTGCTTCTATATAGTCTAAGAAACATATATGCAAAGCATCCAAACAGTACCATTCGCCAATTTTTTGTTCTTCAAGTTTATGTGAACTACGAGCCCCATTGTTAATACTTTAAAGGAAATTAATTGTAATTTTCTACAAGTAGAACAATGAATGGAACAGGTAGACGGAGGAAATCCTTCTATATATTGCTTCTATATAGTCTAAGAAACATATCTGCATATTATCCAAACAGTACAATTCGCCAATTATTTGATCTTCAAGTTTAAGTGAACTACGAGCCCCATTGTTAATACTTTAACGGAAATTATTTGTAACTTGCGACAAGTAGAACAATGAATGGAACAGGTAGACGGTTGAAATCAATGTATATATTGCTTCTATATAGTCTAAGAAACATATACGCAAAGCATGCAAACAGTACAATTCGCCAATTTTTTGTTCTTCAAGTTTAAGTGAACAATGAGCCCCATTGTTAATCCTTTATCGGAAATTATTTGTAACTTTCGACAAGTAGAACAATGAATGGAACAGGTAGACGGTTGAAATCTTTGTATATATTGCTTCTATATAGTCTAAGAAACATATATGCAAAGCATCCAAACAGTACCATTCGCCAATTTTTTGTTCTTCAAGTTTATGTGAACTACGAGCCCCATTGTTAATACTTTAACGGAAATTAATTGTAATTTTCTACAAGTAGAACAATGAATGGAACAGGTAGACGGAGGAAATCCTTCTATATATTGCTTCTATATAGTCTAAGAAACATATCTGCATATTATCCAAACAGTACAATTCGCCAATTATTTGATCTTCAAGTTTAAGTGAACTACGAGCCCCATTGTTAATACTTTAACGGAAATTATTTGTAACTTGCGACAAGTAGAACAATGAATGGAACAGGTAGACGGTTGAAATCAATGTATATATTGCTTCTATATAGTCTAAGAAACATATACGCAAAGCATGCAAACAGTACAATTCGCCAATTTTTTGTTCTTCAAGTTTAAGTGAACAATGAGCCCCATTGTTAATCCTTTAAAGGAAATTATTTGTAAATTTCGACGAGTAGAACAATGATTGGCACACGTAGACGGTTGAAATATTTGTATATATTGCTTCCATATAGTCTAAGAAACATGTACGCAAAGCATCCAAACAGTACCATTCGCCAATTTTTTGTTCTTCAAGTTTATGTGACCAATGAGCCCCAATGGTTAATCCTTTATCGGGAATTATTTGTAACTTTCGACAAGTAGAACAATGAATGGAACAGGTAGACTGTTGAAATCATTGTATATATTGCTTCTATATAGTCTAAGAAACATATGTGCAAAGCATCCAAACAGTACCATTCGCCAATTTTTTGTTCATCAAGTTTAAGTGAACAACAAGCCCCATTGATAATCATGAAACGGAAATTATTTGTTACTTTCTACAAGTAGAACAATGAATTGAACAGGTAGACGGGTGAAATCTTTCTATATGTTGCTTCTATATAGTCTAAGAAACATATATGCAAAGCATCCAAACAGTACCATTCGCCAATTTTTTGTTCTTCAAGTTTAAGTGAACTACGAGCCCCATTGTTAATCCTTTATCGGAAATTATTTGTATCTTTCGACAAGTAGAACAATGAATGGAACAGGTAGACGGTTGAAATCTTTGTATATATTGCTTCTATATAGTCTAAGAAACATGTACGCAAAGCATCCAAACAGTACAATTCGCCAATTTTTTGTTCTTCAAGTTTAAGTGAACAATGAGCCCCATTGTTAATCCTTTATCGGAAATTATTTGTGACTTTCGACAAGTAGAACAATGAATGGAACAGGTAGACGGTTGAAATCCTTGTATATATTGCTTCAATATAGTCTAAGAAACATATATGCAAAGCATCCAAACAGTACCAGTCATCAATTCATTGTTCTTCAAGTTTAAGTGAACAACGAGCCCCATTGTTAATCCTTTAAAGGAAATTATTTGTAACTTTCGACAAGTAGAACAAGGAATGGAACAGGTAGACGGTTGAAATCATTATATATATTGCTTCTATATAGTCTAAGAAACTTATATGCAAAGCATCCAAACAGTACAATTCGCCAATTTTTTGTTCTTCAAGTTTAAGTGAACAACGAGCCCCATTGTTAATCCTTTAAAGGAAATTATTTGTAACTTTCGACAAGTAGAACAAGGAATGGAACAGGTAGACGGTTGAAATCATTTTATATATTGCTTCTATATAGTCTAAGAAACATATGTGCAAAGCATCCAAACAGTACAATTCGCCAATTTTTTGTTCTTCAAGTTTAAGTGAACTACGAGCCCCATTGTTAATCCTTTAAAGGAAATTATTTGTAAATTTCGACAAGTAGAACAATGATTGGAACACGTCGACGGTTGAAATCTTTGTATATATTGCTTCCATATAGTCTAAGAAACATGTACGCAAAGCATCCAAACAGTACCATTCGCCAATTTTTTGTTCTTCAAGTTTAAGTGAACAATGAGCCCCATTGTTAATCCTTTATCGGAAATTATTTGTAACTTTCGACAAGTAGAACAATGAATGGAACAGGTAGACGGTTGAAAGCTTTGTATATATTGCTTCTATATAGTCTAAGAAACATATATGCAAAGCATCCAAACAGTACCATTCGCCAATTTTTTGTTCTTCAAGTTTATGTGAACTACGAGCCCCATTGTTAATACTTTAACGGAAATTAATTGTAATTTTCTACAAGTAGAACAATGAATGGAACAGGTAGACGGAGGAAATCCTTCTATATATTGCTTCTATATAGTCTAAGAAACATATCTGCATATTATCCAAACAGTACAATTCGCCAATTATTTGATCTTCAAGTTTAAGTGAACTACGAGCCCCATTGTTAATACTTTAACGGAAATTATTTGTAACTTGCGACAAGTAGAACAATGAATGGAACAGGTAGACGGTTGAAATCAATGTATATATTGCTTCTATATAGTCTAAGAAACATATACGCAAAGCATGCAAACAGTACAATTCGCCAATTTTTTGTTCTTCAAGTTTAAGTGAACAATGAGCCCCATTGTTAATCCTTTAAAGGAAATTATTTGTAAATTTCGACGAGTAGAACAATGATTGGCACACGTAGACGGTTGAAATATTTGTATATATTGCTTCCATATAGTCTAAGAAACATGTACGCAAAGCATCCAAACAGTACCATTCGCCAATTTTTTGTTCTTCAAGTTTAAGTGACCAATGAGCCCCAATGGTTAATCCTTTATCGGGAATTATTTGTAACTTTCGACAAGTAGAACAATGAATGGAACAGGTAGACTGTTGAAATCATTGTATATATTGCTTCTATATAGTCTAAGAAACATATATGCAAAGCATCCAAACAGTACCATTCGCCAATTTTTTGTTCTTCAAGTTTAAGTGAACTACGAGCCCCATTGTTAATCCTTTATCGGAAATTATTTGTAACTTTCGACAAGTAGAACAATGAATGGAACAGGTAGACGGTTGAAATCTTTGTATATATTGCTTCTATATAGTCTAAGAAACATATATGCAAAGCATCCAAACAGTACCATTCGCCAATTTTTTGTTCTTCAAGTTTATGTGAACTACGAGCCCCATTGTTAATACTTTAACGGAAATTAATTGTAATTTTCTACAAGTAGAACAATGAATGGAACAGGTAGACGGAGGAAATCCTTCTATATATTGCTTCTATATAGTCTAAGAAACATATCTGCATATTATCCAAACAGTACAATTCGCCAATTATTTGATCTTCAAGTTTAAGTGAACTACGAGCCCCATTGTTAATACTTTAACGGAAATTATTTGTAACTTGCGACAAGTAGAACAATGAATGGAACAGGTAGACGGTTGAAATCAATGTATATATTGCTTCTATATAGTCTAAGAAACATATACGCAAAGCATGCAAACAGTACAATTCGCCAATTTTTTGTTCTTCAAGTTTAAGTGAACAATGAGCCCCATTGTTAATCCTTTAAAGGAAATTATTTGTAAATTTCGACGAGTAGAACAATGATTGGCACACGTAGACGGTTGAAATATTTGTATATATTGCTTCCATATAGTCTAAGAAACATGTACGCAAAGCATCCAAACAGTACCATTCGCCAATTTTTTGTTCTTCAAGTTTATGTGACCAATGAGCCCCAATGGTTAATCCTTTATCGGGAATTATTTGTAACTTTCGACAAGTAGAACAATGAATGGAACAGGTAGACTGTTGAAATCATTGTATATATTGCTTCTATATAGTCTAAGAAACATATGTGCAAAGCATCCAAACAGTACCATTCGCCAATTTTTTGTTCATCAAGTTTAAGTGAACAACAAGCCCCATTGATAATCATGAAACGGAAATTATTTGTTACTTTCTACAAGTAGAACAATGAATTGAACAGGTAGACGGGTGAAATCTTTCTATATGTTGCTTCTATATAGTCTAAGAAACATATATGCAAAGCATCCAAACAGTACCATTCGCCAATTTTTTGTTCTTCAAGTTTAAGTGAACTACGAGCCCCATTGTTAATCCTTTATCGGAAATTATTTGTATCTTTCGACAAGTAGAACAATGAATGGAACAGGTAGACGGTTGAAATCTTTGTATATATTGCTTCTATATAGTCTAAGAAACATGTACGCAAAGCATCCAAACAGTACAATTCGCCAATTTTTTGTTCTTCAAGTTTAAGTGAACAATGAGCCCCATTGTTAATCCTTTATCGGAAATTATTTGTGACTTTCGACAAGTAGAACAATGAATGGAACAGGTAGACGGTTGAAATCCTTGTATATATTGCTTCAATATAGTCTAAGAAACATATATGCAAAGCATCCAAACAGTACCAGTCATCAATTCATTGTTCTTCAAGTTTAAGTGAACAACGAGCCCCATTGTTAATCCTTTAAAGGAAATTATTTGTAACTTTCGACAAGTAGAACAAGGAATGGAACAGGTAGACGGTTGAAATCATTATATATATTGCTTCTATATAGTCTAAGAAACTTATATGCAAAGCATCCAAACAGTACAATTCGCCAATTTTTTGTTCTTCAAGTTTAAGTGAACAACGAGCCCCATTGTTAATCCTTTAAAGGAAATTATTTGTAACTTTCGACAAGTAGAACAAGGAATGGAACAGGTAGACGGTTGAAATCATTTTATATATTGCTTCTATATAGTCTAAGAAACATATGTGCAAAGCATCCAAACAGTACAATTCGCCAATTTTTTGTTCTTCAAGTTTAAGTGAACTACGAGCCCCATTGTTAATCCTTTAAAGGAAATTATTTGTAAATTTCGACAAGTAGAACAATGATTGGAACACGTCGACGGTTGAAATCTTTGTATATATTGCTTCCATATAGTCTAAGAAACATGTACGCAAAGCATCCAAACAGTACCATTCGCCAATTTTTTGTTCTTCAAGTTTAAGTGAACAATGAGCCCCATTGTTAATCCTTTATCGGAAATTATTTGTAACTTTCGACAAGTAGAACAATGAATGGAACAGGTAGACGGTTGAAAGCTTTGTATATATTGCTTCTATATAGTCTAAGAAACATATATGCAAAGCATCCAAACAGTACCATTCGCCAATTTTTTGTTCTTCAAGTTTATGTGAACTACGAGCCCCATTGTTAATACTTTAACGGAAATTAATTGTAATTTTCTACAAGTAGAACAATGAATGGAACAGGTAGACGGAGGAAATCCTTCTATATATTGCTTCTATATAGTCTAAGAAACATATCTGCATATTATCCAAACAGTACAATTCGCCAATTATTTGATCTTCAAGTTTAAGTGAACTACGAGCCCCATTGTTAATACTTTAACGGAAATTATTTGTAACTTGCGACAAGTAGAACAATGAATGGAACAGGTAGACGGTTGAAATCAATGTATATATTGCTTCTATATAGTCTAAGAAACATATACGCAAAGCATGCAAACAGTACAATTCGCCAATTTTTTGTTCTTCAAGTTTAAGTGAACAATGAGCCCCATTGTTAATCCTTTAAAGGAAATTATTTGTAAATTTCGACGAGTAGAACAATGATTGGCACACGTAGACGGTTGAAATATTTGTATATATTGCTTCCATATAGTCTAAGAAACATGTACGCAAAGCATCCAAACAGTACCATTCGCCAATTTTTTGTTCTTCAAGTTTAAGTGACCAATGAGCCCCAATGGTTAATCCTTTATCGGGAATTATTTGTAACTTTCGACAAGTAGAACAATGAATGGAACAGGTAGACTGTTGAAATCATTGTATATATTGCTTCTATATAGTCTAAGAAACATATGTGCAAAGCATCCAAACAGTACCATTCGCCAATTTTTTGTTCATCAAGTTTAAGTGAACAACAAGCCCCATTGATAATCATGAAACGGAAATTATTTGTAACTTTCTACAAGTAGAACAATGAATTGAACAGGTAGACGGGTGAAATCTTTCTATATGTTGCTTCTATATAGTCTAAGAAACATATATGCAAAGCATCCAAACAGTACCATTCGCCAATTTTTTGTTCTTCAAGTTTAAGTGAACTACGAGCCCCATTGTTAATCCTTTATCGGAAATTATTTGTATCTTTCGACAAGTAGAACAATGAATGGAACAGGTAGACGGTTGAAATCTTTGTATATATTGCTTCTATATAGTCTAAGAAACATGTACGCAAAGCATCCAAACAGTACAATTCGCCAATTTTTTGTTCTTCAAGTTTAAGTGAACAATGAGCCCCATTGTTAATCCTTTATCGGAAATTATTTGTGAATTTCGACAAGTAGAACAATGAATGGAACAGGTAGACGGTTGAAATCCTTGTATATATTGCTTCAATATTGTCTAAGAAACATATATGCAAAGCATCCAAACAGTACCAGTCATCAATTCATTGTTCTTCACGTTTAAGTGAACAACGAGCCCCATTGTTAATCCTTTAAAGGAAATTATTTGTAACTTTCGACAAGTAGAACAATGATTGGAACACGTCGACGGTTGAAATCTTTGTTTATATTGCTTCCATATAGTCTAAGAAACATGTACGCAAAGCATCCAAACAGTACCATTCGCCAATTTTTTGTTCTTCAAGTTTAAGTGAACAATGAGCCCCATTGTTAATCCTTTATCGGAAATTATTTGTAACTTTCGACAAGTAGAACAATGAATTGAACAGGTAGACGGGTGAAATCTTTCTATATGTTGCTTCTATATAGTCTAAGAAACATATATGCAAAGCATCCAAACAGTACCATTCGCCAATTTTTTGTTCTTCAAGTTTAAGTGAACTACGAGCCCCATTGTTAATCCTTTATCGGAAATTATTTGTATCTTTCGACAAGTAGAACAATGAATGGAACAGGTAGACGGTTGAAATCTTTGTATATATTGCTTCTATATAGTCTAAGAAACATGTACGCAAAGCATCCAAACAGTACAATTCGCCAATTTTTTGTTCTTCAAGTTTAAGTGAACAATGAGCCCCATTGTTAATCCTTTATCGGAAATTATTTGTGAATTTCGACAAGTAGAACAATGAATGGAACAGGTAGACGGTTGAAATCCTTGTATATATTGCTTCAATATTGTCTAAGAAACATATATGCAAAGCATCCAAACAGTACCAGTCATCAATTCATTGTTCTTCACGTTTAAGTGAACAACGAGCCCCATTGTTAATCCTTTAAAGGAAATTATTTGTAACTTTCGACAAGTAGAACAATGATTGGAACACGTCGACGGTTGAAATCTTTGTTTATATTGCTTCCATATAGTCTAAGAAACATGTACGCAAAGCATCCAAACAGTACCATTCGCCAATTTTTTGTTCTTCAAGTTTAAGTGAACAATGAGCCCCATTGTTAATCCTTTATCGGAAATTATTTGTAACTTTCGACAAGTAGAACAATGAATGGAACAGGTAGACTGTTGAAATCATTGTATATATTGCTTCTATATAGTCTAAGAAACATATGTGCAAAGCATCCAAACAGTACCATTCGCCAATTTTTTGTTCATCAAGTTTAAGTGAACAACAAGCCCCATTGATAATCATGAAACGGAAATTATTTGTAACTTTCTACAAGTAGAACAATGAATTGAACAGGTAGACGGGTGAAATCTTTCTATATGTTGCTTCTATATAGTCTAAGAAACATATATGCAAAGCATCCAAACAGTACCATTCGCCAATTTTTTGTTCTTCAAGTTTAAGTGAACTACGAGCCCCATTGTTAATCCTTTATCGGAAATTATTTGTATCTTTCGACAAGTAGAACAATGAATGGAACAGGTAGACGGTTGAAATCTTTGTATATATTGCTTCTATATGGTCTAAGAAACATGTACGCAAAGCATCCAAACAGTACAATTCGCCAATTTTTTGTTCTTCAAGTTTAAGTGAACAATGAGCCCCATTGTTAATCCTTTATCGGAAATTATTTGTGACTTTCGACAAGTAGAACAATGAATGGAACAGGTAGACGGTTGAAATCCTTGTATATATTGCTTCAATATAGTCTAAGAAACATATATGCAAAGCATCCAAACAGTACCAGTCATCAATTCATTGTTCTTCAAGTTTAAGTGAACAACGAGCCCCATTGTTAATCCTTTAAAGGAAATTATTTGTAACTTTCGACAAGTAGAACAAGGAATGGAACAGGTAGACGGTTGAAATCATTATATATATTGCTTCTATATAGTCTAAGAAACATATATGCAAAGCATCCAAACAGTACAATTCGCCAATTTTTTGTTTTTCAAGTTTAAGTGAACAATGAGCCCCAATGGTTAATCCTTTATCGGAAATTATTTGTAACTTTCGACAAGTAGAACAATCAATGGAACAGGTAGACGGTTGAAATCTTTGTATATATTGCTTCTATATAGTCTAAGAAACATATATGCAAAGCATCCAAACAGTACAATTCGTCAATTTATTTTTCTTCAAGTTTAAGTGTACAACGAGCCCCATTGTTAATCCTTTAAAGGAAATTATTTGTAACTTGCGACAAGTAGAACAATGAATGGAACAGGTAGACGGTTGAAATCAATGTATATATTGCTTCTATATAGTCTAAGAAACATATATGCAAAGCATCCAAACAGTACAATTCGCCAATTTTTTGTTCTTCAAGTTTAAGTGAACTACGAGCCCCATTGTTAACATTTAACGGAAATTATTTGTAACATTCGACAAGTAAAACAATGAATGGAACAGGTAGCCGGTTGAAATCTTTGTATATATATTGATTCTATATAGTCTAAGAAACATATATGCAAAGCATCCAAACAGTACCATTCGCCAATTTTTTGTTCTTCAAGGTTAAGTGAACAATGAGCCCCATTGTTAATCCTTCATCGGAAATTATTTGTATCTTTCGACAAGTAGAACAATGAATGGAACAAGTAGACGGTTGAAATCTTTGTATATATTGCTTCTATATAGTCTAAGAAACATGTACGCAAAGCATCCAAACAGTACCATTCGCCAATTTTTTGTTCTTCAAGTTTAAGTGAACAACGAGCCCCATTGTTAATCCTTTAAAGGAAATTATTTGTAACTTTCGACAAGTAGAACAAGGAATGGAACAGGTAGACGGTTGAAATCATTTTATATATTACTTCTATATAGTCTAAGAAACATATGTGCAAAGCATCCAAACAGTACAATTCGCCAATTTTTTGTTCTTCAAGTTTAAGTGAACTACGAGCCCCATTGTTAATCCTTTAAAGGAAATTAGTTGTAAATTTCGACAAGTAGAACAATGAATGGAACAGGTAGACTGTTGAAATCATTGTGTTTATTGCTTCTATATAGTCTAAGAAACATATGTGCAAAGCATCCAAACAGTACAATTCGCCAATTTTTTGTTCTTCAGGTTTATGTGAACTACGAGCCCCATTGTTAATACTTTAACGGAAATTAATTGTAATTTTCTACAAGTAGAACAATGAATGGAACAGGTAGACGGAGGAAATCCTTCTATATATTGCTACTATATAGTCTAAGAAACATATATGCAAAGCATCCAAACAGTACAATTCGCCAATTTTTTGCTCTTCAAGTTTAAGTGAACTACGCGCCCCATTGTTAATCCTTTAAAGGAAATTATTTGTAAATTTCGACAAGTAGAACAATGATTGGAACACGTCGACGGTTGAAATCTTTGTATATATTGCTTCCATATAGTCTAAGAAACATGTACGCAAAGCATCCAAACAGTACCATTCGCCAATTTTTTGTTCTTCAAGTTTAAGTGAACAATGAGCCCCATTGTTAATCCTTTATAGGAAATTATTTGTAACTTTCGACAAGTAGAACAATGAATGGAACAGGTAGACGGTTGAAATCTTTGTATATATTGCTTCTATATAGTCTAAGAAACATATATGCAAAGCATCCAAACAGTACCATTCGCCAATTTTTTGTTCTTCAAGTTTATGTGAACTACGAGCCACATTGTTAATACTTTAAAGGAAATTAATTGTAATTTTCTACAAGTAGAACAATGAATGGAACAGGTAGACGGAGGAAATCCTTCTATATATTGCTTCTATATAGTCTAAGAAACATATCTGCATATTATCCAAACAGTACAATTCGCCAATTATTTGATCTTCAAGTTTAAGTGAACTACGAGCCCCATTGTTAATACTTTAACGGAAATTATTTGTAACTTGCGACAAGTAGAACAATGAATGGAACAGGTAGACGGTTGAAATCAATGTATATATTGCTTCTATATAGTCTAAGAAACATATACGCAAAGCATGCAAACAGTACAATTCGCCAATTTTTTGTTCTTCAAGTTTAAGTGAACAATGAGCCCCATTGTTAATCCTTTAAAGGAAATTATTTGTAAATTTCGACGAGTAGAAAAATGATTGGCACACGTAGACGGTTGAAATATTTGTATATATTGCTTCCATATAGTCTAAGAAACATGTTCGCAAAGCATCCAAACAGTACCATTCGCCAATTTTTTGTTCTTCAAGTTTAAGTGACCAATGAGCCCCAATGGTTAATCCTTTATCGGGAATTATTTGTAACTTTCGACAAGTAGAACAATGAATTGAACAGGTAGACGGGTGAAATCTTTCTATATGTTGCTTCTATATAGTCTAAAAAACATATATGCAAAGCATCCAAACAGTACCATTCGCCAATTTTTTGTTCTTCAAGTTTAAGTGAACTACGAGCCCCATTGTTAATACTTTAACGGAAATTATTTGTAACTTGCGACAAGTAGAACAATGAATGGAACAGGTAGACGGTTGAAATCAATGTATATATTGCTTCTATATAGTCTAAGAAACATATGTGCAAAGCATCCAAACAGTACCATTCGCCAATTTTTTGTTCATCAAGTTTAAGTGAACAACAAGCCCTATTGATAATCATGAAACGGAAATTATTTGTAACTTTCTACAAGTAGAACAATGAATTGAACAGGTAGACGGGTGAAATCTTTCTATATGTTGCTTCTATATAGTCTAAAAAACATATATGCAAAGCATCCAAACAGTACCATTCGCCAATTTTTTGTTCTTCAAGTTTAAGTGAACTACGAGCCCCATTGTTAATCCTTTATCGGAAATTATTTGTATCTTTCGACAAGTAGAACAATGAATGGAACAGGTAGACGGTTGAAATCTTTGTATATATTGCTTCTATATAGTCTAAGAAACATGTACGCAAAGCATCCAAACAGTACAATTCGCCAATTTTTTGTTCTTCAAGTTTAAGTGAACAATGAGCCCCATTGTTAATCCTTTATCGGAAATTATTTGTGACTTTCGACAAGTAGAACAATGAATGGAACAGGTAGACGGTTGAAATCCTTGTATATATTGCTTCAATATAGTCTAAGAAACATATATGCAAAGCATCCAAACAGTACCAGTCATCACTTCATTGTTCTTCACGTTTAAGTGAACAACGAGCCCCATTGTTAATCCTTTAAAGGAAATTATTTGTAACTTTCGACAAGTAGAACAATGATTGGAACACGTCGACGGTTGAAATCTTTGTATATATTGCTTCCATATAGTCTAAGAAACATGTACGCAAAGCATCCAAACAGTACCATTCGCCAATTTTTTGTTCTTCAAGTTTAAGTGAACAATGAGCCCCATTGTTAATCCTTTATCGGAAATTATTTGTAACTTTCGACAAGTAGAACAATGAATGGAACAGGTAGACGGTTGAAATCCTTGTATATATTGCTTCTATATAGTCTAAGAAACATATATGCAAAGCATCCAAACAGTACCAGTCATCAATTCATTGTTCTTCAAGTTTAAGTGAACAACGAGCCCCATTGTTAATCCTTTAAAGGAAATTATTTGTAAATTTCGACGAGTAGAACAATGATTGGCACACGTAGACGGTTGAAATATTTGTATATATTGCTTCCATATAGTCTAAGAATCATGTACGCAAAGCATCCAAACAGTACCATTCGCCAATTTTTTGTTCTTCAAGTTTAAGTGACCAATGAGCCCCAATGGTTAATCCTTTATCGGGAATTATTTGTAACTTTCGACAAGTAGAACAATGAATGGAACAGGTAGACTGTTGAAATCATTGTATATATTGCTTCTATATAGTCTAAGAAACATATATGCAAAGGATCCAAACAGTACAATTCGCCAATTTTTTGCTCTTCAAGTTTAAGTGAACTACGCGCCCCATTGTTAATCCTTTAAAGGGAATTATTTGTAAATTTCGACAAGTAGAACAATGATTGGAACACGTCGACGGTTGAAATCTTTGTATATATTGCTTCCATATAGTCTAAGAAACATGTACGCAAAGCATCCAAACAGTACCATTCGCCAATTTTTTGTTCTTCAAGTTTAAGTGAACAATGAGCCCCATTGTTAATCCTTTATCGGAAATTATTTGTAACTTTCGACAAGTAGAACAATGAATGGAACAGGTAGACGGTTGAAATCTTTGTATATATTGCTTCTATATAGTCTAAGAAACATATATGCAAAGCATCCAAACAGTACCATTCGCCAATTTTTTGTTCTTCAAGTTTATGTGAACTACGAGCCCCATTGTTAATACTTTAACGGAAATTAATTGTAATTTTCTACAAGTAGAACAATGAATGGAACAGGTAGACGGAGGAAATCCTTCTATATATTGCTTCTATATAGTCTAAGAAACATATCTGCATATTATCCAAACAGTACAATTCGCCAATTATTTGATCTTCAAGTTTAAGTGAACTACGAGCCCCATTGTTAATACTTTAACGGAAATTATTTGTAACTTGCGACAAGTAGAACAATGAATGGAACAGGTAGACGGTTGAAATCAATGTATATATTGCTTCTATATAGTCTAAGAAACATATACGCAAAGCATGCAAACAGTACAATTCGCCAATTTTTTGTTCTTCAAGTTTAAGTGAACAATGAGCCCCATTGTTAATCCTTTAAAGGAAATTATTTGTAAATTTCGACGAGTAGAACAATGATTGGCACACGTAGACGGTTGAAATATTTGTATATATTGCTTCCATATAGTCTAAGAAACATGTACGCAAAGCATCCAAACAGTACCATTCGCCAATTTTTTGTTCTTCAAGTTTAAGTGACCAATGAGCCCCAATGGTTAATCCTTTATCGGGAATTATTTGTAACTTTCGACAAGTAGAACAATGAATGGAACAGGTAGACGGTTGAAATCCTTGTATATATTGCTTCTATATAGTCTAAGAAACATATATGCAAAGCATCCAAACAGTACCAGTCATCAATTCATTGTTCTTCAAGTTTAAGTGAACAACGAGCCCCATTGTTAATCCTTTAAAGGAAATTATTTGTAACTTTCGACAAGTAGAACAAGGAATGGAACAGGTAGACGGTTGAAATCATTATATATATTGCTTCTATATAGTCTAAGAAACATATATGCAAAGCATCCAAACAGTACAATTCGCCAATTTTTTGTTTTTCAAGTTTAAGTGAACAATGAGCCCCAATGGTTAATCCTTTATCGGAAATTATTTGTAACTTTCGACAAGTAGAACAATCAATGGAACAGGTAGACGGTTGAAATCTTTGTATATATTGCTTCTATATAGTCTAAGAAACATATATGCAAAGCATCCAAACAGTACAATTCGTCAATTTATTGTTCTTCAAGTTTAAGTGTACAACGAGCCCCATTGTTAATCCTTTAAAGGAAATTATTTGTAACTTGCGACAAGTAGAACAATGAATGGAACAGGTAGACGGTTGAAATCAATGTATATATTGCTTCTATATAGTCTAAGAAACATATATGCAAAGCATCCAAACAGTACAATTCGCCAATTTTTTGTTCTTCAAGTTTAAGTGAACTACGAGCCCCATTGTTAACATTTAACGGAAATTATTTGTAACATTCGACAAGTAAAACAATGAATGGAACAGGTAGCCGGTTGAAATCTTTGTATATATATTGATTCTATATAGTCTAAGAAACATATATGCAAAGCATCCAAACAGTACAAGTCGCCAATTCATTGTTCTTCAAGTTTAAGTGAACAACGAGCCCCATTGTTAATCCTTTAAAGGAAATTATTTGTAACTTTCGACAAGTAGAACAAGGAATGGAACAGGTAGACGGTTGAAATCATTGTATATATTGCTTCTATATAGTCTAAGAAACATATGTGCAAAGCATCCAAACAGTACAATTCGCCAGTTTTTTGTTCTTCAAGTTTAAGTGAACTACGAGCCCCATTGTTAATCCTTTAAAGGAAATTAGTTGTAAATTTCGACAAGTAGAACAATGAATGGAACAGGTAGACTGTTGAAATCATTGTATATATTGCTTCTATATTGTCTAAGAAACATATGTGCAACGCATCCAAACAGTACAATTCGCCAATTTTTTGTTCTTCAAGTTTAAGTGAATTACGAGCCCCATTGTTAATCCTTTAAAGGAAATTATTTGTAAATTTCGACAAGTAGAACAATGATTGGAACACGTCGACGGTTGAAATCTTTGTATATATTGCTTCCATATAGTCTAAGAAACATGTACGCAAAGCATCCAAACAGTACCATTCGCCAATTTTTTGTTCTTCAAGTTTAAGTGAACAATGAGCCCCATTGTTAATCCTTTATCGGAAATTATCTGTAACTTTCGACAAGTAGAACAATGAATGGAACAGGTAGACGGTTGAAATCTTTGTATATATTGCTTCTATATAGTCTAAGAAACATATATGCAAAGCATCCAAACAGTACCATTCGCCAATTTTTTGTTCTTCAAGTTTAAGTGAACAACGAGCCCCATTGATAATCATGAAACGGAAATTATTTGTAACTTTCGACATGTAGAACAATGAATGGAACAGGTAGACGGTTGAAATCATTATATATATTGCTTCTACATAGTCTAAGAAACATATATGCAAAGCATCCAAACAGTACCATTCGCCAATTTTTTGTTCTTCAGGTTTATGTGAACTACGAGCCCCATTGTTAATACTTTAACGGAAATTAATTGTAATTTTCTACAAGTAGAACAATGAATGGAACAGGTAGACGGAGGAAATCCTTCTATATATTGCTTCTATATAGTCTAAGAAACATATATGCAAAGCATCCAAACAGTACAATTCGCCAATTTATTGTTCTTCAAGTTTAAGTGAACAACGAGCCCCATTGTTAATCCTTTATCGGGAATTATTTGTAACTTTCGACAAATGGAACAATGAATGGAACAGGTAGACGGTTGAAATCATTGTATATATTGCTTCTATAGAGTCTAAGACACATATATGCAAAGCATCCAAACAGTACAATTCGCCAATTTATTGTTCTTCAAGTTTAAGTGAACAACGAGCCCCATTGTTAATCCTTTAACGGAAATTATTTGTAAATTTCGACAAGTAGAACAATGATTGGAACACGTAGACGGTTGAAATCTTTGTATATGTTGCTTCTATATAGTCTAAGAAACATATATGCAAAGCATCCAAACAGTACAATTCGCCAATTTTTTGTTCTTCAGGTTTATGTGAACTACGAGCCCCATTGTTAATACTTTAACGGAAATTAATTGTAATTTTCTACAAGTGGAACAATGAATGGAACAGGTAGACGGAGAAAATCCTTCTATATCTTGCTTCTATATAGTCTAAGAAACATATATGCAAAGCATCCAAACAGTACAATTCGCCAATTTTTTGCTCTTCAAGTTTAAGTGAACTACGAGCCCCATTGTTAATCCTTTAAAGGAAATTATTTGTAAATTTCGACAAGTAGAACAATGATTGGAACACGTAGACGGTTGAAATCTTTGTACATATTGCTTCCATATAGCCTAAGAAACATGTACGCAAAGCATCCAAACAGTACCATTCGCCAATTTTGTGTTCTTCAAGTTTAAGTGAACAATGAGCCCCAATGGTTAATCCTATATCGGAAATTATTTGTAACTTTCGACAAGTAGAACAATGAATGGAACAGGTAGACGGATGAAATCTTTGTATATATTGCTTCTTTATAGATTAAGAAACATATATGCAAAGCATCCAAACAGTACCATTCGCCAATTTTTTGTTCATCAAGTTTAAGTGAACAACAAGCCCCATTGATAATCATGAAACGGAAATTATTTGTAACTTTCTACTAGTAGAACAATGATTGGAACACGTAGACGGTTGAAATCTTTGTATATATTGTTTCTATATAGTCTAAGAAACATATGTGCAAAGCATCCAAACAGTACCATTCGCCAATTTTTTGTTCTTCAAGTTTAAGTGAACAACGAGCCCCATTGATAATCATGAAACGGAAATTATTTGTAACTTTCGACATGTAGAACAATGAATGGAACAGGTAGACGGTTGAAATCATTATATATATTGCTTCTACATAGTCTAAGAAACATATATGCAAAGCATCCAAACAGTACCATTCGCCAATTTTTTGTTCTTCAGGTTTATGTGAACTACGAGCCCCATTGTTAATACTTTAACGGAAATTAATTGTAATTTTCTACAAGTAGAACAATGAATGGAACAGGTAGACGGAGGAAATCCTTCTATATATTGCTTCTATATAGTCTAAGAAACATATATGCAAAGCATCCAAACAGTACAATTCGCCAATTTATTGTTCTTCAAGTTTAAGTGAACAACGAGCACCATTGTTAATCCTTTATCGGGAATTATTTGTAACTTTCGACAAATGGAACAATGAATGGAACAGGTAGACGGTTGAAATCATTGTATATATTGCTTCTATAGAGTCTAAGACACATATATGCAAAGCATCCAAACAGTACAATTCGCCAATTTATTGTTCTTCAAGTTTAAGTGAACAGCGAGCCCCATTGTTAATCCTTTAAAGGAAATTATTTGTAAATTTCGACAAGTAGAACAATGATTGGAACACGTAGACGGTTGAAATCTTTGTATATGTTGCTTCTATATAGTCTAAGAAACATATATGCAAAGCATCCAAACAGTACCATTCGCCAATTTTTTGCTCTTCAAGTTTAAGTGAACTACGAGCCCCATTGTTAATCCTTTAAAGGAAATTATTTGTAAATTTCGACAAGTAGAACAATGATTGGAACACGTAGACGGTTGAAATCTTTGTATATATTGCTTCCATATAGTCTAAGAAACATGTACGCAAAGCATCCAAACAGTACCATTCGCCAATTTTTTGTTCTTCAGGTTTATGTGAACTACGAGCCCCATTGTTAATACTTTAACGGAAATTAATTGTAATTTTCTACAAGTAGAACAATGAATGGAACAGGTAGACGGAGGAAATCCTTCTATATATTGCTTCTATATAGTCTAAGAAACATATATGCAAAGCATCCAAACAGTACAATACGCCAATTTATTGTTCTTCAAGTTTAAGTGAACAACGAGCCCCATTGTTAATCCTTTATCGGAAATTATTTGTAACTTTCGACAAATGGAACAATGAATGGAACAGGTAGACGGTTGAAATCATTGTATATATTGCTTCTATATAGTCTAAGAAACATATATGCAAAGCATCCAAACAGTACCATTCGCCAATTTTTTGTTCTTCAAGTTTAAGTGAACAACGAGCCCCATTGATAATCATGAAACGGAAATTATTTGTAACTTTCGACAAGAAGAACAATGAATAGAACAGGTAGACGGTTGAAATCTTTGTATATGTAGCTTCTATATAGTCTAAGAAACATATATGCAAAGCATCCAAACAGTACCAGTCATCAATTCATTGTTCTTCAAGTTTAAGTGAACAACGAGCCCCATTGTTAATCCTTTAAAGGAAATTATTTGTAACTTTCGACAAGTAGAACAAGGAATGGAACAGGTAGACGGTTGAAATCATTATATATATTGCTTCTATATAGTCTAAGAAACATATATGCAAAGCATCCAAACAGTACAATTCGCCAATTTTTTGTTTTTCAAGTTTAAGTGAACAATGAGCCCCAATGGTTAATCCTTTATCGGAAATTATTTGTAACTTTCGACAAGTAGAACAATCAATGGAACAGGTAGACGGTTGAAATCTTTGTATATATTGCTTCTATATAGTCTAAGAAACATATATGCAAAGCATCCAAACAGTACATTTCGTCAATTTATTGTTCTTCAAGTTTAAGTGTACAACGAGCCCCATTGTTAATCCTTTAAAGGAAATTATTTGTAACTTGCGACAAGTAGAACAATGAATGGAACAGGTAGACGGTTGAAATCAATGTATATATTGCTTCTATATAGTCTAAGAAACATATATGCAAAGCATCCAAACAGTACAATTCGCCAATTTTTTGTTCTTCAAGTTTAAGTGAACTACGAGCCCCATTGTTAACATTTAACGGAAATTATTTGTAACATTCGACAAGTAAAACAATGAATGGAACAGGTAGACGGTTGAAATCTTTGTATATATTGCTTCTATATAGTCTAAGAAACATATATGCAAAGCATCCAAACAGTACATTTCGTCAATTTATTGTTCTTCAAGTTTAAGTGTACAACGAGCCCCATTGTTAATCCTTTAAAGGAAATTATTTGTAACTTGCGACAAGTAGAACAATGAATGGAACAGGTAGACGGTTGAAATCAATGTATATATTGCTTCTATATAGTCTAAGAAACATATACGCAAAGCATGCAAACAGTACAATTCGCCAATTTTTTGTTCTTCAAGTTTAAGTGAACAATGAGCCCCATTGTTAATCCTTTAAAGGAAATTATTTGTAAATTTCGACGAGTAGAACAATGATTGGCACACGTAGACGGTTGAAATATTTGTATATATTGCTTCCATATAGTCTAAGAAACATGTACGCAAAGCATCCAAACAGTACCATTCGCCAATTTTTTGTTCTTCAAGTTTAAGTGACCAATGAGCCCCAATGGTTAATCCTTTATCGGGAATTATTTGTAACTTTCGACAAGTAGAACAATGAATGGAACAGGTAGACGGTTGAAATCCTTGTATATATTGCTTCTATATAGTCTAAGAAACATATATGCAAAGCATCCAAACAGTACCAGTCATCAATTCATTGTTCTTCAAGTTTAAGTGAACAACGAGCCCCATTGTTAATCCTTTAAAGGAAATTATTTGTAACTTTCGACAAGTAGAACAAGGAATGGAACAGGTAGACGGTTGAAATCATTATATATATTGCTTCTATATAGTCTAAGAAACATATATGCAAAGCATCCAAACAGTACAATTCGCCAATTTTTTGTTTTTCAAGTTTAAGTGAACAATGAGCCCCAATGGTTAATCCTTTATCGGAAATTATTTGTAACTTTCGACAAGTAGAACAATCAATGGAACAGGTAGACGGTTGAAATCTTTGTATATATTGCTTCTATATAGTCTAAGAAACATATATGCAAAGCATCCAAACAGTACAATTCGTCAATTTATTGTTCTTCAAGTTTAAGTGTACAACGAGCCCCATTGTTAATCCTTTAAAGGAAATTATTTGTAACTTGCGACAAGTAGAACAATGAATGGAACAGGTAGACGGTTGAAATCAATGTATATATTGCTTCTATATAGTCTAAGAAACATATATGCAAAGCATCCAAACAGTACAATTCGCCAATTTTTTGTTCTTCAAGTTTAAGTGAACTACGAGCCCCATTGTTAACATTTAACGGAAATTATTTGTAACATTCGACAAGTAAAACAATGAATGGAACAGGTAGCCGGTTGAAATCTTTGTATATATATTGATTCTATATAGTCTAAGAAACATATATGCAAAGCATCCAAACAGTACAAGTCGCCAATTCATTGTTCTTCAAGTTTAAGTGAACAACGAGCCCCATTGTTAATCCTTTAAAGGAAATTATTTGTAACTTTCGACAAGTAGAACAAGGAATGGAACAGGTAGACGGTTGAAATCATTGTATATATTGCTTCTATATAGTCTAAGAAACATATGTGCAAAGCATCCAAACAGTACAATTCGCCAGTTTTTTGTTCTTCAAGTTTAAGTGAACTACGAGCCCCATTGTTAATCCTTTAAAGGAAATTAGTTGTAAATTTCGACAAGTAGAACAATGAATGGAACAGGTAGACTGTTGAAATCATTGTATATATTGCTTCTATATTGTCTAAGAAACATATGTGCAACGCATCCAAACAGTACAATTCGCCAATTTTTTGTTCTTCAAGTTTAAGTGAATTACGAGCCCCATTGTTAATCCTTTAAAGGAAATTATTTGTAAATTTCGACAAGTAGAACAATGATTGGAACACGTCGACGGTTGAAATCTTTGTATATATTGCTTCCATATAGTCTAAGAAACATGTACGCAAAGCATCCAAACAGTACCATTCGCCAATTTTTTGTTCTTCAAGTTTAAGTGAACAATGAGCCCCATTGTTAATCCTTTATCGGAAATTATCTGTAACTTTCGACAAGTAGAACAATGAATGGAACAGGTAGACGGTTGAAATCTTTGTATATATTGCTTCTATATAGTCTAAGAAACATATATGCAAAGCATCCAAACAGTACCATTCGCCAATTTTTTGTTCTTCAAGTTTAAGTGAACAACGAGCCCCATTGATAATCATGAAACGGAAATTATTTGTAACTTTCGACATGTAGAACAATGAATGGAACAGGTAGACGGTTGAAATCATTATATATATTGCTTCTACATAGTCTAAGAAACATATATGCAAAGCATCCAAACAGTACCATTCGCCAATTTTTTGTTCTTCAGGTTTATGTGAACTACGAGCCCCATTGTTAATACTTTAACGGAAATTAATTGTAATTTTCTACAAGTAGAACAATGAATGGAACAGGTAGACGGAGGAAATCCTTCTATATATTGCTTCTATATAGTCTAAGAAACATATATGCAAAGCATCCAAACAGTACAATTCGCCAATTTATTGTTCTTCAAGTTTAAGTGAACAACGAGCCCCATTGTTAATCCTTTATCGGGAATTATTTGTAACTTTCGACAAATGGAACAATGAATGGAACAGGTAGACGGTTGAAATCATTGTATATATTGCTTCTATAGAGTCTAAGACACATATATGCAAAGCATCCAAACAGTACAATTCGCCAATTTATTGTTCTTCAAGTTTAAGTGAACAACGAGCCCCATTGTTAATCCTTTAACGGAAATTATTTGTAAATTTCGACAAGTAGAACAATGATTGGAACACGTAGACGGTTGAAATCTTTGTATATGTTGCTTCTATATAGTCTAAGAAACATATATGCAAAGCATCCAAACAGTACAATTCGCCAATTTTTTGTTCTTCAGGTTTATGTGAACTACGAGCCCCATTGTTAATACTTTAACGGAAATTAATTGTAATTTTCTACAAGTGGAACAATGAATGGAACAGGTAGACGGAGAAAATCCTTCTATATCTTGCTTCTATATAGTCTAAGAAACATATATGCAAAGCATCCAAACAGTACAATTCGCCAATTTTTTGCTCTTCAAGTTTAAGTGAACTACGAGCCCCATTGTTAATCCTTTAAAGGAAATTATTTGTAAATTTCGACAAGTAGAACAATGATTGGAACACGTAGACGGTTGAAATCTTTGTACATATTGCTTCCATATAGCCTAAGAAACATGTACGCAAAGCATCCAAACAGTACCATTCGCCAATTTTGTGTTCTTCAAGTTTAAGTGAACAATGAGCCCCAATGGTTAATCCTATATCGGAAATTATTTGTAACTTTCGACAAGTAGAACAATGAATGGAACAGGTAGACGGATGAAATCTTTGTATATATTGCTTCTTTATAGATTAAGAAACATATATGCAAAGCATCCAAACAGTACCATTCGCCAATTTTTTGTTCATCAAGTTTAAGTGAACAACAAGCCCCATTGATAATCATGAAACGGAAATTATTTGTAACTTTCTACTAGTAGAACAATGATTGGAACACGTAGACGGTTGAAATCTTTGTATATATTGTTTCTATATAGTCTAAGAAACATATGTGCAAAGCATCCAAACAGTACCATTCGCCAATTTTTTGTTCTTCAAGTTTAAGTGAACAACGAGCCCCATTGATAATCATGAAACGGAAATTATTTGTAACTTTCGACATGTAGAACAATGAATGGAACAGGTAGACGGTTGAAATCATTATATATATTGCTTCTACATAGTCTAAGAAACATATATGCAAAGCATCCAAACAGTACCATTCGCCAATTTTTTGTTCTTCAGGTTTATGTGAACTACGAGCCCCATTGTTAATACTTTAACGGAAATTAATTGTAATTTTCTACAAGTAGAACAATGAATGGAACAGGTAGACGGAGGAAATCCTTCTATATATTGCTTCTATATAGTCTAAGAAACATATATGCAAAGCATCCAAACAGTACAATTCGCCAATTTATTGTTCTTCAAGTTTAAGTGAACAACGAGCACCATTGTTAATCCTTTATCGGGAATTATTTGTAACTTTCGACAAATGGAACAATGAATGGAACAGGTAGACGGTTGAAATCATTGTATATATTGCTTCTATAGAGTCTAAGACACATATATGCAAAGCATCCAAACAGTACAATTCGCCAATTTATTGTTCTTCAAGTTTAAGTGAACAGCGAGCCCCATTGTTAATCCTTTAAAGGAAATTATTTGTAAATTTCGACAAGTAGAACAATGATTGGAACACGTAGACGGTTGAAATCTTTGTATATGTTGCTTCTATATAGTCTAAGAAACATATATGCAAAGCATCCAAACAGTACCATTCGCCAATTTTTTGCTCTTCAAGTTTAAGTGAACTACGAGCCCCATTGTTAATCCTTTAAAGGAAATTATTTGTAAATTTCGACAAGTAGAACAATGATTGGAACACGTAGACGGTTGAAATCTTTGTATATATTGCTTCCATATAGTCTAAGAAACATGTACGCAAAGCATCCAAACAGTACCATTCGCCAATTTTTTGTTCTTCAGGTTTATGTGAACTACGAGCCCCATTGTTAATACTTTAACGGAAATTAATTGTAATTTTCTACAAGTAGAACAATGAATGGAACAGGTAGACGGAGGAAATCCTTCTATATATTGCTTCTATATAGTCTAAGAAACATATATGCAAAGCATCCAAACAGTACAATACGCCAATTTATTGTTCTTCAAGTTTAAGTGAACAACGAGCCCCATTGTTAATCCTTTATCGGAAATTATTTGTAACTTTCGACAAATGGAACAATGAATGGAACAGGTAGACGGTTGAAATCATTGTATATATTGCTTCTATATAGTCTAAGAAACATATATGCAAAGCATCCAAACAGTACCATTCGCCAATTTTTTGTTCTTCAAGTTTAAGTGAACAACGAGCCCCATTGATAATCATGAAACGGAAATTATTTGTAACTTTCGACAAGAAGAACAATGAATAGAACAGGTAGACGGTTGAAATCTTTGTATATGTAGCTTCTATATAGTCTAAGAAACATATATGCAAAGCATCCAAACAGTACCAGTCATCAATTCATTGTTCTTCAAGTTTAAGTGAACAACGAGCCCCATTGTTAATCCTTTAAAGGAAATTATTTGTAACTTTCGACAAGTAGAACAAGGAATGGAACAGGTAGACGGTTGAAATCATTATATATATTGCTTCTATATAGTCTAAGAAACATATATGCAAAGCATCCAAACAGTACAATTCGCCAATTTTTTGTTTTTCAAGTTTAAGTGAACAATGAGCCCCAATGGTTAATCCTTTATCGGAAATTATTTGTAACTTTCGACAAGTAGAACAATCAATGGAACAGGTAGACGGTTGAAATCTTTGTATATATTGCTTCTATATAGTCTAAGAAACATATATGCAAAGCATCCAAACAGTACATTTCGTCAATTTATTGTTCTTCAAGTTTAAGTGTACAACGAGCCCCATTGTTAATCCTTTAAAGGAAATTATTTGTAACTTGCGACAAGTAGAACAATGAATGGAACAGGTAGACGGTTGAAATCAATGTATATATTGCTTCTATATAGTCTAAGAAACATATATGCAAAGCATCCAAACAGTACAATTCGCCAATTTTTTGTTCTTCAAGTTTAAGTGAACTACGAGCCCCATTGTTAACATTTAACGGAAATTATTTGTAACATTCGACAAGTAAAACAATGAATGGAACAGGTAGCCGGTTGAAATCTTTGTATATATATTGATTCTATATAGTCTAAGAAACATATATGCAAAGCATCCAAACAGTACAAGTCGCCAATTCATTGTTCTTCAAGTTTAAGTGAACAACGAGCCCCATTGTTAATCCTTTAAAGGAAATTATTTGTAACTTTCGACAAGTAGAACAAGGAATGGAACAGGTAGACGGTTGAAATCATTGTATATATTGCTTCTATATAGTCTAAGAAACATATGTGCAAAGCATCCAAACAGTACAATTCGCCAGTTTTTTGTTCTTCAAGTTTAAGTGAACTACGAGCCCCATTGTTAATCCTTTAAAGGAAATTAGTTGTAAATTTCGACAAGTAGAACAATGAATGGAACAGGTAGACTGTTGAAATCATTGTATATATTGCTTCTATATAGTCTAAGAAACATATGTGCAAAGCATCCAAACAGTACAATTCGCCAATTTTTTGTTCTTCAAGTTTAAGTGAATTACGAGCCCCATTGTTAATCCTTTAAAGGAAATTATTTGTAAATTTCGACAAGTAGAACAATGATTGGAACACGTCGACGGTTGAAATCTTTGTATATATTGCTTCCATATAGTCTAACAAACATGTACGCAAAGCATCCAAACAGTACCATTCGCCAATTTTTTGTTCTTCAAGTTTAAGTGAACAATGAGCCCCATTGTTAATCCTTTATCGGAAATTATCTGTAACTTTCGACAAGTAGAACAATGAATGGAACTGGTAGACGGTTGAAATCTTTGTATATATTGCTTCTATATAGTCTAAGAAACATATATGCAAAGCATCCAAACAGTACCATTCGCCAATTTTTTGTTCTTCAAGTTTAAGTGAACAACGAGCCCCATTGATAATCATGAAACGGAAATTATTTGTTACTTTCGACATGTAGAACAATGAATGGAACAGGTAGACGGTTGAAATCATTATATATATTGCTTCTACATAGTCTAAGAAACATATATGCAAAGCATCCAAACAGTACCATTCGCCAATTTTTTGTTCTTCAGGTTTATGTGAACTACGAGCCCCATTGTTAATACTTTAACGGAAATTAATTGTAATTTTCTACAAGTAGAACAATGAATGGAACAGGTAGACGGAGGAAATCCTTCTATATATTGCTTCTATATAGTCTAAGAAACATATATGCAAAGCATCCAAACAGTACAATTCGCCAATTTATTGTTCTTCAAGTTTAAGTGAACAACGAGCCCCATTGTTAATCCTTTATCGGGAATTATTTGTAACTTTCGACAAATGGAACAATGAATGGAACAGGTAGACGGTTGAAATCATTGTATATATTGCTTCTATAGAGTCTAAGACACATATATGCAAAGCATCCAAACAGTACAATTCGCCAATTTATTGTTCTTCAAGTTTAAGTGAACAACGAGCCCCATTGTTAATCCTTTAAAGGAAATTATTTGTAAATTTCGACAAGTAGAACAATGATTGGAACACGTAGACGGTTGAAATCTTTGTATATGTTGCTTCTATATAGTCTAAGAAACATATATGCAAAGCATCCAAACAGTACAATTCGCCAATTTTTTGTTCTTCAGGTTTATGTGAACTACGAGCCCCATTGTTAATACTTTAACGGAAATTAATTGTAATTTTCTACAAGTGGAACAATGAATGGAACAGGTAGACGGAGAAAATCCTTCTATATCTTGCTTCTATATAGTCTAAGAAACATATATGCAAAGCATCCAAACAGTACAATTCGCCAATTTTTTGCTCTTCAAGTTTAAGTGAACTACGAGCCCCATTGTTAATCCTTTAAAGGAAATTATTTGTAAATTTCGACAAGTAGAACAATGATTGGAACACGTAGACGGTTGAAATCTTTGTACATATTGCTTCCATATAGCCTAAGAAACATGTACGCAAAGCATCCAAACAGTACCATTCGCCAATTTTGTGTTCTTCAAGTTTAAGTGAACAATGAGCCCCAATGGTTAATCCTATATCGGAAATTATTTGTAACTTTCGACAAGTAGAACAATGAATGGAACAGGTAGACGGATGAAATCTTTGTATATATTGCTTCTATATAGTCTAAGAAACATATATGCAAAGCATCCAAACAGTACCATTCGCCAATTTTTTGTTCATCAAGTTTAAGTGAACAACAAGCCCCATTGATAATCATGAAACGGAAATTATTTGTAACTTTCTACTAGTAGAACAATGATTGGAACACGTAGACGGTTGAAATCTTTGTATATATTGTTTCTATATAGTCTAAGAAACATATGTGCAAAGCATCCAAACAGTACCATTCGCCAATTTTTTGTTCTTCAAGTTTAAGTGAACAACGAGCCCCATTGATAATCATGAAACGGAAATTATTTGTAACTTTCGACATGTAGAACAATGAATGGAACAGGTAGACGGTTGAAATCATTATATATATTGCTTCTACATAGTCTAAGAAACATATATGCAAAACATCCAAACAGTACCATTCGCCAATTTTTTGTTCTTCAGGTTTATGTGAACTACGAGCCCCATTGTTAATACTTTAACGGAAATTAATTGTAATTTTCTACAAGTAGAACAATGAATGGAACAGGTAGACGGAGGAAATCCTTCTATATATTGCTTCTATATAGTCTAAGAAACATATATGCAAAGCATCCAAACAGTACAATTCGCCAATTTATTGTTCTTCAAGTTTAAGTGAACAACGAGCACCATTGTTAATCCTTTATCGGGAATTATTTGTAACTTTCGACAAATGGAACAATGAATGGAACAGGTAGACGGTTGAAATCATTGTATATATTGCTTCTATAGAGTCTAAGACACATATATGCAAAGCATCCAAACAGTACAATTCGCCAATTTATTGTTCTTCAAGTTTAAGTGAACAGCGAGCCCCATTGTTAATCCTTTAAAGGAAATTATTTGTAAATTTCGACAAGTAGAACAATGATTGGAACACGTAGACGGTTGAAATCTTTGTATATGTTGCTTCTATATAGTCTAAGAAACATATATGCAAAGCATCCAAACAGTACCATTCGCCAATTTTTTGCTCTTCAAGTTTAAGTGAACTACGAGCCCCATTGTTAATCCTTTAAAGGAAATTATTTGTAAATTTCGACAAGTAGAACAATGATTGGAACACGTAGACGGTTGAAATCTTTGTATATATTGCTTCCATATAGTCTAAGAAACATGTACGCAAAGCATCCAAACAGTACCATTCGCCAATTTTTTGTTCTTCAGGTTTATGTGAACTACGAGCCCCATTGTTAATACTTTAACGGAAATTAATTGTAATTTTCTACAAGTAGAACAATGAATGGAACAGGTAGACGGAGGAAATCCTTCTATATATTGCTTCTATATAGTCTAAGAAACATATATGCAAAGCATCCAAACAGTACCATTCGCCAATTTTTTGTTCTACAAGTTTAAGTGAACAACGAGCCCCATTGATAATCATGAAACGGAAATTATTTGTAACTTTCTACAAGTAGAACAATGAATAGAACAGGTAGACGGTTGAAATCTTTGTATATGTTGCTTCTATATAGTCTAAGAAACCTATATGCAAAGCATCCAAACAGTACCATTCGCCAATTTTTTGTTCTCCAAGGTTAAGTGAACAATGAGCCCCATTGTTAATTCTTTATCGGAAATTATTTGTAACTTTCGTCATGTAGAACAATGAATGGAACAGGTAGACGGTTGAAATATTTGTATATATTGCTTCCGTATAGTCTAAGAAACATATATGCAAAGCATCCAAACAGTACCATTCGCCAATTTTTTGTTCTTCAAGGTTAAGTGAACAATGAGCCCCATTGTTAATTCTTTATCGGAAATTATTTGTAACTTTCGACAAGTAGAACAATGAATGGAAAAGGTAGACGGTTGAAATCTTTGAATATATTGCTTCTATATAGTCTAAGAAACTTATATGCAAAGCATCCAAACAGTACAATCCGCCAATTTTTTGTTCTTCAAGTTTAAGTGAACAATGAGCCCCAATGGTTAATCCTTTATCGGAAATTATTTGTAACTTTCGACAAGTAGAACAATGAATGGAACAGGTAGACGGTTGAAATCTTTGTATATATTGCTTCTATATAGTCTAAGAAACATATATGCAAAGCACCCAAACAGTACAATTCGCCAATTTTTTGTTCTTCAAGTTTAAGTGAACAATGAGCCCAAATGGTTAATTCGTTATCGGAAATTATTTGTAACTTTCGACAAGTAGAACAATGAATGGAAAAGGTAGACGGTTGAAATCTTTGTATATATTGCTTCTATATAGTCTAAGAAACATATATGCAAAGCATCCAAACAGTACCATTCGCCAATTTTTTGTTCTTCACGTTTAAGTGAACTACGATCCCCATTGTTAATCCCTTAACGGAAATTATTTGTAACTTTCGACAAGTAGAACAGTGAATGGAACAGGTAGACGATTGAAATCTTTGTATATATTGCTTCTATATAGTATAAGAAACATATATGCAAAGCATCCAAACAGTACAATTCGCCAATTTTTTGTTCTTCAAGTTTAAGTGAACAATGAGCCCCAATGATTAATCCGTTATCGGAAATTATTTGTAACTTTTGACAAGTAGAACAATGAATGGAAAAGGTAGACGGTTGAAATCTTTGTATATATTGCTTCTATATAGCCTAAGAAACATATATGCAAAGCATCCAAACAGTACAATTCGCCAATTTTTTGTTCTTCCAGTTTAAGTGAACTACGATCCCCATTGTTAATCCCTTACCGGAAATTATTTGTAACTTTCGACAAGTAGAACAGTGAATGGAACAGGTAGACGGTTGAAATCTTTGTATATATTACTTCCATATAGTCTAAGAAACATCTATGCAAAGCATCCAAACAGTACAATTCGCCAATTTTTTGTTCTTCAAGTTTAAGTGAACTACGAGCCCCATTGTTAATCCTTTAACGGAAATTAATTGTAACTTTCTACAAGTAGAACAATGATTGGAACACGTAGACGGTTGAAATCTTTGTATATATTGCTTCCATATAGTCTAAGAAACATATATGCAAAGCATCCAAACAGTACCATTCGCCAATTTTTTGTTCTTCAATTTTAAGTGAACAATGAGACCCATTGTTAATCCTTTATCGGAAATTATTTGTAAGTTTCGACAAGTAGATCAATGAATGGAACAGGTAGACGGTTGAAATCTTTGTATATATAACTTCTATATAGTCTAAGAAACATATATGCAAAGCATCCAAAAAGTACAATTCGCCAATTTTTTGTTCTTCAAGTTTAAGTGAACAATGAGCCCCAATGGTTAATCCGTTATCGGAAATTATTTGTAGCTTTCGACAAGTAGAACAATGAATGGAGCAGGTAGACGGTTGAAATCTTTGTATATATTGCTTCTATATAATCTAAGAAACATATATGCAAAGCATCCAAACAGTACAATTCGCCAATTATTTCATCTTCAAGTTTAAGTGAACTACGAGCCCCATTGTTAACACTTTAACGGAAATTATTTGTAACTTTCGACAAGTAGAACAATGAGTGGAACAGGTAGACGGTTGAAATCAATATATATATTGCTTCTATATAGTCTAAGAAACATATATGCAAAGCATCCAAACAGTACCAATCGCGAATTTTTTGTTCTTCAAGTTTAAGTGAACGATGAGCCCCAATGGTTAATCCTTTATCGGAAATTATTTGTAATTTTCGACAAGTCGAACAATGAATGGAACTGGTAGACGGTTGAAATATTTGTATATATTGCTTCTATATAGTCTAAGAAACATATATGCAAAGCATCCAAACAGTACCATTCGCCAATTTTTTGTTCTTCAAGTTTAAGTGAACGACGAGCCCCATTGTTAATCCTTTAAAGGAAATTATTTGTAAATTTCGACAAGTAGAACAATGATTGGAACACGTAGACGGTTGAAATCTTTGTATATATTGCTTCCATATAGTCTAAGAAACATGTACGCAAAGCATCCAAACAGTACCATTCGCCAATTTTTTGTTCTTCAAGTTTAAGTGAACAATGAGCCCCAATGGTTAATCCTTTATCGGAAATTATCGGTAATTTTCGACAAGTAGAACAATGAATGGAACTGGTAGACGGTTGAAATCTTTGTATATATTGCTTCTATATAATCTAAGAAACATATATGCAAAGCATCTAAACAGTAACAATCGCCAATTTTTTGATCTTCAAGTTTAAGTGAACAGCGAGCCCCATTGATAATCATGGAATAGAAATTATTTGTAACTTTCTACAAGTAGAACAATGAATAGTACAGGTAGACGGGTGAAATCTTTCTATATATTGCTTCTAAATAGTCTAAGAACACATCTATGCAAAGCATCCATACAGTACAATTCGCCAATTTTTTGTTCTTCAAGTTTAAGTGAACTACGAGCCCCATTGTTAATCCTTTAACGGAAATTAATTGTAACTTTCTACAAGTAGAACAATGATTGGAACACGTAGACGGTTGAAATCTTTGTATATATTGCTTCCATATAGTCTAAGAATCATATATGCAAAGCATCCAAACCGTACCAATCGCCAATTTTTTGTTCTTCAAGTTTAAGTGAACAATGAGCCCCAATGGTTAATCCTTTATCGGAAATTATTTGTAACTTTCGACAAGTAGAACAATGAATGGAACAGGTAGACGGTTGAAATCTTTGTATATATTGCTTCTATATAGTCTAAGAAACATATATGCAAAGCATCCAAACAGTACAATTCGCCAATTTATTGTTCTTCAAGTTTAAGTTAACAACGAGCCCCATTGTTAATCCTTTAAAGGAAATTATGTGTTAATTTCGACAAGTAGAATCATGAGCGGAACACGTAGACGGTTGAAATCTTTGTATATATTGCTTCCATATAGTCTAAGAAACATGTACGCAAAGCATCCAAACAGTACCATTCGCCAATTTTTTGGTCTTCAAGTTTAAGTGAACAATGAGCCCCAATGGTTAATCCTTTATAGGAAATTATTTGTAATTTTCGACAAGTCGAACAATGAATGGAACTGGTAAACGGTTGAAATATTTGTATATATTGCTTCTATATAATATAAGAAACATATATTCAAAGCATCCAAATAGTACCATTCGCCAATTTTTTGTTCTTCAAGTTTAAGTGAACTACGAGCCCCATTGTTAATCCTTTAAAGGAAATTATTTGTAAATTTCGGCAAGTAGAACAATGAATGGAATAGGTAGACGGTTGAAATCATTGTATATATTGCTTCTATATAGTCTAAGAAACATATATGCAAAGCATCCAAACAGTACCATTCGCAAATTTTTTGTTCTTCAAGTTTAAGTGAACAATGAGCCCCAATGGTTAATCCTTTATCGGTAATTATTTGTAACTTTCGACAAGTAGAACAATGAATGGAACAGGTAGACGGTTGAAATCTTTGTATATATTGCTACCATATAGTCTAAGAAACATGTACGCAAAGCATCCAAACAGTACCATTCGCCAATTTTTTGTCCTTCAAGTTTAAGTGAACAATGAGCCCCAATGGTTAATCCTTTATCGGAAATTATTTGTAACTTGCGACAAGTAGAACAATGAATGGAACAGGTGGACGGTTGAAATCTTTGTATATATTGCTACCATATAGTCTAAGAAACATGTACGCAAAGCATCCAAACAGTACCATTCGCCAATTTTTTGTTCTTCAAGTTTAAGTGAACTACGAGCCCCATTGTTAATCCTTTAAAGGAAATTATTTGTAAATTTCGACAAGTAGAACAATGAATGGAACAGGTAGACTGTTGAAATCATTGTATATAGTGCTTCTATATAGTCTAAGAAACATATATGCAAAGCATCCAAACAGTACAATTCGCCAATTTATTGTTCTTCAAGTTTAAGTAAACTACGATCCCCATTGTTAATCCCTTAACGGAAATTATTTGTAACTTTCGACAAGTAGAACAATGAATAGAACAGGTAGACGGTTGAAATCTTTGTATATATTGCTTCTATATAGTATAAGAAACATATATGCAAAGCATCCAAACAGTACAATTCGCCAATTTTTTGTTCTTCAAGTTTAAGTGAACTACGAGCCCCATTGATAATCATGAAATGGAAATTATTTGTAACTTTCTACAAGTAGAACAATGAATAGTACAGGCAGACGGGTGGAATCTTTCTATATATTGCATCTAAATAGTCTAAGAAACATATATGCAAAGCATCCAAACAGTACCATTCGCCAATTTTTTGTTCTTCAAGTTTAAGTGAACTACGAGCCCCATTGTTAATCCTTTAAAGGAAATTATTTGTAAATTTCGACAAGTAGAACAATGAATGGAACAGGTAGACTGTTGAAATCATTGTATATATTGCTTCTATATAGTCTAAGAAACATATATGCAAAGCATCCAAACAGTACAATTCGCCAATTTTTTGTTCTTCATGTTTAAGTGAACTACGAGCCCCATTGTTAATCCTTTATCGGAAATTATTTGTAACTTTCGACAAGTAGAACAAAGAATGGAACAGGTAGACGGTTGAAATCTTTGTATATATAGCTTCTATATAGTCTATGAAACATATATGCAAAGCATCCAAACAGTACAATTCGCCAATTTTTTGTTCTTCAAGTTTAAGTGAACAATGAGCCCCAATGGTTAATCCTTTATCCGTAATTATTTGTAACTTTCGACAAGTAGAACAATGAATGGAACAGGTAGACGGTTGAAATCCTTGTATATATTAAGTCTATATAGTCTAAGAAACATATATGCAAAGCATCCAAACAGTACAATTCGCCAATTTATTGTTCTTCAAGTTTAAGTGAACAACGAGCCCCATTGTTAATCCTTTAAAGGAAATTATTTGTAAATTTCGACAAGTAGAACAATGAATGGAACAGGTAGACGGTTGAAATCTTTGTATATATTGCTTTTATATAATATAAGAAACATATATTCAAAGCATCCAAACAGTACCATTCGCCAATTTTTTGTTCTTCAAGATTAAGTGAACAACGAGCCCCATTGTTATTCCATTAAAGGAAATTATTTGTAATTTTCGACAAGTAGAACAATGAATGGAACAGGTAGACGGTTGAAATCAAAGAATATATTGCTTCTATATAGTCTAAGAAACATATATGCAAAGCATCCAAACAGTATCATTCGCCAATTTTTTGTTCTTCAAGTTTAAGTGAACAATGAGCCCCATTGTTAATCCTTTAAAGGAAATTATTTGTAAATTTCGACAAGTAGAACAATGAATGGAACAGGTAGACGGTTGAAATCAATGTATATATTGCTTCTATATAGTCTAACATACATAATGCAAAGCATACAAACAGTACCATTCGTCAATTTTTTGTTCTTCAAGTTTAAGTGAACAACGAACCCCATTGTTAATCCTTTAAAGGAAATTATTTGTAAATTTCGACAAGTAGAATAATGATTGGAACACGTAGACGGTTGAAATCTTTGTATATATTGCTTCCATATAGTCTAAGAAATATGTACGCAAAGCATCCAAACAGTACCATTCGCCAATTTTTTGGTCTTCAAGTTTAAGTGAACAACGAGCTCCAATGGTTAATCCTTTATCGGAAATTATTTGTAACTTTCGACAAGTAGAACAATGAATGGAACAGGTAGACGGTTGAAATCCTTGTATATATTAAGTCTATATAGTCTAAGAAACATATATGCAAAGCATCTAAACAGTAACAATCGCCAATTTTTTGATCTTCAAGTTTAAGTGAACAGCGAGCCCCATTGATAATCATGAAATGGAAATTATTTGTAACTTTCTACAAGTAGAACAATGAATAGTACAGGTAGTCGGTTGAAATATTTGTATATATTGCGTCTATATAGTCTAAGAAACATATAGGCAAAGCATCCAAACAGTACCACTCGCCAATTTTTTGGTCTTCAACTTTAAGTGAACAATGAGCCCCAATGGTTAATCCGTTATCGGAAATTATTTGTAACTTGCGACAAGTAGAACAATGGATGGAACAGGTAGACGGTTGAAATCAATGTATATATTGCTTCTATATAGTCTAACAAACATATATGCAAAGCATCCAAACAGTACCATTCGTCAATTTTTTGTTCTTCAAGTTTAAGTGAACAACGAGCCCCATTGTTAATCCTTTAAAGGAAATTATTTGTAAATTTCGACAAGTAGAACAATGATTGGAACACGTAGACGGATGAAATCTTTGTATATATTGCTTCCATATAGTCTAAGAAATATGTACGCAAAGCATCCAAACAGTACCATTCGCCAATTTTTTGGTCTTCAAGTTTAAGTGAACAATGAGCCCCAGTGGTTAATCCTTTATCGGAAATTATTTGTAATTTTCGACAAGTCGAACAATGAATGGAACAGGTAGACGGTTGGAATATTTGTATATATTGCTTCTATATAATATAAGAAACATATATTCAAAGCATCCAAATAGTACCATTCGCCAATTTTTTGTTCTTCAAGTTTAAGTGAACTACGAGCCCCATTGTTAATCCTTTAAAGGAAATTATTTGTAAATTTCGGCAAGTAGAACAATGAATGGAATAGGTAGACGGTTGAAATCATTGTATATATTGCTTCTATATAGTGTAAGAAACATATATGCAAAGCATCCAAACAGTACAATTCGCCAATTTCTTGTTCTTCAAGTTTAAGTAAACTACGATCCCCATTGTTAATCCCTTGACGGAAATTATTTGAAACTTTCGACAAGTAGAACAATGAATGGAACAGGTAGACGGTTGAAATCTTTATATATATTGCTTCTATAAAGTCTAAGAAACATATATGCAAATCATCCAAACAGTACAATTCGCCAATTATTTGTTCTTCAAGTTTAAGTGAACTACGAGCCCCATTGTTAATACTTTAACGGAAATTATTTGTAACTTGCGACAAGTAGAACAATGAATGGAACAGGTAGACGGTTGAAATCAATGTATATATTGCTTCTATATAGTCTAAGAAACATATATGCAAAGCATCCAAACAGTACCATTCGCCACTTTTTTGTTCTTCAAGTTTAAGTGAACAACGAGCCCCATTGTTAATCCTTTAAAGGAAATTATTTGTAAATTTCGACAAGTAGAACAATGATTGGAACACGTAGACGGTTGAAATCGTTGTATATATTGCTTCCATATAGTCTAAGTAACATGTACGCAAAGCATCCAAACAGTACCATTCGCCAATTTTTTGTTCTTCAAGTTTAAGTGAAAAATGAGCCCCAATGGTTAATCCTTTATCGGAAATTATTTGTAAATTTCGACAAGTAGAACAATGAATGGAATAGGTAGACGGTTGAAATCATTGTATATATTGCTTCTATATAGTCTAAGAAACATATATGCAAAGCATCCAAACAGTACAATTCGCCTATTTCTTGTTCTTCAAGTTTAAGTAAACTACGATCCCCATTGTTAATCCCTTAACGGAAATTATTTGTAACTTTCGACAAGTAGAACAATGAATGGAACAGGTAGCCGGTTGAAATCAATGTATATATTGCTTCTATATAGTCTAAGAAACATATATGCAAAGCATCCAAACAGTACCATTCGCAAATTTTTTGTTCTTCAAGTTTAAGTGAACAATGAGCCCCAATGGTTAATCCTTTATCGGTAATTATTTGTAACTTTCGACAAGTAGAACAATGAATGGAACAGGTAGACGGTTGAAATCTTTGTATATATTGCTACCATATAGTCTAAGAAACATGTACGCAAAGCATCCAAACAGTACCATTCGCCAATTTTTTGTCCTTCAAGTTTAAGTGAACAATGAGCCCCAATGGTTAATCCTTTATCGGAAATTATTTGTAACTTGCGACAAGTAGAACAATGAATGGAACAGGTGGACGGTTGAAATCTTTGTATATATTGCTACCATATAGTCTAAGAAACATGTACGCAAAGCATCCAAACAGTACCATTCGCCAATTTTTTGTTCTTCAAGTTTAAGTGAACTACGAGCCCCATTGTTAATCCTTTAAAGGAAATTATTTGTAAATTTCGACAAGTAGAACAATGAATGGAACAGGTAGACTGTTGAAATCATTGTATATAGTGCTTCTATATAGTCTAAGAAACATATATGCAAAGCATCCAAACAGTACAATTCGCCAATTTTTTGTTCTTCAAGTTTAAGTAAACTACGATCCCCATTGTTAATCCCTTAACGGAAATTATTTGTAACTTTCGACAAGTAGAACAATGAATAGAACAGGTAGACGGTTGAAATCTTTGTATATATTGCTTCTATATAGTATAAGAAACATATATGCAAAGCATCCAAACAGTACAATTCGCCAATTTTTTGTTCTTCAAGTTTAAGTGAACTACGAGCCCCATTGATAATCATGAAATGGAAATTATTTGTAACTTTCTACAAGTAGAACAATGAATAGTACAGGCAGACGGGTGGAATCTTTCTATATATTGCATCTAAATAGTATAAGAAACATATATGCAAAGCATCCAAACAGTACCATTCGCCAATTTTTTGTTCTTCAAGTTTAAGTGAACTACGAGCCCCATTGTTAATCCTTTAAAGGAAATTATTTGTAAATTTCGACAAGTAGAACAATGAATGGAACAGGTAGACTGTTGAAATCATTGTATATATTGCTACTATATAGTCTAAGAAACATATATGCAAAGCATCCAAACAGTACAATTCGCCAATTTTTTGTTCTTCAAGATTAAGTGATCAACGAGCCCCAATGGTTAATCCGTTATCGGAAATTATTTGTAACTTTCGACAAGTAGAACAATGAATGGAAAAGGTAGACGGTTGAAATCTTTGTATATATTGCTTCTATATAGTCTAAGAAACATATATGCAAAGCATCCAAACAGTACCATTCGCCAATTTTTTGTTCTTCACGTTTAAGTGAACTACGATCCCCATTGTTAATCCCTTAACGGAAATTATTTGTAACTTTCGACAAGTAGAACAGTGAATGGAACAGGTAGACGATTGAAATCTTTGTATATATTGCTTCTATATAGTATAAGAAACATATATGCAAAGCATCCAAACAGTACAATTCGCCAATTTTTTGTTCTTCAAGTTTAAGTGAACAATGAGCCCCAATGGTTAATCCGTTATCGGAAATTATTTGTAACTTTTGACAAGTAGAACAATGAATGGAAAAGGTAGACGGTTGAAATCTTTGTATATATTGCTTCTATATAGCCTAAGAAACATATATGCAAAGCATCCAAACAGTACAATTCGCCAATTTTTTGTTCTTCCAGTTTAAGTGAACTACGATCCCCATTGTTAATCCCTTAACGGAAATTATTTGTAAATTTCGACAAGTAGAACAATGAATAGTACAGGTAGACGGGTGAAATCTTTCTATATATTGCTTCTAAATAGTCTATGAAACATATATGCAAAGCATCCAAACAGTACCACTCGCCAATTTTTTGGTCTTCAACTTTAAGTGAACAATGAGCCCCAATGGTTAATCCGTTATCGGAAATTATTTGTAACTTTCGACAAGTAGAACAATGAATGGAACAGGTAGACGGTTGAAATCCTTGTATATATTAAGTCTATATAGTCTAAGAAACATATATGCAAAGCATCTAAACAGTAACAATCGCCAATTTTTTGATCTTCAAGTTTAAGTGAACAGCGAGCCCCATTGATAATCATGAAATGGAAATTATTTGTAACTTTCTACAAGTAGAACAATGAATAGTACAGGTAGACGGTTGAAATATTTGTATATATTGCGTCTATATAGTCTAAGAAACATATAGGCAAAGCATCCAAACAGTACCACTCGCCAATTTTTTGGTCTTCAACTTTAAGTGAACAATGAGCCCCAATGGTTAATCCGTTATCGGAAATTATTTGTAACTTGCGACAAGTAGAACAATGGATGGAACAGGTAGACGGTTGAAATCAATGTATATATTGCTTCTATATAGTCTAACAAACATATATGCAAAGCATCCAAACAGTACCATTCGTCAATTTTTTGTTCTTCAAGTTTAAGTGAACAACGAGCCCCATTGTTAATCCTTTAAAGGAAATTATTTGTAAATTTCGACAAGTAGAACAATGATTGGAACACGTAGACGGTTGAAATCTTTGTATATATTGCTTCCATATAGTCTAAGAAATATGTACGCAAAGCATCCAAACAGTACCATTCGCCAATTTTTTGGTCTTCAAGTTTAAGTGAACAATGAGCCCCAATGGTTAATCCTTTATCGGAAATTATTTGTAATTTTCGACAAGTCGAACAATGAATGGAACAGGTAGACGGTTGGAATATTTGTATATATTGCTTCTATATAATATAAGAAACATATATTCAAAGCATCCAAATAGTACCATTCGCCAATTTTTTGTTCTTCAAGTTTAAGTGAACTACGAGCCCCATTGTTAATCCTTTAAAGGAAATTATTTGTAAATTTCGGCAAGTAGAACAATGAATGGAATAGGTAGACGGTTGAAATCATTGTATATATTGCTTCTATATAGTGTAAGAAACATATATGCAAAGCATCCAAACAGTACAATTCGCCAATTTCTTGTTCTTCAAGTTTAAGTAAACTACGATCCCCATTGTTAATCCCTTGACGGAAATTATTTGAAATTTTCGACAAGTAGAACAATGAATGGAACAGGTAGACGGTTGAAATCTTTATATATATTGCTTCTATAAAGTCTAAGAAACATATATGCAAATCATCCAAACAGTACAATTCGCCAATTATTTGTTCTTCAAGTTTAAGTGAACTACGAGCCCCATTGTTAATACTTTAACGGAAATTATTTGTAACTTGCGACAAGTAGAACAATGAATGGAAAAGGTAGACGGTTGAAATCAATGTATATATTGCTTCTATATAGTCTAAGAAACATATATGCAAAGCATCCAAACAGTACCATTCGCCACTTTTTTGTTCTTCAAGTTTAAGTGAACAACGAGCCCCATTGTTAATCCTTTAAAGGAAATTATTTGTAAATTTCGACAAGTAGAACAATGATTGGAACACGTAGACGGTTGAAATCGTTGTATATATTGCTTCCATATAGTCTAAGTAACATGTACGCAAAGCATCCAAACAGTACCATTCGCCAATTTTTTGTTCTTCAAGTTTAAGTGAAAAATGAGCCCCAATGGTTAATCCTTTATCGGAAATTATTTGTAAATTTCGACAAGTAGAACAATGAATGGAATAGGTAGACGGTTGAAATCATTGTATATATTGCTTCTATATAGTCTAAGAAACATATATGCAAAGCATCCAAACAGTACAATTCGCCTATTTCTTGTTCTTCAAGTTTAAGTAAACTATGATCCCCATTGTTAATCCCTTAACGGAAATTATTTGTAACTTTCGACAAGTAGAACAATGAATGGAACAGGTAGCCGGTTGAAATCAATGTATATATTGCTTCTATATAGTCTAAGAAACATATATGCAAAGCATCCAAACAGTACCATTCGCAAATTTTTTGTTCTTCAAGTTTAAGTGAACAATGAGCCCCAATGGTTAATCCTTTATCGGTAATTATTTGTAACTTTCGACAAGTAGAACAATGAATGGAACAGGTAGACGGTTGAAATCTTTGTATATATTGCTACCATATAGTCTAAGAAACATGTACGCAAAGCATCCAAACAGTACCATTCGCCAATTTTTTGTCCTTCAAGTTTAAGTGAACAATGAGCCCCAATGGTTAATCCTTTATCGGAAATTATTTGTAACTTGCGACAAGTAGAACAATGAATGGAACAGGTGGACGGTTGAAATCTTTGTATATATTGCTACCATATAGTCTAAGAAACATGTACGCAAAGCATCCAAACAGTACCATTCGCCAATTTTTTGTTCTTCAAGTTTAAGTGAACTACGAGCCCCATTGTTAATCCTTTAAAGGAAATTATTTGTAAATTTCGACAAGTAGAACAATGAATGGAACAGGTAGACTGTTGAAATCATTGTATATATTGCTACTATATAGTCTAAGAAACATATATGCAAAGCATCCAAACAGTACAATTCGCCAATTTTTTGTTCTTCAAGATTAAGTGATCAACGAGCCCCATTGTTATTCCATTAAAGGAAATTATTTGTAATTTTCGACAAGAAGAACAAAGAATAGAACAGTTAGACGGTTGAAATATTTGTATATATTGCTTCTATATAGTCTGAGAAACATATATGCAAAGCATCCAAACAGTACCATTCGCCAATTTTTTGTTCATCAAGTTTAAGTGAACAACGAGCCCCATTGTTAATCCTTTAAAGGAAATTATTTGTAAATTTCGACAAGTAGAACAATGATTGGAACACGTAGACGGTTGAAATCTTTGTATATATTGCTTCCATATAGTCTAAGAAACATGTGCGCATAGCATCCAAACAGTACCATTCGCCAATTTTTTGGTCTTCAACTTTAAGTGAACAATGAGCCCCAATGGTTAATCCTTTATCGGAAATTATTGTTATTTACAATACAACAATTACAAGATAACTTTCTACAATGATTGGAACACGTAGACGGTTGAAATCTTTGTATATATTGCTTCCATATAGTCTAAGAAACATGTACGCAAAGCATCCAAACAGTACCATTCGCCAATTTTTTGTTCTTCAAGTTTAAGTGAACAATGAGCCCCATTGTTAATCCTTTAAAGGAAATTATTTGTAAATTTCGACAAGTAGAACAATGAATGGAACAGGTAGACGGTTGAAATCAATGTATATATTGCTTCTATATAGTCTAAGAAACATATATGCAAAGCATCCAAACAGTACCATTCGCCAATTTTTTGTTCCTCAAGTTTAAGTGAACAACGAGCTCCAATGGTTAATCCTTTATCGGAAATTATTTGTAACTTTCGACAAGTAGAACAATGAATGGAACAGGTAGACGGTTGAAATCCTTGTATATATTAAGTCTATATAGTCTAAGAAACATGTACGCAAAGCATCAAAACAGTACCATTCGCCAATTTTTTGTCCTTCAATTTTAAGTGAACTACGAGCCCCATTGTTAATCCTTTAAAGGAAATTATTTGTAACTTTCGACAAGTAGAACAATGAATGGAACACGTAGACGGTTGAAATCTTTGTATATATTGCTTCCATATAGTCTAAGAAACATGTACGCAAAGCATCCAAACAGTACCATGCGCCAATTTTTTGTTCTTCAAGTTTAAGTGAACCATGAGCCCCAATGGTTAATCCTTTATCGGAAATTATTTGTAATTTTCGACAAGTTGAGCAATGAATGGAACTGGTAGACGGTTGAAATCTTTGTATATATTGCTTCCATATAGTCTAAGAAACATGTACGCAAAGCATCAAAACAGTACCATTCGCCAATTTTTTGTCCTTCAAGTTTAAGTGAACAGCGAGCCCCATTGATAATCATGAAATGGAAATTATTTGTAACTTTCTACAAGTAGAACAATGAATAGTACAGGTAGACGGGTGAAATCTTTCTATATATTGCTTCTAAATAATCTAAGAAACATCTATGCAAAGCATCCAAACAGTACAATTCGCCAATTTTTTGTTCTTCAAGTTTAAGTGAACTACGAGCCCCATTGTTAATCCTTTAACGGAAATTAATTGTAACTTTCTACAAGTAGAACAATGATTGGAACACGTAGACGGTTGAAATCTTTGTATATATTGCTTCCATATAGTCTAAGAAACATATATGCAAAGCATCCAAACAGTACCATTCGCCAATTTTTTGTTCTTCAAGTTTAAGTGAACAATGAGACCCATTGTTAATCCTTTATCGGAAATTATTTGTAACTTTCGACAAGTAGATCAATGAATAGAACAGGTAGACGGTTGAAATATTTGTATATATTGCTTCTGTATAGTCTAAGAAACATATATGCAAAGCATCCAAACAGTACAATTCGCCAATTTTTTGTTCTTCAAGTTTAAGTGAACAATGAGCCCCAATGGTTAACCCGTTATCGGAAATTATTTGTAGCTTTCGACAAGTAGAACAATGAATGGAACAGGTAGACGGTTGAAATCTTTGTATATATTGCTTCTATATAATCTAAGAAACATATATGCAAAGCATCCAAACAGTACAATTCGCCAATTATTTCATCTTCAAGTTTAAGTGAACTACGAGCCCCATTGTTAACACTTTAACGGAAATTATTTGTAACTTCCGACAAGTAGAACAATGAGTGGAACAGGTAGACGGTTGAAATCAATGTATATATTGCTTCTATATAGTCTAAGAAACATATATGCAAAGCATCCAAACAATACCATTCGCCAATTTTTTGTTCTTCCAGTTTAAGTGAACAATGAGCCCCATTGTTAATCCTTTATCGGAAATTATTTGTAACTTTCGACAAGTAGAACAATGAATGGAACAGGTAGACGGTTGAAATCCTTGTATATATTGCTTCCATATAGTCTAAGAAACATGTACGCAAAGCATCAAAACAGTACCATTCGCCAATTTTTTGTCCTTCAATTTTAAGTGAACTACGAGCCCCATTGTTAATCCTTTAAAGGATATTATTTGTAACTTTCGACAAGTAGAACAATGAATGGAACAGGTAGACGGTTGAAATCTTTGTATATATTGCTTCTATATAGTCTAAGAAACATATATGCAAAGCATCCAAACAGTACAATTCGCCAATTTTTTGTTCTTCAAGTTTAAGTGAACAATGAGCCCCAATGGTTAATCCGTTATCGGAAGTTATTTGTAGCTTTCGACAAGTAGAACAATGAATGGAACAGGTAGACGGTTGAAATCTTTGTATATATTGCTTCTATATAATCTAAGAAACATATATGCAAAGCATCCAAACAGTACAATTCGCCAATTATTTCATCTTCAAGTTTAAGTGAACTACGAGCCCCATTGTTAACACTTTAACGGAAATTATTTGTAACTTGCGACAAGTAGAACAATGAGTGGAACAGGTAGACGGTTGAAATCAATGTATATATTGCTTCTATATAGTCTAAGAAACATATATGCAAAGCATCCAAACAGTACCATTCGCTAATTTTTTGTTCTTCAAGTTAAAGTGAACAATGAGCCCCATTGTTAATCCTTTATCGGAAATTATTTGTAACTTTCGACAAGTAGACCAATGAATGGAACAGGTAGACGGTTGAATGCCTTGTATATATTGCTTCCATATAGTCTAAGAAACATGTACGCAAAGCATCCAAACAGTACCATTCGCCAATTTTTTGTCCTTCAAGTTTAAGTGAACAATGAGCCCCATTGTTAATCCTTTATCGGAAATTATGTGTAAATTTCGACAAGTAGAACAATGATTGGAACACGTAGACGGTTGAAATCTTTGTATATATTGCTTCCATATAGTCTAAGAAACATGTACGCAAAGCATCCAAACAGTACCATGCGCCAATTTTTTGTTCTTCAAGTTTAAGTGAACAATGAGCCCCAATGGTTAATCCTTTATCGGAAATTATTTGTAACTTTCGACAAGTAGAGCAATGAATGGAACTGGTAGACGGTTGAAATCTTTGTATATATTGCTTCTATATAATCTAAGAAACATATATGCAAAGCATCTAAACAGTAACAATCGCCAATTTTTTGATCTTCAAGTTTAAGTGAACAGCGAGCCCCATTGATAATCATGGAATAGAAATTATTTGTAACTTTCTACAAGTAGAACAATGAATAGTACAGGTAGACGGGTGAAATCTTTCTATATATTGCTTCTAAATAGTCTAAGAACACATCTATGCAAAGCATCCAAACAGTACAATTCGCCAATTTTTTGTTCTTCAAGTTTAAGTGAACTACGAGCCCCATTGTTAATCCTTTAAAGGAAATTAATTGTAAATTTCGACAAGTAGAACAATGAATGGATCATGTAGACGGTTGAAATCATTGTATATATTGCTTCTATATAGTCTACGAAACATATATGCAAAGCATCCAAACAGTACAATTCGCCAATTTTTTGTTCTTCAAGTTTAAGTGAACTACGAGCCCCATTGTTAATCCTTTAACGGAAATTAATTGTAACTTTCTACAAGTAGAACAATGATTGGAACACGTAGACGGTTGAAATCTTTGTATATATTGCTTCCATATAGTCTAAGAAACATATATGCAAAGCATCCAAACAGTACCATTCGCCAATTTTTTGTTCTTCAAGTTTAAGTGAACAATTAGCCCCAAAGGTTAATCCTTTATCGGAAATTATTTGTAACTTTCGACAAGTAGAACAATGAATGGAACAGGTAGACGGTTGAAATCTTTGTATATATTGCTTCTATATAGTCTAAGAAACATATATGCAAAGCATCCAAACAGTACAATTCGCCAATTTATTGTTCTTCAAGTTTAAGTTAACAACGAGCCCCATTGTTAATCCTTTAAAGGAAATTATGTGTAAATTTCGACAAGTAGAACAATGATTGGAACACGTAGACGGTTGAAATCTTTGTATATATTGCTTCTATATAATCTAAGAAACATATATGCAAAGCATCTAAACAGTAACAATCGCCAATTTTTTGATCTTCAAGTTTAAGTGAACAGCGAGCCCCATTGATAATCATGGAATAGAAATTATTTGTAACTTTCTACAAGTAGAACAATGAATGGAACAGGTAGACGGTTGAAATCAATGTATATATTGCTTCTATATAGTCTAAGAAACATATATGCAAAGCATCCAAACAGTACCATTCGCCACTTTTTTGTTCTTCAAGTTTAAGTGAACAACGAGCCCCATTGTTAATCCTTTAAAGGAAATTATTTGTAAATTTCGACAAGTAGAACAATGATTGGAACACGTAGACGGTTGAAATCGTTGTATATATTGCTTCCATATAGTCTAAGTAACATGTACGCAAAGCATCCAAACAGTACCATTCGCCAATTTTTTGTTCTTCAAGTTTAAGTGAAAAATGAGCCCCAATGGTTAATCCTTTATCGGAAATTATTTGTAAATTTCGACAAGTAGAACAATGAATGGAATAGGTAGACGGTTGAAATCATTGTATATATTGCTTCTATATAGTCTAAGAAACATATATGCAAAGCATCCAAACAGTACAATTCGCCTATTTCTTGTTCTTCAAGTTTAAGTAAACTACGATCCCCATTGTTAATCCCTTAACGGAAATTATTTGTAACTTTCGACAAGTAGAACAATGAATGGAACAGGTAGCCGGTTGAAATCAATGTATATATTGCTTCTATATAGTCTAAGAAACATATATGCAAAGCATCCAAACAGTACCATTCGCAAATTTTTTGTTCTTCAAGTTTAAGTGAACAATGAGCCCCAATGGTTAATCCTTTATCGGTAATTATTTGTAACTTTCGACAAGTAGAACAATGAATGGAACAGGTAGACGGTTGAAATCTTTGTATATATTGCTACCATATAGTCTAAGAAACATGTACGCAAAGCATCCAAACAGTACCATTCGCCAATTTTTTGTCCTTCAAGTTTAAGTGAACAATGAGCCCCAATGGTTAATCCTTTATCGGAAATTATTTGTAACTTGCGACAAGTAGAACAATGAATGGAACAGGTGGACGGTTGAAATCTTTGTATATATTGCTACCATATAGTCTAAGAAACATGTACGCAAAGCATCCAAACAGTACCATTCGCCAATTTTTTGTTCTTCAAGTTTAAGTGAACTACGAGCCCCATTGTTAATCCTTTAAAGGAAATTATTTGTAAATTTCGACAAGTAGAACAATGAATGGAACAGGTAGACTGTTGAAATCATTGTATATAGTGCTTCTATATAGTCTAAGAAACATATATGCAAAGCATCCAAACAGTACAATTCGCCAATTTTTTGTTCTTCAAGTTTAAGTAAACTACGATCCCCATTGTTAATCCCTTAACGGAAATTATTTGTAACTTTCGACAAGTAGAACAATGAATAGAACAGGTAGACGGTTGAAATCTTTGTATATATTGCTTCTATATAGTATAAGAAACATATATGCAAAGCATCCAAACAGTACAATTCGCCAATTTTTTGTTCTTCAAGTTTAAGTGAACTACGAGCCCCATTGATAATCATGAAATGGAAATTATTTGTAACTTTCTACAAGTAGAACAATGAATAGTACAGGCAGACGGGTGGAATCTTTCTATATATTGCATCTAAATAGTATAAGAAACATATATGCAAAGCATCCAAACAGTACCATTCGCCAATTTTTTGTTCTTCAAGTTTAAGTGAACTACGAGCCCCATTGTTAATCCTTTAAAGGAAATTATTTGTAAATTTCGACAAGTAGAACAATGAATGGAACAGGTAGACTGTTGAAATCATTGTATATATTGCTACTATATAGTCTAAGAAACATATATGCAAAGCATCCAAACAGTACAATTCGCCAATTTTTTGTTCTTCAAGATTAAGTGATCAACGAGCCCCAATGGTTAATCCGTTATCGGAAATTATTTGTAACTTTCGACAAGTAGAACAATGAATGGAAAAGGTAGACGGTTGAAATCTTTGTATATATTGCTTCTATATAGTCTAAGAAACATATATGCAAAGCATCCAAACAGTACCATTCGCCAATTTTTTGTTCTTCACGTTTAAGTGAACTACGATCCCCATTGTTAATCCCTTAACGGAAATTATTTGTAACTTTCGACAAGTAGAACAGTGAATGGAACAGGTAGACGATTGAAATCTTTGTATATATTGCTTCTATATAGTATAAGAAACATATATGCAAAGCATCCAAACAGTACAATTCGCCAATTTTTTGTTCTTCAAGTTTAAGTGAACAATGAGCCCCAATGGTTAATCCGTTATCGGAAATTATTTGTAACTTTTGACAAGTAGAACAATGAATGGAAAAGGTAGACGGTTGAAATCTTTGTATATATTGCTTCTATATAGCCTAAGAAACATATATGCAAAGCATCCAAACAGTACAATTCGCCAATTTTTTGTTCTTCCAGTTTAAGTGAACTACGATCCCCATTGTTAATCCCTTAACGGAAATTATTTGTAAATTTCGACAAGTAGAACAATGAATAGTACAGGTAGACGGGTGAAATCTTTCTATATATTGCTTCTAAATAGTCTATGAAACATATATGCAAAGCATCCAAACAGTACCACTCGCCAATTTTTTGGTCTTCAACTTTAAGTGAACAATGAGCCCCAATGGTTAATCCGTTATCGGAAATTATTTGTAACTTTCGACAAGTAGAACAATGAATGGAACAGGTAGACGGTTGAAATCCTTGTATATATTAAGTCTATATAGTCTAAGAAACATATATGCAAAGCATCTAAACAGTAACAATCGCCAATTTTTTGATCTTCAAGTTTAAGTGAACAGCGAGCCCCATTGATAATCATGAAATGGAAATTATTTGTAACTTTCTACAAGTAGAACAATGAATAGTACAGGTAGACGGTTGAAATATTTGTATATATTGCGTCTATATAGTCTAAGAAACATATAGGCAAAGCATCCAAACAGTACCACTCGCCAATTTTTTGGTCTTCAACTTTAAGTGAACAATGAGCCCCAATGGTTAATCCGTTATCGGAAATTATTTGTAACTTGCGACAAGTAGAACAATGGATGGAACAGGTAGACGGTTGAAATCAATGTATATATTGCTTCTATATAGTCTAACAAACATATATGCAAAGCATCCAAACAGTACCATTCGTCAATTTTTTGTTCTTCAAGTTTAAGTGAACAACGAGCCCCATTGTTAATCCTTTAAAGGAAATTATTTGTAAATTTCGACAAGTAGAACAATGATTGGAACACGTAGACGGTTGAAATCTTTGTATATATTGCTTCCATATAGTCTAAGAAATATGTACGCAAAGCATCCAAACAGTACCATTCGCCAATTTTTTGGTCTTCAAGTTTAAGTGAACAATGAGCCCCAATGGTTAATCCTTTATCGGAAATTATTTGTAATTTTCGACAAGTCGAACAATGAATGGAACAGGTAGACGGTTGGAATATTTGTATATATTGCTTCTATATAATATAAGAAACATATATTCAAAGCATCCAAATAGTACCATTCGCCAATTTTTTGTTCTTCAAGTTTAAGTGAACTACGAGCCCCATTGTTAATCCTTTAAAGGAAATTATTTGTAAATTTCGGCAAGTAGAACAATGAATGGAATAGGTAGACGGTTGAAATCATTGTATATATTGCTTCTATATAGTGTAAGAAACATATATGCAAAGCATCCAAACAGTACAATTCGCCAATTTCTTGTTCTTCAAGTTTAAGTAAACTACGATCCCCATTGTTAATCCCTTGACGGAAATTATTTGAAATTTTCGACAAGTAGAACAATGAATGGAACAGGTAGACGGTTGAAATCTTTATATATATTGCTTCTATAAAGTCTAAGAAACATATATGCAAATCATCCAAACAGTACAATTCGCCAATTATTTGTTCTTCAAGTTTAAGTGAACTACGAGCCCCATTGTTAATACTTTAACGGAAATTATTTGTAACTTGCGACAAGTAGAACAATGAATGGAAAAGGTAGACGGTTGAAATCAATGTATATATTGCTTCTATATAGTCTAAGAAACATATATGCAAAGCATCCAAACAGTACCATTCGCCACTTTTTTGTTCTTCAAGTTTAAGTGAACAACGAGCCCCATTGTTAATCCTTTAAAGGAAATTATTTGTAAATTTCGACAAGTAGAACAATGATTGGAACACGTAGACGGTTGAAATCGTTGTATATATTGCTTCCATATAGTCTAAGTAACATGTACGCAAAGCATCCAAACAGTACCATTCGCCAATTTTTTGTTCTTCAAGTTTAAGTGAAAAATGAGCCCCAATGGTTAATCCTTTATCGGAAATTATTTGTAAATTTCGACAAGTAGAACAATGAATGGAATAGGTAGACGGTTGAAATCATTGTATATATTGCTTCTATATAGTCTAAGAAACATATATGCAAAGCATCCAAACAGTACAATTCGCCTATTTCTTGTTCTTCAAGTTTAAGTAAACTATGATCCCCATTGTTAATCCCTTAACGGAAATTATTTGTAACTTTCGACAAGTAGAACAATGAATGGAACAGGTAGCCGGTTGAAATCAATGTATATATTGCTTCTATATAGTCTAAGAAACATATATGCAAAGCATCCAAACAGTACCATTCGCAAATTTTTTGTTCTTCAAGTTTAAGTGAACAATGAGCCCCAATGGTTAATCCTTTATCGGTAATTATTTGTAACTTTCGACAAGTAGAACAATGAATGGAACAGGTAGACGGTTGAAATCTTTGTATATATTGCTACCATATAGTCTAAGAAACATGTACGCAAAGCATCCAAACAGTACCATTCGCCAATTTTTTGTCCTTCAAGTTTAAGTGAACAATGAGCCCCAATGGTTAATCCTTTATCGGAAATTATTTGTAACTTGCGACAAGTAGAACAATGAATGGAACAGGTGGACGGTTGAAATCTTTGTATATATTGCTACCATATAGTCTAAGAAACATGTACGCAAAGCATCCAAACAGTACCATTCGCCAATTTTTTGTTCTTCAAGTTTAAGTGAACTACGAGCCCCATTGTTAATCCTTTAAAGGAAATTATTTGTAAATTTCGACAAGTAGAACAATGAATGGAACAGGTAGACTGTTGAAATCATTGTATATATTGCTACTATATAGTCTAAGAAACATATATGCAAAGCATCCAAACAGTACAATTCGCCAATTTTTTGTTCTTCAAGATTAAGTGATCAACGAGCCCCATTGTTATTCCATTAAAGGAAATTATTTGTAATTTTCGACAAGAAGAACAAAGAATAGAACAGTTAGACGGTTGAAATATTTGTATATATTGCTTCTATATAGTCTGAGAAACATATATGCAAAGCATCCAAACAGTACCATTCGCCAATTTTTTGTTCATCAAGTTTAAGTGAACAACGAGCCCCATTGTTAATCCTTTAAAGGAAATTATTTGTAAATTTCGACAAGTAGAACAATGATTGGAACACGTAGACGGTTGAAATCTTTGTATATATTGCTTCCATATAGTCTAAGAAACATGTGCGCATAGCATCCAAACAGTACCATTCGCCAATTTTTTGGTCTTCAACTTTAAGTGAACAATGAGCCCCAATGGTTAATCCTTTATCGGAAATTATTGTTATTTACAATACAACAATTACAAGATAACTTTCTACAATGATTGGAACACGTAGACGGTTGAAATCTTTGTATATATTGCTTCCATATAGTCTAAGAAACATGTACGCAAAGCATCCAAACAGTACCATTCGCCAATTTTTTGTTCTTCAAGTTTAAGTGAACAATGAGCCCCATTGTTAATCCTTTAAAGGAAATTATTTGTAAATTTCGACAAGTAGAACAATGAATGGAACAGGTAGACGGTTGAAATCAATGTATATATTGCTTCTATATAGTCTAAGAAACATATATGCAAAGCATCCAAACAGTACCATTCGCCAATTTTTTGTTCCTCAAGTTTAAGTGAACAACGAGCTCCAATGGTTAATCCTTTATCGGAAATTATTTGTAACTTTCGACAAGTAGAACAATGAATGGAACAGGTAGACGGTTGAAATCCTTGTATATATTAAGTCTATATAGTCTAAGAAACATGTACGCAAAGCATCAAAACAGTACCATTCGCCAATTTTTTGTCCTTCAATTTTAAGTGAACTACGAGCCCCATTGTTAATCCTTTAAAGGAAATTATTTGTAACTTTCGACAAGTAGAACAATGAATGGAACACGTAGACGGTTGAAATCTTTGTATATATTGCTTCCATATAGTCTAAGAAACATGTACGCAAAGCATCCAAACAGTACCATGCGCCAATTTTTTGTTCTTCAAGTTTAAGTGAACCATGAGCCCCAATGGTTAATCCTTTATCGGAAATTATTTGTAATTTTCGACAAGTTGAGCAATGAATGGAACTGGTAGACGGTTGAAATCTTTGTATATATTGCTTCCATATAGTCTAAGAAACATGTACGCAAAGCATCAAAACAGTACCATTCGCCAATTTTTTGTCCTTCAAGTTTAAGTGAACAGCGAGCCCCATTGATAATCATGAAATGGAAATTATTTGTAACTTTCTACAAGTAGAACAATGAATAGTACAGGTAGACGGGTGAAATCTTTCTATATATTGCTTCTAAATAATCTAAGAAACATCTATGCAAAGCATCCAAACAGTACAATTCGCCAATTTTTTGTTCTTCAAGTTTAAGTGAACTACGAGCCCCATTGTTAATCCTTTAACGGAAATTAATTGTAACTTTCTACAAGTAGAACAATGATTGGAACACGTAGACGGTTGAAATCTTTGTATATATTGCTTCCATATAGTCTAAGAAACATATATGCAAAGCATCCAAACAGTACCATTCGCCAATTTTTTGTTCTTCAAGTTTAAGTGAACAATGAGACCCATTGTTAATCCTTTATCGGAAATTATTTGTAACTTTCGACAAGTAGATCAATGAATAGAACAGGTAGACGGTTGAAATATTTGTATATATTGCTTCTGTATAGTCTAAGAAACATATATGCAAAGCATCCAAACAGTACAATTCGCCAATTTTTTGTTCTTCAAGTTTAAGTGAACAATGAGCCCCAATGGTTAACCCGTTATCGGAAATTATTTGTAGCTTTCGACAAGTAGAACAATGAATGGAACAGGTAGACGGTTGAAATCTTTGTATATATTGCTTCTATATAATCTAAGAAACATATATGCAAAGCATCCAAACAGTACAATTCGCCAATTATTCCATCTTCAAGTTTAAGTGAACTACGAGCCCCATTGTTAACACTTTAACGGAAATTATTTGTAACTTCCGACAAGTAGAACAATGAGTGGAACAGGTAGACGGTTGAAATCAATGTATATATTGCTTCTATATAGTCTAAGAAACATATATGCAAAGCATCCAAACAATACCATTCGCCAATTTTTTGTTCTTCCAGTTTAAGTGAACAATGAGCCCCATTGTTAATCCTTTATCGGAAATTATTTGTAACTTTCGACAAGTAGAACAATGAATGGAACAGGTAGACGGTTGAAATCCTTGTATATATTGCTTCCATATAGTCTAAGAAACATGTACGCAAAGCATCAAAACAGTACCATTCGCCAATTTTTTGTCCTTCAATTTTAAGTGAACTACGAGCCCCATTGTTAATCCTTTAAAGGATATTATTTGTAACTTTCGACAAGTAGAACAATGAATGGAACAGGTAGACGGTTGAAATCTTTGTATATATTGCTTCTATATAGTCTAAGAAACATATATGCAAAGCATCCAAACAGTACAATTCGCCAATTTTTTGTTCTTCAAGTTTAAGTGAACAATGAGCCCCAATGGTTAATCCGTTATCGGAAGTTATTTGTAGCTTTCGACAAGTAGAACAATGAATGGAACAGGTAGACGGTTGAAATCTTTGTATATATTGCTTCTATATAATCTAAGAAACATATATGCAAAGCATCCAAACAGTACAATTCGCCAATTATTTCATCTTCAAGTTTAAGTGAACTACGAGCCCCATTGTTAACACTTTAACGGAAATTATTTGTAACTTGCGACAAGTAGAACAATGAGTGGAACAGGTAGACGGTTGAAATCAATGTATATATTGCTTCTATATAGTCTAAGAAACATATATGCAAAGCATCCAAACAGTACCATTCGCTAATTTTTTGTTCTTCAAGTTAAAGTGAACAATGAGCCCCATTGTTAATCCTTTATCGGAAATTATTTGTAACTTTCGACAAGTAGACCAATGAATGGAACAGGTAGACGGTTGAATGCCTTGTATATATTGCTTCCATATAGTCTAAGAAACATGTACGCAAAGCATCCAAACAGTACCATTCGCCAATTTTTTGTCCTTCAAGTTTAAGTGAACAATGAGCCCCATTGTTAATCCTTTATCGGAAATTATGTGTAAATTTCGACAAGTAGAACAATGATTGGAACACGTAGACGGTTGAAATCTTTGTATATATTGCTTCCATATAGTCTAAGAAACATGTACGCAAAGCATCCAAACAGTACCATGCGCCAATTTTTTGTTCTTCAAGTTTAAGTGAACAATGAGCCCCAATGGTTAATCCTTTATCGGAAATTATTTGTAACTTTCGACAAGTAGAGCAATGAATGGAACTGGTAGACGGTTGAAATCTTTGTATATATTGCTTCTATATAATCTAAGAAACATATATGCAAAGCATCTAAACAGTAACAATCGCCAATTTTTTGATCTTCAAGTTTAAGTGAACAGCGAGCCCCATTGATAATCATGGAATAGAAATTATTTGTAACTTTCTACAAGTAGAACAATGAATAGTACAGGTAGACGGGTGAAATCTTTCTATATATTGCTTCTAAATAGTCTAAGAACACATCTATGCAAAGCATCCAAACAGTACAATTCGCCAATTTTTTGTTCTTCAAGTTTAAGTGAACTACGAGCCCCATTGTTAATCCTTTAAAGGAAATTAATTGTAAATTTCGACAAGTAGAACAATGAATGGATCATGTAGACGGTTGAAATCATTGTATATATTGCTTCTATATAGTCTACGAAACATATATGCAAAGCATCCAAACAGTACAATTCGCCAATTTTTTGTTCTTCAAGTTTAAGTGAACTACGAGCCCCATTGTTAATCCTTTAACGGAAATTAATTGTAACTTTCTACAAGTAGAACAATGATTGGAACACGTAGACGGTTGAAATCTTTGTATATATTGCTTCCATATAGTCTAAGAAACATATATGCAAAGCATCCAAACAGTACCATTCGCCAATTTTTTGTTCTTCAAGTTTAAGTGAACAATTAGCCCCAAAGGTTAATCCTTTATCGGAAATTATTTGTAACTTTCGACAAGTAGAACAATGAATGGAACAGGTAGACGGTTGAAATCTTTGTATATATTGCTTCTATATAGTCTAAGAAACATATATGCAAAGCATCCAAACAGTACAATTCGCCAATTTATTGTTCTTCAAGTTTAAGTTAACAACGAGCCCCATTGTTAATCCTTTAAAGGAAATTATGTGTAAATTTCGACAAGTAGAACAATGATTGGAACACGTAGACGGTTGAAATCTTTGTATATATTGCTTCTATATAATCTAAGAAACATATATGCAAAGCATCTAAACAGTAACAATCGCCAATTTTTTGATCTTCAAGTTTAAGTGAACAGCGAGCCCCATTGATAATCATGGAATAGAAATTATTTGTAACTTTCTACAAGTAGAACAATGAATGGAACAGGTAGACGGTTGAAATCAATGTATATATTGCTTCTATATAGTCTAAGAAACATATATGCAAAGCATCCAAACAGTACCATTCGCCACTTTTTTGTTCTTCAAGTTTAAGTGAACAACGAGCCCCATTGTTAATCCTTTAAAGGAAATTATTTGTAAATTTCGACAAGTAGAACAATGATTGGAACACGTAGACGGTTGAAATCGTTGTATATATTGCTTCCATATAGTCTAAGTAACATGTACGCAAAGCATCCAAACAGTGCCATTCGCCAATTTTTTGTTCTTCAAGTTTAAGTGAAAAATGAGCCCCAATGGTTAATCCTTTATCGGAAATTATTTGTAAATTTCGACAAGTAGAACAATGAATGGAACAGGTAGACGGTTGTAATATTTGTATATATTGCTTCTATATAATCTAAGAAACATATATGCAAAGCATCTAAAGAGTAACAATCGCCAATTTTTTGATCTTCAAGTTTAAGTGAACAGCGAGCCCCATTGATAATCATGAAATGGAAATTATTTGTAACTTTCTACAAGTAGAACAATGAATAGTACAGGTAGACGGGTGAAATCTTTCTATATATTGCTTCTAAATAGTCTAAGAAACATCTATGCAAAGCATCCAAACAGTACAATTCGCCAATTTTTTGTTCTTCAAGTTTAAGTGAACTACGAGCCCCATTGTTAATCCTTTAACGGAAATTAATTGTAACTTTCTACAAGTAGAACAATGATTGGAACACGTAGACGGTTGAAATCTTTGTATATATTGCTTCCATATAGTCTAAGAAACATATATGCAAAGCATCCAAACAGTACCATTCGCCAATTTTTTGTTCTTCAAGTTTAAGTGAACAATGAGACCCATTGTTAATCCTTTATCGGAAATTATTTGTAACTTTCGACAAGTAGATCAATGAATAGAACAGGTAGACGGTTGAAATATTTGTATATATTGCTTCTGTATAGTCTAAGAAACATATATGCAAAGCATCCAAACAGTACAATTCGCCAATTTTTTGTTCTTCAAGTTTAAGTGAACAATGAGCCCCAATGGTTAATCCGTTATCGGAAATTATTTGTAGCTTTCGACAAGTAGAACAATGAATGGAACAGGTAGACGGTTGAAATCTTTGTATATATTGCTTCTATATAATCTAAGAAACATATATGCAAAGCATCCAAACAGTACCATTCGCCAATTTTTTGTTCTTCCAGTTTAAGTGAACAATGAGCCCCATTGTTAATCCTTTATCGGAAATTATTTGTAACTTTCGACAAGTAGAACAATGAATGGAACAGGTAGACGGTTGAAATCCTTGTATATATTGCTTCCATATAGTCTAAGAAACATGTACGCAAAGCATCAAAACAGTACCATTCTCCAATTTTTTGTCCTTCAATTTTAAGTGAACTACGAGCCCCATTGTTAATCCTTTAAAGGAAATTATTTGTAACTTTCGACAAGTAGAACAATGAATGGAACAGGTAGACGGTTGAAATCTTTGTATATATTGCTTCTATATAGTCTAAGAAACATATATGCAAAGCATCCAAACAGTACCATTCGCCAATTTTTTGTTCTTCATGTTTAAGTGAACAATGAGCCCCAATGGTTAATCCTTTATCGGAAATTATTTGTAATTTTCGACAAGTAGAACAATGAATGGAACAGTTAGACGGTTGAAATATTTGTATATATTGCTTCTATATAGTCTACGAAACATATATGCAAAGCATCCAAACAGTACAATTCGCCAATTTTTTGTACTTCAAGTTTAAGTGAACTACGAGCCCCATTGTTAATCCTTTAACGGAAATTAATTGTAACTTTCGACAAGTAGAACAATGAATGGAACAGGTAGACGGTTGAAATCTTTGTATATATTGCTTCTATATAGTCTAAGAAACATATATGCAAATCGTCCAAACAGTACAATTCGCCAATTATTTGATCTTCAAGTTTAAGTGAACTACGAGCCCCATTGTTAATACTTTAACGGAAATTATTTGTAACTTGCGAGAAGTAGAACAATGAATGGAACTGGTAGCCGGTTGAAATCAATGTATATATTGCTTCTATATAGTCTAAGAAACATATATGCAAAGCATCCAAACAGTACCATTCGCCAATTTTTTGTTCTTCAAGTTTAAGTGAACAATGAGCCCCAATGGTTAATCCTTTATCGGAAATTATTTGTAACTTTCGACAAGTAGAACAATGAATGGAACAGGTAGACGGTTGAAATCTTTGTATATATTGCTTCTATATAGTCTAAGAAACATATATGCAAAGCATCCAAACAGTACAATTCGCCAATTTATTGTTCTTCAAGTTTAAGTTAACAACGAGCCCCATTGTTAATCCTTCAAAGGAAATTATGTGTAAATTTCGACGAGTAGAACAATGATTGGAACAAGTAGACGGTTGAAATCTTTGTATATATTGCTTCCATATAGTCTAAGAAACATGTACGCAAAGCATCCAAACAGTACCATTCGCCAATTTTTTGGTCTTCAAGTTTAAGTGAACAATGAGCCCCAATGGTTAATCCTTTATCGGAAATTATTTGTAAATTTCGACAAGTAGAACAATGAATGGAACACGTAGACGGTTGAAATCTTTGTATATATTGCTTCCATATAGTCTAAGAAACATATATGCAAAGCATCCAAACAGTACCATTCGCCAATTTTTTGTTCTTCAAGTTTAAGTGAACAATGAGCCCCAATGGTTAATCCTTTATCGGAAATTATTTGTAACTTTCGACAAGTAGAACAATGAATGGAACAGGTAGACGGTTGAAATCTTTGTATATATTGCTTCTATATAGTCTAAGAAACATATATGCAAAGCATCCAAACAGTACAATTCGCCAATTTATTGTTCTTCAAGTTTAAGTTAACAACGAGCCCCATTGTTAATCCTTTAAAGGAAATTATGTGTAAATTTCGACAAGTAGAACAATGATTGGAACAGGTAGACGGTTGAAATATTTGTATATATTGCTTCTATATAATCTAAGAAACATATATGCAAAGCATCTAAACAGTAACAATCGCCAATTTTTTGATCTTCAAGTTTAAGTGAACAGCGAGCCCCATTGATAATCATGGAATAGAAATTATTTGTAACTTTCTACAAGTAGAACAATGAATGGAATAGGTAGACGGTTGAAATCATTGTATATATTGCTTCTATATAGTCTAAGAAACATATATGCAAAGCATCCAAACAGTACAATTCGACAATTTTTTGCTCTTCAAGTTTAAGTGAACTACGAGCCCCATTGTTAATCCTTTAAAGGAAATTATTTGTAACTTTCGACAAGTAGAACAATGAATGGAACAGGTAGACGGTTGAAATCTGTGTATATATTGCTACTATATAGTATAAGAAACATATATGCAAAGCATCCAAACAGTACCATTCGCTAATTTTTTGTTCTTCATGTTTAAGTGAACAATGAGCCCCAATGGTTAATCCTTTATCGGAAATTATTTGTAATTTTCGACAAGTAGAACAATGAATGGAACAGTTAGACGGTTGAAATATTTGTATATATTGCTTCTATATAGTCTACGAAACATATATACAAAGCATCCAAACAGTACAATTCGCCAATTTTTTGTACTTCAAGTTTAAGTGAACTACGAGCCCCATTGTTAATCCTTTAACGGAAATTAATTGTAACTTTCGACAAGTAGAACAATGAATGGAACAGGTAGACGGTTGAAATCTTTGTATATATTGCTTCTATATAGTCTAAGAAACATATATGCAAATCGTCCAAACAGTACAATTCGCCAATTATTTGATCTTCAAGTTTAAGTGAACTACGAGCCCCATTGTTAATACTTTAACGGAAATTATTTGTAACTTGCGAGAAGTAGAACAATGAATGGAACTGGTAGCCGGTTGAAATCAATGTATATATTGCTTCTATATAGTCTAAGAATCATATATGCAAAGCATCCAAACAGTACCATTCGCCAATTTTTTGTTCTTCAAGTTTAAGTGAACAATGAGCCCCAATGGTTAATCCTTTATCGGAAATTATTTGTAACTTTCGACAAGTAGAACAATGAATGGAACAGGTAGACGGTTGAAATCTTTGTATATATTGCTTCTATATAGTCTAAGAAACATATATGCAAAGCATTTAAACAGTACAATTCGCCAATTTATTGTTCTTCAAGTTTAAGTTAACAACGAGCCCCATTGTTAATCCTTCAAAGGAAATTATGTGTAAATTTCGACGAGTAGAACAATGATTGGAACAAGTAGACGGTTGAAATCTTTGTATATATTGCTTCCATATAGTCTAAGAAACATGTACGCAAAGCATCCAAACAGTACCATTCGCCAATTTTTTGTTCTTCAAGTTTAAGTGAACAGTGAGCCCCATTGATAATCATGAAATGGAAATTATTTGTAACATTCTACAAGTAGAACAATGAATGGAATAGGTAGACGGTTGAAATCATTGTATATATTGCTTCTATATAGTCTAAGAAACATATATGCAAAGCATCCAAACAGTACAATTCGCCAATTTATTGTTCTTCAAGTTTAAGTGAACTACGAGCCCCATTGTTAATCCTTTAACGGAAATTAATTGTAACTTTCGACAAGTAGAACAATGAATGGAACAGGTAGACGGTTGAAATCTTTGTATATATTGCTTCTATATAGTCTAAGAAACATATATGCAAATCGTCCAAACAGTACAATTCGCCAATTATTTGATCTTCAAGTTTAAGTGAACTACGAGCCCCATTGTTAATACTTTAACGGAAATTATTTGTAACTTGCGAGAAGTAGAACAATGAATGGAACTGGTAGCCGGTTGAAATCAATGTATATATTGCTTCTATATAGTCTAAGAAACATATATGCAAAGCATCCAAACAGTACCATTCGCCAATTTTTTGTTCTTCAAGTTTAAGTGAACGACGAGCCCCATTGTTAATCCTTTAACGGAAATTAATTGTAACTTTCGACAAGTAGAACAATGAATGGAACAGGTAGACGGTTGAAATCTTTGTATATATTGCTTCTATATAGTCTAAGAAACATATATGCAAAGCATCCAAACAGTACCAATCGCCAATTTTTTGTTCTTCAAGTTTAAGTGAACTACGAGCCCCATTGTTAATCCTTTAAAGGAAATTATTTGTAAATTTCGACAAGTAGAACAATGAATGGAACAGGTAGACTGTTGAAATTATTGTATATATTGCTTCTATATAGTCTAAGAAACATATATGCAAAGCATCCAAACAGTACAATTCGCCAATTTTTTGTTCTTCAAGTTTAAGTGAACAATGAGCCCCATTGTTAATCCTTTAAAGGAAATTATTTGTAACTTTCGACAAGTAGAACAATGAATGGAACAGGTAGACGGTTGAAATCTTTGTATATATTGCTTCTATATAGTCTAAGAAACATATATGCAAAGCATCCAAACAGTAAAATTCGCCAATTTCTTGTGCTTCAAGTTTAAGTAAACTACGATCCCCATTGTTAATGCCTTAACGGAAATTATTTGTAACTTTCGACAAGTAGAACAATGAATGGAACAGGTAGACGGTTGAAATCTTTGTATATATTGCTTCTATAAAGTCTAAGAAACATATATGCAAATCATCCAAACAGTACAATTCGTCAATTATTTGATCTTCAAGTTTAAGTGAACTACGAGCCCCATTGTTAATACTTTAACGGAAATTATTTGTAACTTGCGACAAGTAGAACAATGAATGGAACAGGTAGACGGTTGAAATCAATGTATATATTGCTTCTATATAGTCTAAGAAACATATATGCAAAGCATCCAAACAGTACCATTCGCCACTTTTTTGTTCTTCAAGTTTAAGTGAACAACGAGCCCCATTGTTAATCCTTTAAAGGAAATTATTTGTAAATTTCGACAAGTAGAACAATGATTGGAACACGTAGACGGTTGAAATCTTTGTATATATTGCTTCCATATAGTCTAAGAAACATGTACGCAAAGCATCCAAACAGTACCATTCGCCAATTTTTTATTCTTCAAGTTTAAGTGAACAATGAGCCCCATTGGTTAATCCTTTATCGGAAATTATTTGTAACTTTCGACAAGTAGAACAATGAATGGAACAGGTAGACGGTTGAAATCTTTGTATATATTGCTTCTATATAGTCTAAGAAACATATATGCAAAGCATCCAAACAGTACAATTCGCCAATTTTTTGTTCTTCAAGTTTCGGTGAACAATGAGCCCCAATGGTTAATCCTTTATCGGAAATTATTTGTAAATTTCGACAAGTAGAACACTGAATGGAACAGGTAGCCGGTTGAAATCTTTGTATATATTGCTTCTATGTAGTCTAAGAAACATATATGCAAAGCATCCAAACAGTAAAATTCGCCAATTTCTTGTGCTTCAAGTTTAAGTAAACTACGATCCCCATTGTTAATGCCTTAACGGAAATTATTTGTAACTTTCGACAAGTAGAACAATGAATGGAACAGGTAGACGGTTGAAATCTTTGTATATATTGCTTCTATAAAGTCTAAGAAACATATATGCAAATCATCCAAACAGTACAATTCGCCAATTTTTTGATCTTCAAGTTTAAGTGAACTACGAGCCCCATTGTTAATACTTTAACGGAAATTATTTGTAACTTGCGACAAGTAGAACAATGAATGGAACAGGTAGACGGTTGAAATCAATGTATATATTGCTTCTATATAGTCTAAGAAACATATATGCAAAGCATCCAAACAGTACCATTCGCCACTTTTTTGTTCTTCAAGTTTAAGTGAACAACGAGCCCCATTGTTAATCCTTTAAAGGAAATTATTTGTAAATTTCGACAAGTAGAACAATGATTGGAACACGTAGACGGTTGAAATCTTTGTATATATTGCTTCCATATAGTCTAAGAAACATGTACGCAAAGCATCCAAACAGTACCATTCGCCAATTTTTTATTCTTCAAGTTTAAGTGAACAATGAGCCCCATTGGTTAATCCTTTATCGGAAATTATTTGTAACTTTCGACAAGTAGAACAATGAATGGAACAGGTAGACGGTTGAAATCTTTGTATATATTGCTTCTATATAGTCTAAGAAACATATATGCAAAGCATCCAAACAGTACAATTCGCCAATTTTTTGTTCTTCAAGTTTCGGTGAACAATGAGCCCCAATGGTTAATCCTTTATCGGAAATTATTTGTAAATTTCGACAAGTAGAACACTGAATGGAACAGGTAGCCGGTTGAAATCTTTGTATATATTGCTTCTATGTAGTCTAAGAAACATATATGCAAAGCATCCAAACAGTACAATTCGCCAATTTTTTGTTCTTCAAGTTTAAGTGAACAATGAGCCCAAATGGTTAATCCGTTATCGGAAATTATTTGTAACTTTCGACAAGTAGAACAATGAATGGAAAAGGTAGACGGTTGAAATCTTTGTATATATTGCTTCTATATAGTCTAAGAAACATATATGCAAAGCATCCAAACAGTACCATTCGCCAATTTTTTGTTCTTCAAGTTTAAGTGAACTACGAGCCGCATTGTTAATCCTTTAACGGAAATTAATTGTAACTTTCTACAAGTAGAACAATGATTGGAACACGTTGACGGTTGAAATCTTTGTATATATTGCTTCCATATAGACTAAGAAACTTATATGCAAAGCATCCAAACAGTACAATTCGCCAATTTTTTTATCTTCAAGTTTAAGTAAACTACGATCCCCATTGTTAATCCCTTAACGGAAATTATTTGTAACTTTCGACAAGTAGAACAGTGAATGGAACAGGTAGACGGTTGAAATCTTTGTATATATTGCTTCTATACAGTAAAAGAAACATATATGCAAAGCATCCAAACAGTACAATTCGCCAATTTTTTGTTCTTCAAGTTTAAGTGAACTACGAGCCCCATTGTTAATCCTTTAAAGGAAATTATTTGTAAATTTCGACAAGTAGAACAATGAATGGATCAGGTAGACGGTTGAAATCATTGTATATATTGCTTCTATATAATCTACGAAACATATATGGAAAGCATCCAAACAGCACAATTCGCCAATTTTTTGTTCTTCAAGTTTAAGTGAACTACGAGCCGCATTGTTAATCCTTTAACGGAAATTAATTGTAACTTTCTACAAGTAGAACAATGATTGGAACACGTTGACGGTTGAAATCTTTGTATATATTGCTTCCATATAGACTAAGAAACTTATATGCAAAGCATCCAAACAGTACAATTCGCCAATTTTTTTATCTTCAAGTTTAAGTAAACTACGATCCCCATTGTTAATCCCTTAACGGAAATTATTTGTAACTTTCGACAAGTAGAACAGTGAATGGAACAGGTAGACGGTTGAAATCTTTGTATATATTGCTTCTATACAGTAAAAGAAACATATATGCAAAGCATCCAAACAGTACAATTCGCCAATTTTTTGTTCTTCAAGTTTAAGTGAACAATGAGCCCCAATGGTCAATCCTTTATCGGAAATTATTTGTAACTTTCGACAAGTAGAACAATGAATGGAACTGGTAGACGGTTGAAATCTTTTTATATATTGCTTCTAAATAGTCTAAGAAACATATATGCAAAGCATCCAAACAGTACAATTCGCCAATTATTTGTTCTTCAAGTTTAAGTAAACTACGATCCCCATTGTTAATCCCTTAACGGAAATTATTTGTAACTTTCGACAAGTAGTGTAATGAATGGAACAGGTAGACGGTTGAAATCTTTGTATATATTGCTTCTATATAATCTAAGAAACATATATGCAAAGCATCTAAAAAGTAACAATCGCCAATTTTTTGTTCTTCAAGTTTAAGTGAACTACGAGCCCCATTGTTAATCCTTTAACGGAAATTATTTCTAACTTTCGACAAGTAGAACAATGAATCGAACAGGTAGACGGTTGAAATCTTTGTATATATTGCTTCTATATATTCTAAAAAACATATATGCAAAGCGCCCAAACAGTACAATGCGCCAATTTATTGTTCTTCAAGTTTAAGAGAACAACGAGCCCCATTGTTAATCCTTTAAAGGAAATTATTTGTAAATTTCGACAAGTAGAACAATGAATGGAACAGGGAGACGGTCGAAATCTTTGTATATATTGCTTCTATATAGTCTAAGAAACATATATGCAAAGCATCCAAACAGTACCATTCGCCAATTTTTTGTTCTTCAAGTTTAAGTGAACTACGAGCCCCACTGTTAATCCTTTAAAGGAAATTATTTGTAAATTTCGACAAGTAGAACAATGAATGGAACAGGTAGACGGTTGAAATCATTGTATATATTGCTTCTATATAGTCTAAGAAACATATATGCAAAGCATCCAAACAGTACAATTCGACAATTTTTTGCTCTTCAAGTTTAAGTGAACTACGAGCCCCATTGTTAATCCTTTAAAGGAAATTATTTGTAAATTTCGGCAAGTAGAACAATGAATGGAATAGGTAGACGGTTGAAATCATTGTATATATTGCTTCTATATAGTCTAAGAAACATATATGCAAAGCATCCAAACAGTACAATTCGCCAATTTTTTGTTCTTCAAGTTTAAGTAAACTACGATCCCCATTGTTAATCCCTTAACGGAAATTATTTGTAACTTTCGACAAGTAGAACAATGAATGGAACAGGTAGACGGTTGAAATCTTTGTATATATTGCTTCTATATAGTCTAAGATACATATATGCAAAGCGTCCAAACAGTACAATTCGCAAATTTTTTGCTCTTCAAGTTTAAGTGAACTACGAGCCCCATTGTTAATCCTTTAACGGAAATTATTTCTAACTTTCGACAAGTAGAACAATGAATCGAACAGGTAGACGGTTGAAATCTTTGTATATATTGCTTCTATATAGTCTAAGAAACATATATGCAAAGCATCCAAACAGTACAATGCGCCAATTTATTGTTCTTCAAGTTTAAGTGAACAACGAGCCCCATTGTTAATCCTTTAAAGGAAATTATTTGTAAATTTCGACAAGTAGAACAATGAATGGAACAGGGAGACGGTCGAAATCTTTGTATATATTGCTTCTATATAGTCTAAGAAACATATATGCAAAGCATCCAAACAGTACAATGCGCCAATTTATTGTTCTTCAAGTTTAAGTGAACAACGAGCCCCATTGTTAATCCTTTAAAGGAAATTATTTGTAAATTTCGACAAGTAGAACAATGAATGGAACAGGGAGACGGTCGAAATCTTTGTATATATTGCTTCTATATAGTCTAAGAAACATATATGCAAAGCATCCAAACAGTACAATGCGCCAATTTATTGTTCTTCAAGTTTAAGTGAACAACGAGCCCCATTGTTAATCCTTTAAAGGAAATTATTTGTAAATTTCGACAAGTAGAACAATGAATGGAACAGGGAGACGGTCGAAATCTTTGTATATATTGCTTCTATATAATCTAAGAAACATATATGCAAAGCATCCAAACAGTACCATTCGCCAATTTTTTGTTCTTCAAGTTTAAGTGAACTACGAGCCCCACTGTTAATCCTTTAAAGGAAATTATTTGTAAATTTCGACAAGTAGAACAATGATTGGAACACGTAGACGGTTGAAATCTTTGTATATATTGCTTCCATATAGTCTAAGAAACATGTACGCAAAGCATCCAAACAGTACCATTCGCCAATTTTTTTATCTTCAAGTTTAAGTGAACAGCGAGCCCCATTGATAATCATGAAATGGAAATTATTTGTAACTTTCTACAAGTAGAACAATGAATGGAACAGGTAGACGGTTGAAATCTTTGTATATATTGCTTCTATATAGTTTAAGAAACATATATGCAAAGCATCCAAACAGTACCATTCGCCAATTTTTTGTTCTTCAAGTTTAAGTAAACTACGATCCCCATTGTTAATCCTTTAAAGGAAATTATTTGTAACTTTCGACAAGTAGAACAATGAATGGAACAGGTAGACGGTTGAAATCTTTGTATATATTGCTTCTATATAGTTTAAGAAACATATATGCAAAGCATCCAAAGAGTACCATTCGCCAATTTTTTTTTCTTCATGTTTAAGTGAACAATGAGCCCCATTGTTAATCCTTTATCGGAAATTATTTGTAACTTTCGACAAGTAGAACAATGAATGGAACAGGTAGACGGTTGAAATCTTTGTATATATTGCTCCTATATAGTCTAAGAAACATATATGCAATGCATCCAAACAGTACCATTCGCCACTTTTTTGTTCTTCAAGTTTAAGTGAACTACGAGCCCCATTGTTAATCCTTTAAAGGAAATTATTTGTAAATTTCGGCAAGTAGAACAATGAATGGAATAGGTAGACGGTTGAAATCATTGTATATATTGCTTCTATATAGTCTAAGAAACATATATGCATAGCATCCAAACAGTACAATTCGCCAATTTTTTGTTCTTCAAGTTTAAGTAAACTACGATCCCCATTGTTAATCCCTTAACGGAAATTATTTGTAATATTCGTCAAGTAGAACAATGAATGGAACAGATAGACGGTTGAAATATTTGTATATATTGCTTCTAAATAGTCTAAGAAACATATATGCAAAGCATCCAAACAGTACAATTCGTCAATTTTTTGTTCTTCAAGTTTAAGTGAACTACGAGCCCCATTGTTAATCCTTTAAAGGAAATTAATTGTTAATTTCGACAAGTAGAACAATTAATGGATATTGTAGACGGTTGAATTCATTGTATATATTGCTTCTATATAGTCTAAGAAACATATATGCAAAGCATCCAAACAGTAAAATTCGCCAATTTATTGTTCTTCAAGTTTAAGTGAACAACGAGCCCCATTGTTAATACTTTAACGGAAATTATTTGTAACTTGCGACAAGTAGAACAATGATTGGAACACGTAGACGGTTGAAATCTTTGTATATATTGCTTCCATATAGTCTAAGAAACATGTACGCAAAGCATCCAAACAGTACCATTCGCAAATTTTTTGTCCTTCAAGTTTAAGTGACAATGAGCCCCAATGGTTAATCCTTTATCGGAAATTATTTGTAATTTTCGACAAGTAGAACAATGAATGGAACAGTTAGACGGTTGAAATATTTGTATATATTGCTTCTTTATAATCTAAGAAACATATATGCAAAGCATCTAAACAGTAACAATCGCCAATTTTTAGATCTTCAAGTTTAAGTGAACAGCGAGCCCCATTGATAATCCTTTAAAGGAAATTATTTGTAAATTTCGACAAGTAGAACAATGAATGGAATTGTTAGACGGTTGAAATCATTGTATATATTGCTTCTATATAGTCTAAGAAACATATATGCAAAGCATCCAAACAGTACAATTCGCCAATTTTTTGTTCTTCAAGTTTAAGTAAACTACGATCCCCATTGTTAATCCCTTAACGGAAATTATTTGTAACTTTCGACAAGTAGAACAATGAATGGAACATGTAGACGGTTGAAATCATTGTATATATTGCTTCTATATAGTCTAAGAAACATATATGCAAAGCATCCAAACAGTACAATTCGACAATTTTTTGCTCTTCAAGTTTAAGTGAACTACGAGCCCCATTGTTAATCCTTTAAAGGAAATTATTTGTAACTTGCGACAAGTAGAACAATGAATGGAACAGGTAGACGGTTGAAATCAATGTATATATTGCTTCTATATAGTCTAAGAAACATATATGCAAAGCATCCAAACAGTATAATTCGCCAATTTTTTGTTCTTCAAGTTTAAGTGGACAATGAGCCCCAATGGTTAATCCTTTATCGGAAATTATTTGTAATTTTCGACAAGTAGAACAATGAATGGAACAGGTAGACGGTTGAAATCTTTGTATATATTGCTTCTATATAGTCTAAGAAACATATATGCAAAGCATCCAAACAGTACCATTCGCCAATTTCTTGTTCTTCAAGTTTAAGTGAACTACGATCCCCATTGTTAATCCCTTAACGGAAATTATTTGTAACTTTCGACAAGTAGAACAGTGAATGGAACAGGTAGACGGTTGAAATCTTTGTATATATTGCTTCTATATAGTCTAAGAAACATATATGCAAAGCATCCAAACAGTACCATTCGCCAATTTTTTGTTCTTCAAGTATAAGTGAACAATAAGGCCCATTGTTAATCCTTTATCGGAAATTATTTGTAACTTTCGACAAGTAGAACAATGAATGGAACAGGTAGCCGGTTGAAATCGATGTATATATTGCTTCTATATTGTCTAAGAAACATATATGCAAAGCATCCAAACAGTACCATTCGCCAATTTCTTGTTCTTCAAGTTTAAGTGAACTACGATCCCCATTGTTAATCCCTTAACGGAAATTATTTGTAACTTTCGACAAGTAGAACAGTGAATGGAACAGGTAGACGGTTGAAATCTTTGTATATATTGCTTCTATATAGTCTAAGAAACATATATGCAAAGCATCCAAACAGTACCATTCGCCAATTTCTTGTTCTTCAAGTTTAAGTGAACTACGATCCCCATTGTTAATCCCTTAACGGAAATTATTTGTAACTTTCGACAAGTAGAACAGTGAATGGAACAGGTAGACGGTTGAAATCTTTGTATATATTGCTTCTATATAGTCTAAGAAACATATATGCAAAGCATCCAAACAGTACCATTCGCCAATTTTTTTTTCTTCAAGTTTAGTGAACAATGAGCCCCAATGGTTAATCCTTTATCGGAAATTATTTGTAACTTTCGACAAGTAGAACAATGAATGGAACAGGTAGCCGGTTGAAATCGATGTATATATTGCTTCTATATTGTCTAAGAAACATATATGTAAAGCATCCAAACAGTACAATTCGCCAATTTATTGTTCTTCAAGTTTAAGTGAACAACGAGCCCCATTGTTAATCCTTTAAAGGAAATTATTTGTAACTTTCGACAAGTAGAACAATGAATGGAACAGGTAGACGGTTGAAATCTTTGTATATATTGCTTCTAAATAGTCTAAGAAACATGTACGCAAAGCATCCAAACAGTACCATGCGCCAATTTTTTGTTCTTCAAGTTTAAGTGAACAATGAGCCCCAATGGTTAATCCTTTATCGGAAATTATTTGTAATTTTCGACAAGTAGAGCAATGAATGGAACTGGTAGACGGTTGAAATCATTGTATATATTGCTTCTATATAATCTAAGAAACATATATGCAAAGCATCTAAACAGTAACAATCGCCAATTTTTTGATCTTCAAGTTTAAGTGAACAGCGAGCCCCATTGATAATCATGGAATAGAAATTATTTGTAACTTTCTACAAGTAGAACAATGAATAGTACAGGTAGACGGGTGAAATCTTTCTATATATTGCTTCTAAATAGTCTAAGAACACATCTATGCAAAGCATCCAAACAGTACAATTCGCCAATTTTTTGTTCTTCAAGTTTAAGTAGACTACGATCCCCATTGTTAATCCCTTAACGGAAATTATTTGTAACTTTCGACAAGTTGAACAGTGAATGGAACAGGTAGACGGTTGAAATCTTTGTATATATTGCTTCTATATAGTGTAAGAAACATATATGCAAAGCATCCAAACAGTACAATTCGCCAATTTTTTGTTCTTCAAGTTTAAGTGAACTACGAGCCCCATTGTTAATCCTTTAAAGGAAATTATTTGTAAATTTCGACAAGTAGAACAATGAATGGAACATGTAGACTGTTGAAATCATTGTATATATTGCTTCTATATAATCTAAGAAACATATATGCAAAGCATCCAAACAGTACCATACGCCAATTTTTTGTTCTTCAAGTTTAAGTGATCAACGAGCCCCATTGTTAATCCTTTAAAGGAAATTATTTGTAAATTTCGACAAGTAGAACAATGATTGGAACACGTAGACGGTTGAAATCTTTGTAGATATTGCTTCCATATAGTCTAAGAAACATGTACGCAAAGCATCCAAACAGTACCATTCGCCAATTTTTTGTTCTTCAAGTTTAAGTGAACAATGAGCCCCATTGTTAATCGTTTATCGGAAATTATTTGTAAATTTCGACAAGTAGAACAATGAATGGAACAGGTAGACTGTTGAAATCATTGTATATGTTGCTTCTATATAGTCCAAGAAACATATATGCAAAGCGTCCAAACAGTACAATACGCCAATTTTTTGCTCTTCAAGTTTAAGTGAACTACGAGCCCCATTGTTAATCCTTTAAAGGAAATTATTTGTAAATTTCGGCAAGTAGAACAATGAATGGAATAGGTAGACGGTTGAAATCATTGTATATATTGCTTCTATATAGTCTAAGAAACATATATGCAAAGCATCCAAACAGTACAATTCGCCAATTTTTTGTTCTTCAAGTTTAAGTAAACTACGACCCCCATTGTTAATCCCTTAACGGAAATTATTTGTAACTTTCGACAAGTAGAACATCGAATGGAACAGGTAGACGGTTGAAATCTTTGTATATATTGCTTCTATGTAATCTAAGAAACACATATGCAAAGCATCCAAACAGTTCCATTCGCCAATTTGTTGTTCTTCAAGTTTAAGTGAACAACGAGCCCCATTGATAATCATGAAACGGAAATTATTTGTAACTTTCGACAAGAAGAACAATGAATGGAACAGGTAGACGGTTGAAATCCTTGTATATGTTGCTTCTATATAGTCTAAGAAACCTATATGCAATGCATCTAAACAGTAACAATCGCCAATTTTTTGATCTTCAAGTTTATGTGAACAGCGAGCCCCATTGATAATAATGAAATGGAAATTATTTGTAACTTTCTACAAGTAGAACAATGAATAGTACAGGTAGACGTGTGAAATCTTTCTATATATTGCTTCTAAATAGTCTAAGAAACATATATGCAAAGCATCCAAACAGTACAATTCGCCAATTTTTTGTTCTTCAAGTTTAAGTGAACTACGAGCCCCATTGTTAATCCTTTAAAGGAAATTATTTGTCACTTTCGACAAGTAGAACAATGAATGGAACAGGTAGACGGTTGAAATCTTTGTATATCTTGCTTCTATATAGTCTAAGAAACATATATGCAAAGCATCCAAACAGTACCATTCGCCAATTTTTTGTTCTTCAAGTTTAAGTGAACAATGAGCCCCATTGTTAATCCTTTATCGGAAATTATTTGTAACTTTCGACAAGTAGAACAATGAATGGAACAGGTAGACGGTTGAAATCTTTGTATATATTGCTTCTATATAGTCTAAGAAGCATGTACGCAAAGCATCCAAACAGTACAATTCGCCAATTTTTTGTACTTCAAGTTTAAGTGAACTACGAGCCCCATTGTTAATCCTTTAACGGAAATGAATTGTAACTTTCGACAAGTAGAACAATGAATGGAACAGGTAGACGGTTGAAATCTTTGTACATATTGCTTCTATATAGTCTAAGAAACATATATGCAAAGCATCCAAACAGTACAATTCGCCAATTTATTGTTCTTCAAGTTTAAGTGAACAACGAGCCCCATTGTTAATCCTTTATCGGAAATTATTTGTAACTTTCGACAAGTAGACCAATGAATGGAACAGGTAGACGGTTGAAATCCTTGTATATATTGCTTCCATATAGTCTATGAAACATGTACGCAAAGCATCCAAACAGTACCATTCGCCAATTTTTTGTCCTTCAAGTTTAAGTGAACAATGAGCCCCATTGTTAATCCTTTATCGGAAATTATGTGTAAATTTCGACAAGTAGAACAATGATTGGAACACGTAGACGGTTGAAATCTTTGTATATATTGCTTCCATATAGTCTAAGAAACATGTACGCAAAGCATCCAAACAGTACCATGCGCCAATTTTTTGTTCTTCAAGTTTAAGTGAACAATGAGCCCCAATGGTTAATCCTTTATCGGAAATTATTTGTAACTTTCGACAAGTAGACCAATGAATGGAACAGGTAGACGGTTGAAATCCTTGTATATATTGCTTCCATATAGTCTAAGAAACATGTACGCAAAGCATCCAAACAGTACCATTCGCCAATTTTTTGTCCTTCAAGTTTAAGTGAACAATGAGCCCCATTGTTAATCCTTTATCGGAAATTATGTGAAAATTTCGACAAGTAGAACAATGATTGGAACACGTAGACGGTTGAAATCTTTGTATATATTGCTTCCATATAGTCTAAGAAACATGTACGCAAAGCATCCAAACAGTACCATGCGCCAATTTTTTGTTCTTCAAGTTTAAGTGAACAATGAGCCCCAATGGTTAATCCTTTATCGGAAATTATTTGTAATTTTCGACAAGTAGAGCAATGAATGGAACTGGTAGACGGTTGAAATCATTGTATATATTGCTTCTATATAATCTAAGAAACATATATGCAAAGCATCTAAACAGTAACAATCGCCAATTTTTTGATCTTCAAGTTTAAGTGAACAGCGAGCCCCATTGATAATCATGGAATAGAAATTATTTGTAACTTTCTACAAGTAGAACAATGAATAGTACAGGTAGACGGGTGAAATCTTTCTATATATTGCTTCTAAATAGTCTAAGAACACATCTATGCAAAGCATCCAAACAGTACAATTCGCCAATTTTTTGTTCTTCAAGTTTAAGTAGACTACGATCCCCATTGTTAATCCCTTAACGGAAATTATTTGTAACTTTCGACAAGTTGAACAGTGAATGGAACAGGTACGCGGTTGAAATCTTTGTATATATTGCTTCTATATAGTGTAAGAAACATATATGCAAAGCATCCAAACAGTACAATTCGCCAATTTTTTGTTCTTCAAGTTTAAGTGAACTACGAGCCCCATTGTTAATCCTTTAATGGAAATTAATTGTAACCTTCTACAAGTAGAACAATGATTGGAACCCGTAGACGGTTGAAATCTTTGTATATATTGCTTCCATATAGTCTAAGAGACATATATGCAAAGCATCCAAACAGTACAATTCGCCAATTTTTTGTTCTTCAAGTTTAAGTGAACTACGAGCCCCATTGTTAATCCTTTAATGGAAATTAATTGTAAATTTCGGCAAGTAGAAGAATGAATGGAATAGTAGACGGTTGAAATCATTGTATATATTGCTTCTATATAGTCTAAGAAACATATATGCAAAGCATCCAAGCAGTACAATTCGCCAATTTTTTGTTCTTCAAGTTTAAGTGAACTACGAGCCCCATTGTTAATCATTTAAAGGAAATTATTTGTAAATTTCGGCAAGTAGAACAATGAACGGAATAGGTAGACGGTTGAAATCATTGTATATATTGCTTCTATATAGTCTAAGAAACATATATGCAAAGCATCCAAACAGTACCATTCGCCAATTTTTTGTTCTTCAAGTTTAAGTGAACGACGAGCCCCATTGTTAATCCTTTAACGGAAATTAATTGTAACTTTCGACAAGTAGAACAATGAATGGAACAGGTAGACGGTTGAAATCTTTGTATATATTGCTTCTATATAGTCTAAGAAACATATATGCAAAGCATCCAAACAGTACCATTCGCCAATTTTTTGTTCTTCAAGTTTAAGTGAACTACGAGCCCCATTGTTAATCCCTTAACGGAAATTAATTGTAACTTTCTACAATTAGAACAATGATTGGAACACGTAGACGGTTGAAATCTTTGTATATATTGCTTCCATATAGTCTAAGAAACATGTACGCCAAGCATCCAAACAGTACAATTCGCCAATTTTTTGTTCTTCAAGTTTAAGTGAACTACGATCCCCATTGTTAATCCTTTAAAGGAAATTATTTGTAAATTTCGGCAAGTAGAACAATGAATGGAATAGGTAGACGGTTGAAATCATTGTATATATTGCTTCTATATAGTCTAAGAAACATATATGCAAAGCATCCAAACAGTACAATTCGCCAATTTTTTGTTCTTCAAGTTTAAGTAAACTACGACCCCCATTGTTAATCCCTTAACGGAAATTATTTGTAACTTTCGACAAGTAGAACATCGAATGGAACAGGTAGACGGTTGAAATCTTTGTATATATTGCTTCTATGTAATCTAAGAAACACATATGCAAAGCATCCAAACAGTTCCATTCGCCAATTTGTTGTTCTTCAAGTTTAAGTGAACAACGAGCCCCATTGATAATCATGAAACGGAAATTATTTGTAACTTTCGACAAGAAGAACAATGAATGGAACAGGTAGACGGTTGAAATCCTTGTATATGTTGCTCCTATATAGTCTAAGAAACCTATATGCAATGCATCTAAACAGTAACAATCGCCAATTTTTTGATCTTCAAGTTTATGTGAACAGCGAGCCCCATTGATAATAATGAAATGGAAATTATTTGTAACTTTCTACAAGTAGAACAATGAATAGTACAGGTAGACGTGTGAAATCTTTCTATATATTGCTTCTAAATAGTCTAAGAAACATATATGCAAAGCATCCAAACAGTACAATTCGCCAATTTTTTGTTCTTCAAGTTTAAGTAAACTACGATCCCCATTGTTAATCCCTTAACGGAAATTATTTGTAACTTCCGACAAGTAGAACAATGAATGGAACAGGTAGACGGTTGAAATCAATGTATATATTGCTTCGATATAGTCTAAGAAACATATATGCAAAGCATCCAAACATTACAATTCGCCAATTTTTTGTTCTTCAAGTTTAAGTGAACAATGAGCCCCATTGTTAATCCTTTATCGGAAATTATTTGTAATTTTCGACAAGTAGAACAATGAATGGAACAGGTAGACGGTTGAAATCTTTGTATATATTGCTTCTATATAGTCTAAGAAACATATATGCAAAGCATCCAAACAGTACCATTCGCCAATTTTTTGTTCTTCAAGTATAAGTGAACAATAAGGCCCATTGTTAATCCTTTATCGGAAATTATTTGTAACTTTCGACAAGTAGAACAATGAATGGAACAGGTAGACGGTTGAAATCTTTGTATATATTGCTTCTATATAGTCTAAGAAACATATATGCAAAGCATCCAAACAGTACAATTCGCCAATTTATTGTTCTTCAAGTTTAAGTTAACAACGAGCCCCATTGTTAATCCTTTAAAGGAAATTATGTGTAAATTTCGACAAGTAGAACAATGATTGGAACACGTAGACGGTTGAAATCTTTGTATATATTGCTTCTATATAATCTAAGAAACATATATGCAAAGCACCTAAACAGTAGCAATCGCCAATTTTTTGATCTTCAAGTTTAAGTGAACAGCGAGCCCCATTGATAATCATGGAATAGAAATTATTTGTAACTTTCTACAAGTAGAACAATGAATAGTACAGGTAGACGGGTGAAATCTTTCTATATATTGCTTCTAAATAGTCTAAGAACACATCTATGCAAAGCATCCAAACAGTACAATTCGGCAATTTTTTGTTCTTCAAGATTAAGTGAACTACGAGCCCCATTGTTAATCCTTTAAAGGAAATTATTTGTAAATTTCGACAAGTAGAACAATGAATGGATCATGTAGACGGTTGAAATCATTGTATATATTGCTTCTATATAGTCTACGAAACATATATGCAAAGCATCCAAACAGTACAATTCGACAATTTTTTGCGTTTCAAGTTTAAGTGAACTACGAGCCCCATTGTTAATCCTTTATCGGAAATTATTTGTAACTTTCGACAAGTAGAACAATGAATGGAACAGGTAGACGGTTGAAATCAATGTATATATTGCTTCTATATAGTCTAAGAAACATATATGCAAAGCATCCAAACAGTACAATTCGACAATTTTTTGCTCTTCAAGTTTAAGTGAACTACGAGCCCCATTGTTAATCCTTTAAAGGAAATTATTTGTAACTTTCGACAAGTAGAACAATGAATGGAACAGGTAGACGGTTGAAATCTGTGTATATATTGCTTCTATATAGTATAAGAAACATATATGCAAAGCATCCAAACAGTACAATTCGCCAATTTTTTGTTCTTCAAGTTTAAGTGAACAGTGAGCCCCATTGATAATCATGAAATGGAAATTATTTGTAACATTCTACAAGTAGAACAATGAATGGAATTGGTAGACGGTTGAAATCATTGTATATATTGCTTCTATATAGTCTAAGAAACATATATGCAAAGCATCCAAACAGTACAATTCGCCAATTTTTTGTTCTTCAAGTTTAAGTGAACAACGAGCCCCATTGTTAATCCTTTAAAGGAAATTATTTGTAAATTTCGACAAGTAGAACAATGAATGGAACAGGTAGACTGTTGAAATTATTGTATATATTGCTTCTATATAGTCTAAGAAACATATATGCAAAGCATCCAAACAGTACAATTCGCCAATTTTTTGTTCTTCAAGTTTAAGTGAACAATGAGCCCCATTGTTAATCCTTTAAAGGAAATTATTTGTAACTTTCGACAAGTAGAACAATGAATGGAACAGGTAGACGGTTGAAATCTTTGTATATATTGCTTCTATATAGTCTAAGAAACATATATGCAAAGCATCCAAACAGTAAAATTCGCCAATTTCTTGTGCTTCAAGTTTAAGTAAACTACGATCCCCATTGTTAATGCCTTAACGGAAATTATTTGTAACTTTCGACAAGTAGAACAATGAATGGAACAGGTAGACGGTTGAAATCTTTGTATATATTGCTTCTATAAAGTCTAAGAAACATATATGCAAATCATCCAAACAGTACAATTCGCCAATTATTTGATCTTCAAGTTTAAGTGAACTACGAGCCCCATTGTTAATACTTTAACGGAAATTATTTGTAACTTGCGACAAGTAGAACAATGAATGGAACAGGTAGACGGTTGAAATCAATGTATATATTGCTTCTATATAGTCTAAGAAACATATATGCAAAGCATCCAAACAGTACCATTCGCCACTTTTTTGTTCTTCAAGTTTAAGTGAACAACGAGCCCCATTGTTAATCCTTTAAAGGAAATTATTTGTAAATTTCGACAAGTAGAACAATGATTGGAACACGTAGACGGTTGAAATCTTTGTATATATTGCTTCCATATAGTCTAAGAAACATGTACGCAAAGCATCCAAACAGTACCATTCGCCAATTTTTTGTTCTTCAAGTTTAAGTGAACAATGAGCCCCATTGGTTAATCCTTTATCGGAAATTATTTGTAACTTTCGACAAGTAGAACAATGAATGGAACAGGTAGACGGTTGAAATCTTTGTATATATTGCTTCTATATAGTCTAAGAAACATATATGCAAAGCATCCAAACAGTACAATTCGCCAATTTTTTGTTCTTCAAGTTTCGGTGAACAATGAGCCCCAATGGTTAATCCTTTATCGGAAATTATTTGTAAATTTCGACAAGTAGAACAATGAATGGAAAAGGTAGACGGTTGAAATCTTTGTATATATTGCTTCTATATAGTCTAAGAAACATATATGCAAAGCATCCAAACAGTACCAATCGCCAATTTTTTGTTCTTCAAGTTTAAGTGAACATTGTGCCCCAATGGTTAATACTTTATCGGAAATTATTTGTAATTTTCGACAAGTAGAACAATGAATGGAACAGTTAGACGGTTGAAATCATTGTATATATTGCTTCTATATAGTCTAAGAAACATATGTGCAAAGCATCCAAACAGTACAATACGACAATTTTTTGCTCTTCAAGTTTAAGTGTACTACGAGCCCCATTGTTAATACTTTAACGGAAATTATTTGTAAATTTCGACAAGTAGAACAATGAATGGAACAGGTAGACGGTAGAAATCAATGTATATATTGCTTCTTTATAGTCTAAGAAAGATATATGCAAAGCATCCAAACTGTACCATTCGCCAATTTTTTGTTCTTCAAGTTTAAGTGAACTACGAGCCCCATTGTTAATCATTTAAAGGAAATTATTTGTAAATTTCGGCAAGTAGAACAATGAACGGAATAGGTAGACGGTTGAAATCATTGTATATATTGCTTCTATATAGTCTAAGAAACATATATGCAAAGCATCCAAACAGTACCATTCGCCAATTTTTTGTTCTTCAAGTTTAAGTGAACGACGAGCCCCATTGTTAATCCTTTAACGGAAATTAATTGTAACTTTCGACAAGTAGAACAATGAATGGAACAGGTAGACGGTTGAAATCTTTGTATATATTGCTTCTATATAGTCTAAGAAACATATATGCAAAGCATCCAAACAGTACCAATCGCCAATTTTTTGTTCTTCAAGTTTAAGTGAACTACGAGCCCCATTGTTAATCCTTTAAAGGAAATTATTTGTAAATTTCGACAAGTAGAACAATGAATGGAACAGGTAGACTGTTGAAATTATTGTATATATTGCTTCTATATAGTCTAAGAAACATATATGCAAAGCATCCAAACAGTACAATTCGCCAATTTTTTGTTCTTCAAGTTTAAGTGAACAATGAGCCCCATTGTTAATCCTTTAAAGGAAATTATTTGTAACTTTCGACAAGTAGAACAATGAATGGAACAGGTAGACGGTTGAAATCATTGTATATATTGCTTCTATATAGTCTACGAAACATATATGCAAAGCATCCAAACAGTACAATTCGACAATTTTTTGCTCTTCAAGTTTAAGTGAACTACGAGCCCCATTGTTAATCCTTTATCGGAAATTATTTGTAACTTTCGACAAGTAGAACAATGAATGGAACAGGTAAACGGTTGAAATCAATGTATATATTGCTTCTATATAGTCTAAGAAACATATATGCAAAGCATCCAAACAGTACCATTCGCCAATTTTTTGTTCTTCAAGTTTAAGTGAACTACGAGCCCCATTGTTAATCCCTTAACGGAAATTAATTGTAACTTTCTACAATTAGAACAATGATTGGAACACGTAGACGGTTGAAATCTTTGTATATATTGCTTCCATATAGTCTAAGAAACATGTACGCCAAGCATCCAAACAGTACAATTCGCCAATTTTTTGTTCTTCAAGTTTAAGTGAACTACGATCCCCATTGTTAATCCCTTAACGGAAATTATTTGTAACTTTCGACAAGTAGATCAGTGAATGGAACAGGTAGACGATTGAAATCTTTGTATATATTGCTTCTATATAGTATAAGAAACATATATGCAAAGCATCCAAACAGTACAATTCGCCAATTTTTTGTTCTTCAAGTTTCGGTGAACAATGAGCCCCAATGGTTAATCCTTTATCGGAAATTATTTGTAAATTTCGACAAGTAGAACACTGAATGGAACAGGTAGCCGGTTGAAATCTTTGTATATATTGCTTCTATGTAGTCTAAGAAACATATATGCAAAGCATCCAAACAGTACAATTCGCCAATTTTTTGTTCTTCAAGTTTAAGTGAACAATGAGCCCAAATGGTTAATCCGTTATCGGAAATTATTTGTAACTTTCGACAAGTAGAACAATGAATGGAAAAGGTAGACGGTTGAAATCTTTGTATATATTGCTTCTATATAGTCTAAGAAACATATATGCAAAGCATCCAAACAGTACCAATCGCCAATTTTTTGTTCTTCAAGTTTAAGTAAACATTGTGCCCCAATGGTTAATACTTTATCGGAAATTATTTGTAATTTTCGACAAGTAGAACAATGAATGGAACAGTTAGACGGTTGAAATCATTGTATATATTGCTTCTATATAGTCTAAGAAACATATGTGCAAAGCATCCAAACAGTACAATACGACAATTTTTTGCTCTTCAAGTTTAAGTGTACTACGAGCCCCATTGTTAATACTTTAACGGAAATTATTTGTAAATTTCGACAAGTAGAACAATGAATGGAACAGGTAGACGGTAGAAATCAATGTATATATTGCTTCTTTATAGTCTAAGAAAGATATATGCAAAGCATCCAAACTGTACCATTCGCCAATTTTTTGTTCTTCAAGTTTAAGTGAACTACGAGCCCCATTGTTAATCATTTAAAGGAAATTATTTGTAAATTTCGGCAAGTAGAACAATGAACGGAATAGGTAGACGGTTGAAATCATTGTATATATTGCTTCTATATAGTCTAAGAAACATATATGCAAAGCATCCAAACAGTACCATTCGCCAATTTTTTGTTCTTCAAGTTTAAGTGAACTACGAGCCCCATTGTTAATCCTTTAAAGGAAATTATTTGTAAATTTCGACAAGTAGAACAATGAATGGAACAGGTAGACTGTTGAAATTATTGTATATATTGCTTCTATATAGTCTAAGAAACATATATGCAAAGCATCCAAACAGTACAATTCGCCAATTTTTTGTTCTTCAAGTTTAAGTGAACAATGTGCCCCATTGTTAATCCTTTAAAGGAAATTATTTGTAACTTTCGACAAGTAGAACAATGAATGGAACAGGTAGACGGTTGAAATCATTGTATATATTGCTTCTATATAGTCTACGAAACATATATGCAAAGCATCCAAACAGTACAATTCGACAATTTTTTGCTCTTCAAGTTTAAGTGAACTACGAGCCCCATTGTTAATCCTTTATCGGAAATTATTTGTAACTTTCGACAAGTAGAACAATGAATGGAACAGGTAAACGGTTGAAATCAATGTATATATTGCTTCTATATAGTCTAAGAAACATATATGCAAAGCATCCAAACAGTACAATTCGCCAATTTTTTGTTCTTCAAGTTTAAGTGAACAATGAGCCCAAATGGTTA